>JAAWXA010000051.1:663282-872557 GCA_038090715.1 Florisuga fusca
AGGGGCTGTGGGGGGGGACAGGGCAGGAACAGAGCTGGGGGGCTGAGAGAGTCTCCCCTTGACCCCCCTGCCAGGACCACAGGGGGGAGCAGGGGGGTTGTTTTGAGGGTGCATCCCCTGCCCAGGGCGGTGTCCCCCAGGCTGTGCCCTGCAGCATGGCACCCTGGGCACCGAGGTGCTGCTGCAGTGTCCAGCTGCAGCGGGGGACCCGGCTGAGTGGCGCTGGGAAGACACTGTCCTGGGGACGTATCCTGCACCCGGGCTGGCTCTCCCCAACGCCAGCCTGGCCCACGAGGGCCACTACAGCTGCCACCACCCTGACACTGGCGAGACCTGGGCCACAATCTGCCTGCGACTGGGCTGTGAGTGACCCTGGCCCCACTGTGGCCCCTGCTGCTGGCTGGGGACCCCTTGGGGAGACTAGCAGTGGGGTGACAACTGTCCCTGGCCCCAGATCCCCCAGTGTTGCCAGCCATTGAGTGCTGGGCCATCAGCTACCCACAGGCAGTGAACTGCTCCTGGGCTCTGGCCCCTGAGCCGCTGCTGGCCACCGACTTTGTGACCACGTACAGGTCAGTGGGGACCCTCAAGTCTTGGCTGAGCTCCCCCGTGCTGCATCCCCTGTGGGGCTGTGGGCAGGGCAGGCAGCCTCTCATCCAGCTTGTCCCTCTGCTTCCCCAGGCATGGCATGGAAGGGGGCACAGAACCAAAGGAGTGTATCCACACGGGGCCACGGAGCTGCTCCTTTGGGGACGTGCGGGTGTTCTCCCTCACCCCCTACGTGGTGAACGTGACGGCTGTGAATCCCCTGGGCACTGCATCCCGCCTCCTGTCCTTCCTCCTGGAGAATATCAGTGAGTGCTGCTGGGACCCCCATGACTTCTTGCCACAGACTAATCCAGCCCTGGGGCTTCCTTTGGGCCTTTCTCCTCCCGTTTGCTCCCCTGCGTGGGCTGTGGAAACATCACTGCAATGATTGACTGGGTGTCAGCCTGGATTGCACAGCTTGATCAACAGGGCTGGTGGACGTGGTGTCACTGTCCCCAGCAGCCCCATGCTGGATCCCCCTCATCCTCATCCCTTCATTGTCTCTCTGCTTTGTTAGTAAAGCCAGACCCTCCTGAGGGCCTGCGGGTCTCACCCATCCCTGGGGAGACCAAGAAGCTGTTGCTGGAGTGGAGCCCACCAGGGTCCTGGCCCTTCCCAGAATACTTTCCACTGAAGTATCACATCCAGTATGCCCAGGAGGAGGAGGGCTCTGTCACCAAAACGGTACTGCCCGTCCCCTGCTGCATCCCACATGTGGTAAACTGAGGCATGGCTGAGGGACATATCCCCGAGCACAGCTGTGTCCTGGCCCATGGGTGACCCTAACCCTATTCTGCTCCTAGATTGGGCCATACGAGCAGACATCCTACATACTGACAGAAGCGCGACCTGGGACCCTCCACCATGTCCAGGTGGCTGCCAAGGACCTCACAGATTTCGGGGAGTTGAGTGCCTGGAGCCTGCCGGCCTCAGGGACACCATGGATGGAGCCATGACAGGCCAGGCAGGGTCAGTGTCCCCTTCCCCACCCTGCTCCTCCCCCTTGTCCCACCGAGGGACCCCAGATGCCACCCCAGACACTCTGTCCCTATGTCCCCAGCCATTTGAATCCACCAGTTACCGGAGGGACTGACCAGAAACAGGCAATAAACCAGCTTGAGGCTCGGGTCCCTGTCTGCTTTTGTCATGTTTTCCACAAAGCAGCTCAGCTGACCCCTTGCTGGCTGCGAGGTTGGATAGGCAGAGCGGAGGGCACAGGCTCCCTCTGTCCCCCATCACCTCAACTGGTCCATATGGCCAGGACTGGTCCCTGCAGAGAGACCAGGGGCCACTTTGCCCCTCCTAAGGCTTTGGCCGGTCCTGGTGTCTCCACCAGGGCCCAGACTGGCCCCCACCATGGCCTGTATGGTCCCCGTGGCCCCTCTCCATGCTCTGACATGGCCCCAAGGCCCACACCCGCCTCCAGAGCCCCGCTCGCCCCCGCGGCGACCTCCGGGGTCCCAACCCTCGCCCGGCGGGCAGATGGGCGGGCTCTGCGTCGCTGACGGACGGCAGCAAGAGCCAATAGCAGGCGAAGGTCTGCCTGGCGCCGGCCAGCTCCACCAATGAGAGGCCGAGGAGGGCGGGGCTATGTGCCGGGAAGGGCAGAGGGCGGTGGAGTGCGAGGGTCCGCGGCCCAAACCCGCGGATGTCTCTGAGGGGCGCAGGGATCCACCTCCCCACCCCCCGGCACGCTCTCTCTGTTGTTCTCCGGCCCTTTTCCACCTCTTACTGTTCTCTTGGGTTTGTAATTTCTTTTCCTCTGAGCTGCCTTCTGTCCCTCTCCTCCCTGCAGGACCTCCCTGCCTCCATCACGAGTCCTGCTGAGCTGTTCCCTACACCCCACACCTGTCCCTCACCTCTGAAACTCCCTTGGAATCTCTCTTTCCTCAGAAGCTGCCCTGAGGTCTTTTGTCCCCCTCTGCTCAGATGTTTTTTGCCCTATGCTATCCAGGGTGACCATTCACACCTCTGCCCATCTGTGCTCTTCTCAGATACTATCTGGAGTTCTCGTTACTCCACGCAAGGGAAGGTGGAGCCCATCAGCAGCTTCCAGTCCTGGTCTCTTCTGAGTAGCAGCCTGAGGTTTGGGGGGTCTCATTTTTGGGCCTGGGGACTGCTGAGGCTGTGGAGCTCTGTGAGGGTCAGGGTTAGGAGGCAGAGCAAGCACGGAGCCCCACAAGAACCCTCAGCTCATCGCAGTTCTTTTCCTGGGTGCTCCAGAGGCCGTGCTGATGTCCAGTGGTCCCCAAGGCCTTTAACTGGCTCTGCCAGGGCCCCGCTACCCTCCAGAGACCCCCAGGTATTTGCTGATACCTACAAGGAGATCTGTTTCTCTCCAGAATTTCTTGGGCCCTTTTCCATGTTTAGCCAAAGCCCTGCAGAGAGCACTGTGGCGCTCTCTGGGTTTTGCTGAGGACCTGAACAAGGACCTTCTGCCCTTCAGATTTTCTTGGCACTGTCACCAACCTTTGGAGGGGCCTGGGCAGTGTCCTTCTGCCCTTCAGAGAGCCCTGGGACCTTCACCAGCCTTTGCCTGGGCCCAGGCAGTGATGCTACCCTTAAAGTGCATTTTGGAAAAGGGCTCATTCATTTCCTGCAGTGAAGTTCCATCTTGTTCCAGCTGATGGCACGATTGGGAGTGTGCAGAGCAGAGATTTTTTTTTTTCCCCTGGAAGATAGACAGCGTGTTGGACAATATCCTCATTCTCCTGCTGGAGTATTTGATGCTGTACAATGTGGGTCTCAGCCTCGTGCCACGCCAGTGTTTCCACCAATATTGAATTCAGAGAAGAGCCTGTTTCTTATAAAATGAGAAAATAAATACAAGCCAGGCCAAGTCACTAGGTCAGAGATGAGACAAGAGTTATCTGCAGGACAAGCAACCAGCAGTTTGTGGCTGCAAAGGACTCCTGGCCATGGGAGTGGGCTCCCACCAGCAGGAGTTACTGGTATGTCAGTCCACAGGAGAGCTTCCTTCCATAGCACATATGTGTTTGAGGCAATAATCCCTCCAGGGTTTCAGCTCCTTCTGTGTCAGCCTTACAGCTGTGTAGCCTTCCAAACACACAGCAAAGGCATTTTTCTCTGGGAACGTGTCAGCTCCCTTTGGCCTCACGCTGACAATCGGCCATTGTGTGTCCCTTTGGTGATCCAGAGCACACTGAAATAGACTCTTGAGCTGTCTGGGCTGAACACCTGGACTTTCCTGGTGCAATTGTATAAGCCAAACATCCTTTGGGTTGATTGTGTGGTATACACACAAGTGAGAGGAGTCTCTGGGATGGGAAGTGTGTGTAGTTCAGAGCAAGGAGCAGCCCAGTGACCCGTGTGGGTTAGGAATGGTCCTGCAATGGCAACAATTGGTTACACATGTGGGGACAAAAGTCCAGCACCTGATTTGCTTTGAATTTATGTATTCTGCTCTTTGAGGAAAAAAAAAAAAAATATTTCAGGGAGGCAGAATTGCTTAATACTTAGAAGCCAGGACCAATTACCTTTTTTCCTAACTCTGTCACTTGTATCAGAGTATGACCTTAGGAAGGACATCAGCTTTGCAGCAAAGTTTCAGTATCTCTAGGATAAAGGTGATAACTAAGACCTCATAGGATGCTGCAGTGGAATTAGTGAATATTAAAAAAGATCTTGATGTTTTTGTTTATTTACAGCTTGGGAAAGCCATTGCTTGTGACAGCAGGTTTGCTTTCTAACATCAGTTCAAACCAGTGTAAACACCAAGTTCTTTGCCCAATGGGATGGCAAATTCATGAGAGCTTTCACAGGACTGTTCCTGTCATCTGAACCTTGTCTGTAGTTTTTGTTTCCATACGTTCTTAATATGAAATCTTTGAATTTGTGTTCTGATTTTAAAATGTCCTTGGCAGGGCAGGTTTTTTGAGTTGTTGCCTGGCAGCTCTCAAAACTTCCACAGATGTTGTTCCATCATTTACCTTCAGACTCTTATTTCTCCAGTTTTCTCAGCAACCAAAATACACCAATTTATTGATTTCTTTACAGAAGCTGAGTTTCTGGAATAGAAGGCAACAGCCTGGGGCAATTGGGGTGTGCTTGGTTATCATATCCCCATAGCTAGAATGATAGAGCTCTAGGAACATGGGAACAGCCCTTTTAGTCAATGAAAACATGGACCAAAGTTTCATGAGATCCTTTTCCAACAGGTAGAGATTATCCCTGAGCATGCTGTGGGCCTGTGTGAAGGCAATCATGAGGGTTGCTAGGACAGGGCCTGTGCTCCTTTTTGCTCCTGTGTCATAACATGAGTTGGCTGGGTTTTATATGCCAGCAACACAGCTGGTGGCAGACAGGGAGTGTGTAACTAAAACTATGATTTGTTCAGAAAGGAGCCTGCATACCCTGACTTTCCTGGGTGGAGAGCTTGGCAGGCCTCAGTTAGTTCCTTTCCAGCTCATTTTTTTTTTTTTTTTTTTTCTCTTTGGCCTCAAGAGAAGGGGCCCACTGGGGAGCTGCCCTTTGCAAACCTTGTGTCTGTCTTCTTGCACCTTCACAAGGCTCTTGTGTTTAGTCTGAGGCTTGCTGTAACTGAGCAATGTTAGGTGACAACAATTTCAGTGAACTGCAAGAATGCCTGAGTGGAAACCCCTCACTGCCAGGTGAAGGGGCTCCACTGGGGAGGTGAGTGGGTTTGGGATGTTGTACCCTCCCTCTTTTCCTTTTACAGCACTTCATAGTCTAATAAAAGCTTCTGATTCCCATTTAATGGATAATGTTGGTCACTAACAAGCTCACCTCCCTCTTAAAAAGCCAACGTCTGTCTCAGGAGATCTAATTTAGGAAGTACATGTCAGGGTGTCCTGCAAGGGCCTCTGAGGTGGAAGCCACACCATGCAGAACTCCAGACTCGTCAGCTACCAGGATTTGGAATTATTTTTATCCACCAGCCAAGCTGCCAGAGGCTCTCCTCAAGCTCTGCACCACCTGAGTGTTGTGGAGGACAGAGTCACCTCTACAACAGGCATTAATTCTTCCTGAGTGGTGCAGGGACTCCCTGGCAGCAGGCACTGGTAGTGAACAAACTGGTCGTGGCAAACAGAAAGGCTCCAGCCCAAGCTTTGTGCTACAGAGTTCTTCTCGAGCCAGCTTTGGTGCAATGTCAGCTCACCCTGCTCAGAGCATTGGTCTGCGGGCTGTTTTCCTGTGGGTCCTCCATCCTCTTGTCCTGGGTGGCTTTCTGAAGACACTGACCTGAGGAAACAGTGGGTTCCACCTTAGTTCCTCTTTGTCCTTCGCCATGGGGCTGAGATACCTCCTGGTTTTTCTCAGAGGTTTTGCTAGAGGATAGAATAATGCTACAGAGCTCAGACAGGTGTCAAACTGTTCCAGCAGGGGCAAGGATGCTTTTCACTAGAACAAAGCAAAAAGACTCTTAAAATACAGAGGGGAAAGGCCTCTTCTGGAACGTGGGGCAATGTTTGGGTCTGGTAGAGGGGTCTGATGGAAAGAAATCTGTTCTCCCAGTGTTGATGTTTGCTTGCAGTGGTATTTCCCATGAGGCAGTCTTCCTCCTGGAAGTGGTGGGTGGTGATGGAGGACACGTGCATTGTTATATTTAGGAACACAGAGAGGACTTCCCAGTTAACATGGTGACCCCCCCTGCTACAGTGCAAGTGTGTGGTCAGCCCAGCACCACATAAATTTAAAACCTGCCATTTCTGCTCCACAGTAAGGCAAAGGAATCCATCCACGAGCTGTTGTTTGCACGAGTGACAAGTCCATGTCAGAACACCCCACAAGCATGACATCCATCCCATGAACACTCTTGTGGTGTGAGTGACGTGATGCTAGAGGGGATCCTGGGTGTCCCGAGGCAAGCAGGAGACATGAAAGCAGACAGCTTCACCCTGTTCAATATGGGCTTCTTTCAACTATGTTTTTACTTCAGATTTGGGCTGCCAATAACTCCCTCAAACAATGATCTAACGCCTGTGTGAATGTTTGTAAAACCTCACTGCTCTGGCAGGTTGAGCACTTGCCAAAAAGCAATCACATGTAATTAGGGAGAAGGAATTTGAATATACTGCTCTTTCAGTGCAGCATATTTTCCAGTTGTGTTTGTACCATTTTAACTGTCTCATTAAGTGGGGTTGTGCTCGGGGTTGTGGTCTGTGTGACTTTCTTCTGCCTTCAAAGGGTCTTCTCTGTCAACAGCATTGCCAAAAACCTGTCTAAAAACTGCCTGGGATGTGGGGGTGAGATACCTGTGCTTGACTCTTCCTGTGGTTGTGTTCAAGAGTATTAGTGGCTTGACTTTTGAGGGAACTGAGAATGTAAGGAACTCCTTCTACACTTCCCTGAGGTTGCCACAGTGCTCAGAGGGGATAGTCATGGGCTACACTGTGGTTGACTAATGGCCTTTCTGGGAAGAACTTTGTTCATGTCTGAGAGCAAGATGGGATAAAAATCTTTTCAGTCAAGCAGGATAATGGACATCCCACCCATACAATGGTGAGAAAGGGCTCAACTGGTTTCCCTTGTGTCCAGCACTGGTTCCTGCTTACTGCTCCCTTTCCTTGGTGAGCAACAGAAGGAAGAGAGAAGAACGTGATGCAGGCAGTGGCCCCAAATTGTCTTTCAGCTTCTCAACTCTGCACCTTCCTTTCCCAGGAGAAGGGGCAGCCCCACGGCTTGAGGAGGCCCCCAGAGGGCTGAGTGAGGAACTGTTAAGGGGTGACTGGTCATGTTAAGAGTTCTTCCCAGCTCAGGGGGGAATTAGAGTCCATCCCTGAGAAAAAGGAGTGAGGTATCTTTTGTCCACATGGGGTTAAAACTGCAGTCTTCATGCTCTCACCTTGCACCTGAGCCCCCCGGGGACATTTCTGAGAATTTTTACATGGAAAGTTTTATGAGAAACCTGTCCTTGAAATTCCTCCTGCATCCTGGAAATTCCCTTCACTCCCTTGTCTAGTTCCAGAGAATGAGACCTGTTCTGCAGATCCTAGAGCTTCTGAAGACACCACCTTGGACACCACCTCTCTTCTAACTCCAGAATGAGAAGGAATGCCTCGGAGAAGCAAACTCTAAAACACCTGAAAGGTTTAGACAAAAGCATGGGTGATAGCTCAGCCCAGGAGGTCAGGGACACACATGGGTCATGAAGGTTGGACAAGATGAACCTTGAGGTCCCTTCCAACCTGATACAATATGATTTTAAGTCCTATGAGACTGGGACCTGTTATTTATGGGAGAATTATTTTTTTTTTCTTGAATGTGAGAGAGGAGAGGTGGATTTTGCTCTCCAGTGACCAGTGGGGTTTGAAAGCCTAATTTCCAGCCAACAGTCATCATATAAATTTGTGCTGAAGAACCTGACCCAGATTGAATGATTAGAGGTAATTGCCATCTCTTTCCAAATGACAAGACCCTTAATCACCAGCAGATGCTTAGCCAGTCTCACAAAAAAAAAGGCTGGAAGCCCATAATGGGATGAGGAGTATTGTCCCAGAGGTACCAAGTTTCAGGAATGGGCAGAAATCTTCCTTTGGGGTTTTTCCAGTACAGGGTCAGATGCTTGGACTGGAGTCACTGAGTCAAGCTTATGGACTGGGCATCTCTCCAGGAAATCTGTAAATGTGCCATGAGCACAGAGATGAAGCTGAATTATTGGGGAGCAGTTCAAGATAGAGCTACAGGGAAAGGGGAGCTGAAAGTTTGAATTGCTCCATGGGTTCCTGTTCCAGGTCCTTTAATCTGGACTCTCAGATCCCTAAACTAGTCCAGGGTTTCCTAAAGCTTTTGGAGCTCCAGGCATGGAGGCTTTGATAGACTCCTGTGTGCTCTATGGCAAGTGATTCTTGGAACCAAGTGTGGGAAGGTGAGAAGGTTCTGAATATCAGTGGAAACCCCAGCAGATCTCTGGAGAACTGCGTTCTGCGAGCTTTATATGGGAACCTTGGCCTTGAAAGACTGGTGTTTTCCAGTCCTTTTTTTTTGGAAGAGGCTGGACTCCCAAGTCCTGGTGGCGGTGAGGCAGAGCTGAGGGGCAGCCAGGAAGGGAAAATGCAGGACGACAAGAAGTTGGGAGCTGCACCCCATCCTCTCTGGGCATCTCGCCTGTCTGTGAACCATGTCAGCTTCTTCCCTGCTCAATGTAGGAGGAGAGACTGCTGAAATATGAGATCCCTGGGGAGCTGACTGTAAAAAAGGACCCTTTCTGCATCATCTTCCCTGCTCTGGCCTGAGCTGCAAGGAGCCAACCCTTCACTCTACTGCCTTATCCACTCTCCAGAGGAAAATACTTCCCAGCTCCGTGACCTGCCTTGGTGTATCCCCAGGCCCCTTCCCTCCTCCAGCAATGTCTCCCTGACTTCTGCTGCCTCTTCCCTGCAACAGGCCACAACAAGGATTCCATCCTTATCACTCAGGGCTTCCAGGAGGATGCTGCACTCTGTGGCTTTCCTAACCTAAGCTCAGACCAAGCTTATTCTTCCAGGGCTTAGTTCTTGTGGCACTTTCAGAAAGCTGTGGCACTGCTGCCATCTTCCAGGGCATAAGCTCATTGAGTTTCATGTCAATGTGTGATATTGGCATCACTCACATAAAGTTACACTGAGCTGGCTCAGGCTACACCAGAACTCCCACTCAAGTGGGAGTTACTGGCCCTGAAGAAGGGGGAGACAGTATCTAATGGGGGTAAGAATACTGATGGGAAGAGCAGGACACACAGCATGACCTGAGATATCCCAGGTTTAGCTGCAGTGTGTATGGACACTTTGTAAGGAGATATGGGGAGGTCTCTGGAAAGGTCTGAACCCACCAGAGGGTTAATCTGGTGTGTTGGCTCCTTTGTGTTTTCTGCCATTGACAGCTAGGTGAGATGTGACTTCTGTGAGATTTAGGGAAAGGAACACTCTGAGATAATGTGACAGGGACTGGCTGAGGGGGAAGTGAAGGGTTTGCTGGTATGATGCAGCCAGGCAGTGCTAAAACAGAAGGGATGGACAAGGAGTAAACCAGAGCAGTTGCAATACTCCAAAAGCAGGGCTCCCAGGGTGGGGGTGGAGTTGGCCTCTGCAGTGAGATGGTGGGAAGTAAAGCAAAGACTGGAAACCCCTGGAAGTGGTCAGAGCTAGGAGTTGTCCTACCCAGGCAGAGAGCTGTGACAGATGTTCTTTCCACAGAAAGTGCTGTAATGAAGGATTAAGATTGCTCTGGAGTGACTCTCAGCACATTTGGTGCATTTTATAGCACGCCAGTGTTCATCTATTCCTGTAGAACCTCCTGCAGTGGGACTAATAACCAAGGATCCTGACTCTAAACCAATGACTCCCTGGGGAAGGTGTCTGGGACAAGACTTATTCTGGGGGCTTTGAAGTGAGCAGTTAATGTGGAAACAGTGACACCAGTGCAGTTCCCATGAACTTGGGGGTCTCCCATGTGGGCATGGGTGTGGAGCTCTTCAACCAAAAAAGGATGAAAAATGAAGTCTAACACCTTCAGGGAGAGGTCAGTCTCACCATGATGTGTTTGTTCAGGGCTCAGCTCTTACCACAATCCTGCTGTCACTGTGGCAAGAAAAAGCCCAGAGCACTGGCACAGCGTGTGGTGATCAGAACTTGTAAAAAGGGTGATGGAGAGGATGAAGAAGTCTCCTGCAGTCACACAGAGAAGGGCAGCAAAGGGACACTTCCCACAGTTCTGCAGGGGACATTCACAGGCAGCAACTTGCAGGCTGGGGAGATGGCAGCTCTCCTCAGTCCTGGTGTACATGCTGCCTTCCCCAGCTCCTGTGGGACAAACCCTGTGTGGCAAACCCCTGGTCTGTCCCACAGGCTCTGGAGACATCCACAAGAGCCAGAAGGTGAATATCCATGAGTTGTTTCCTACAGCCACCTTGTCCCTCCTGATGCCTTCCCAGTTCAGGAGAGTCTCAGCCAAGAGCTTTTCTCCCTCCTTTCCCACATCCTGGTTCTTGTGCTCCCATCCAAGCTGTCTTCTCTGCGCTTCCAAATGGTTTGGGAGAGAGCTGGCTGTTACCTGAGGACCAGAGAGCTGCCAGGTGAGAAGGACAACACAGCCCTCCAGGCAGGGTCCAGTTTGAGATAGTCACCAGAGTCCAAATCACCAGTGACTGAGCTGGGGATGGGCTCACCTTGGATGTTACTCAGGAGAACTGAGTGAAATGGAGCTCCTGGGCCAGGGACAGGGTGTGAGCCAGGTCCCAGGTGAGGCTGGGTTGGGGACCATTAAAGCCTCATTCGTGCACTCAGGAGAAACGTTTCAGTCACACAGACTGGAGATGGCCCTAAGCAAAGGCTGTTTGTGCACTGCTGCCTCCTGCCAGGTCTTCCCAGCCCTGACTCAGGGCCTCACGTACCCTGTGAGAGCTGCTTTTCATCTGTCTCTCCCCAAAGGACAGCTGGGACAGTGCCAGGCTCCAGCAAACCCTTCTGATCAGTCACCTAGTGCTGGCAGGTTACTTTGGCTGGAACAAACTCCATCTATTGCCTCTTTACAATGCTTCTAGTCCAGACATCCTCCTCTGCTCTCACTGCCAGCATTGTAATGAAAAATGGCTCTTCTATTCTGTCTGCTTCCATCTGAATCCCTCTAGGGAAGGTCTCGTGTTCTCCAGCCCTTTGCTGCGGAAATTAGCGCTGGCATCCTGCAGGATTTCAGGTCTTGACTCTCGAGTCTTGTGGTGGGAAGAGTTACTGAGGCTGTAGAGACAAGATGGATTTGAGAGCCAAGTGTCCAGAAATACATGTTTAATAAAAACCCAGTGAAAAGGAGGTGCTCAAGGAAGGCAGCACAATGAAAAAAAAAAAAAAAAAATTATTCTTGTGGGCTTACAGAATCCAGAAAGGGTTAAGCTGTGGAACAGCATTTGGGACAGCTGCAAAATGCTGGAGTGGGCACTGGGATTGGAACCAGAATGACAGTTTTAGGTCACTCACAAAGCTTTCTAATTACACCTTTTTTTTGGAAAAAAAAAAAAATAAATGGTGTGTTTTATTCTGTAAGTGCTGAACATTCCACAATTGCTGTGTTTAATAAATACAGTGGGGGCTCCTAGGAGACTGAATGGGGCTGAATGAATGAAGTATGTGAGACATCTGAAACCTATTAGTTGGAGCAAACTGTTAGAGAGGCAGGAATTCTTCTCTTTTTAAAAATATTTATACATTTTGCTTTAATGTGAGGCCAACATCTTATTTGGGGTTATGTTCCAGTGGAAGGAAAGGTGTGTCAGGGGGAAATGCAGGGGGAGGGGAGGGACATTCTTGGTTCAGTCCCAAAAGGAGTAGGAGGGCTGTGTGGCTCCAGCAGAATGCTTCTCCTTCTGAACTCAACCCAGCACATGGAACCCAGCACGAGGAGACATTACCCCAGCCCCGACGGGGGATGAATGTCTTGGGACTTGGTTCATTCTGCTGGACATTCTGGGTAGCAGACTGGGCTCATCAGACCTGAGACCCCTTGCCTGGGGCACTGAGAGAACTCTGCAGCCCTCACAAGGTTAGGTTTGTGGATGCCCTGAGACTTGGCTTGTTTCATCTGGTTTTGATATTTAGAGAGGAATTGGTGCAGCCATAGGGCATCTTCTCCAAGACATGGACAGCTCCGGGGAGTCAGAGTGGTGTCCACCACCAGCAAGAATGGTGCCACATCCCTTCCTCTTCTGCTCGGCTCTCTCTGATGCAAGGTTTCCACACAGGCTTTTCCTCCTAGTGCAGAAATTAGCTCATCTGCTCCTTGAAAGGCAGTAAAGTGGGGGAGATGGGTGTGAAGAACCAGAGAATAAGCAGAGCTAGCAGCTCTTTAGGATCCACTTCACCTGCACAGACATGTCTGGAAAGGGATTCAGCAGAGAAATCCAGCTTTGGAGCTTCACTTAATGTTTCATGAACTTCCAAGACATGGACTAACATTTGAGCTCACCTCTCCTTGTACAGTAACCTTGGATCTAAGCTAATGAAGGTGTCAGGTCTGGATTATTCTGCTTTTCTCTGATTCCTGGTGATCTTTATTCATCCCAATCTTATTACATGCGATACACATTCATACTTGAATTCAACCCCTTCCTTTCAGGCTTCCTGAAGCTGAAATGTGAAGTTTTAGGAAACTCAGAACTTGCAAATGTCTTCTATTAGCCTCCTAATCTTCCAAAACCTATTAGATCGTATGATATCTCCCCACTGCATAGGAAACAGATGTTCTTCTTGCAGCAGGGACATGCAGGAAGCATCGTTAGATTTGTTTAGTTTAGAGTTTCTTGAAGATGTGATTGTTCTTTGTGGTTACAAGTTTCTGCAACCTTCTACGTGTGAGCTAGGATCTGGTTGGATTTAGAGTGGTGCCAGTAAGGGATTTTTCTTGAGTTTCTTTTCACCATTAGTAACCATCCCTGAGCTGAGACTTTAGAAAAATAATTTCTGAGCAGTTTTTAACTGCGTCTGTTCATCAGCTTAGAGGTGGCTACTTTGAAAACATGACTGGGGTATGGGATGAGGCTGTTTCTCATTTTAGAAAGGAAATAGTCTAAGCTACAGATCTAGAGGGCCCATGAATGGATTTAACTCTTTCTAAAGCTATAGTGGTTGGGGCACTGAGGAGCCATTGTACTTCACCCCCTTGGTGGCACTTTCTCTGTGGCATCTGTTCACCATCAGCAGGACAATCTTGGTGGAGTTCAGTGTGGTCATTTTTGTGTACCTGTAACTTTTGGGTTTTCAGATCTCTTCTTTTTTACCAGATTTGAAAAAAAATGTGCTTTCACTAAAGACAGCAAGGGAAGTGCCAGTGCTCCTTCCAGAATTACTTTCTTTTCCTGTAGATTGGCGTTTCAGACTGTGAGTTTGTCTGTGTGTATGTGTGGGTGGTGATTTCATTGCAGAATTTCCAAGACTGTTACAGCTTTTCCTTTTTTTCCAAACAAGTTAGTAAAAGATGAATTCTCCCCCCTTAAAGATCTTGAATCCACTTGGAATAGAGGCCTCCATACATAAGAGAAGCTGCATAAAAGCTTCTCTCAGTGGAGATTATTTAAGGGCTAGACCAAAGCAGAACAATATAACAACAAATGCACAGAGGGGGTGCAGCTTTACTTTATATACTGGACAGATTTTCCACCCTGATTTATGTGTTGGTGGAAGTGCCAGTGACAAACGCTTTGGAAAAAGTGTCTTAAGTATGAGCCAAGAATTTCCTCCATCGGCCTGCTGCTAAGGTGTGCAATATCTCATGACCTTAGTCTTGCTTACACATATTTCTGAAGGTGTGCCTCATCTGAGCCTCTTGGGAGCACCATTTCCTCATCTTGTAAGACTGTCTGGACCCGTTACCCTGCAGCCTCCCACCCAACTCCACCCTGGCTTTTGAGCAGGACGGCTGCTCCCTTGCCAGAAACAGGTTGTTAGGGAGTGAAGTGACCCATGAAACATGATGAAGATGAGCTGGAACTAGACATGGAATGGAGCAGCCCTGTCAGGTGCTGAGCAATTGCTGAATTAAACACAACAGTGTTTAATTAGGAGCAACTTTGAGCAGGTCAGGAAAGGCAGTAGGTAGAAACACTGGCAGAAGTGTGTTGAAGGACAATGGCAGGAGATGTGAGACTCAAGAGACCTAAGGCTTGAGCCTTAAACACAGTGACTGTGACAGTGACATTTAATAGAGTCATTTGAACTGATGCACAGGAAGCTTTCCCATGGGCATTAAATGTTCAAAAGGGTGGGCACCACTTTGGTGTCCATGATGGGTGTAGTAGGAAGAGGGGGATGACATCAAGCCCACTAGTGACTCAGTCAGTAGCAGGTGGGTCACACTGACAGTGCCTGGCAAAGTGCAGCATTTGCAAATCTGCAGGAACTCCAAGGGCTTGTATACCCTTGGGATATGCAGGTGTGCTCAGCATGGACCTCAGGCAAGAAAAGTTTGGAAGAGTGACTTTTCCTAAGAAAAATGTAGCATAAGAGACTGCAGGACCATCAGCTTGAGAGCAAAACCCAACACTCGTTAACTTCACGTTGTGAGCAGATTGGTACCAGAACCAGTGATAGATAACAGCAAGGCTGCAGTCACAGATGAACCACCTTACAGCCTTACAGAGATGATCCATTCCCAGAATCATGCCACTGCAGAAGTTTATCCTGTTAAGTGAGTAGAGGTGAAACTCCACAGGCTTAGTGGTTTAGAACAGGATAAGTGAAGAACCAAGTGGTGCTCATGGCTGGTCAGCCCATCCACAAAGGGCCATCCTTGATGCTGGGTAAGCTTTATTCACCAATGACTAAAACATTAGAGTGTTATCAACAGCTTTAGTCACAAATCCAAAACATAAGTGAGCTATTCTGAAGCAAATTAACTTCATCCCAGCCAGTAGTCAATCAAAAGATGACCTTGAACTGAGGAGGAAGCAAGGCAACACTCCAGGCAGAAGAGATGTGTTGTTCATCTTTTGCTTCTTCCAGATCTGGCAGCTGCTTTGTCAGTAATGGCCAATTGCTGGTTTCTGGCAATCCTGGCCACATGGCTAGTAGCTACTTCCAAGTTTATTTTTATAGGGATATTCCTGGTCAATGAGCATGACTGACCCATTTTTTCTGGACTCCACCGTCTCCCAATCCTCTGCTGTGTCTCAGCTGTGCTGAGTGCTGTGGGGTTTTGTGTGTTTCTCTTTTTTTTAGTACTGCCTCCATGGGTCAGCCTGAGTTTGATTCCAACCCTTCCTTCTGAGGAATATGCAGTCTGTCAGCACAGTAGCTGGAAGAGACAATTTGCATCAGAATAACTAGTCCAAAAGCAGGCCTAAGCTTTGACCAGAAACACAGTGCTCTTGGGCTGTGAGGAACTTCTGCTCACTCACTATGCAAACAGCACATTTAGGCTCCCTTGCTGCTTAGTTCTGTCTGAGCACAGAGGCTAAATACCATGAGAATGGTTTGTTTTATTTCATTTCCAACTCACCAGAAACCAGAGATTCCTGGGAGATTTCCAGGCCACTGCCTAAACCCAGCTAGATTTTGGTTGCTCTGTCGCATGTGAACCTGAAACTCTCAAGATCCTTCAGCAGTGGGATTGTCCCAACTCCCTCTCCTGGCATCACACTGACACAGTTGCTCTCTGTTTTCTCTTTTTAATTTCTTTTGCACTCATCTTTTAGTAGCTAGATATTTCTCTGGTTTCTCTCTGGGGCCATGAACCATATCGAGTGGTCTAATAAATTGGAAGATACAACTCGCAGTGTGTTTTGTCCCTTCTAAGCTCTTATTTGGTGAATTAAGGCAGTTAACCTGCTTTGTCAATGTGGTTTCCAGGGCCCATCTTCCCTCTAAAGCCTCCTTTGCTTTGTTAAGGGAAACCACAGTTGTCAGATTCCCTGGTGTGCTCTGCTCCTGCCCAGGGCTGTGGTTATCACTGTCTGGTAAATGTTCTCCTTGCCTTAGGCAGGGTTAGCAGAAGAAAAAAAAAAAAAAAAAAAAAAAAAAAGATATCCAGTGCAGTGGCTCAGCATAAACTGCCCACCAGGGCCTGCTCAAATGGAAGCTGCAACCTGATGCAAGAGATGTGGAAGTGGCAAAGGAATTGGGAGACTGACCCTATGATATTTTTTCACTGGCTCGCAACACTACGGGTAGATGCAGCAAGTTCTTCTGCATCCCAGTTTCTTCCCAGAAAGTTTCCTTTCTGCCCCTTTTCTGCCACTTAAACTGTCTACAGAGCAACTGAAGAGCAGAGCACATCTTGATGTGCCAGGTGTAATTTATATTTGTCATACCTCTCAAATTCCTCATTTATAAAGAGGATATGTTCTCCTTGTGTGAATTATTAAAGAGAAGGTTATTTTAAACTGAAGTCACCACTGTGTGTGGGCACCACTGCAGATTTTCTGTGAATTGCAAGGCAGCCAGACCTGTGCCTGTTGCTCCTTGACCAGAGCATCCTGTTCCTCAGCGAAGGGACTTGCTGTGCATCTCTTGCTTGAGAGCTGGTTTGCTGTGGGGCACGGCCTGTTGGAAGACAAAAGCAGGACTTCTGTGTTTTCTCCCTAGCACTGAGGGAGAAATGCTTAGACTAACCCCAGCAGATCCAAACGAGTGGAGTGGGGAAGTGGCCAAGAGCTTGGAAGCAGCTCTGGGCTGCGAGTGGAACGCAGCCCTGAGCTCAGTGCCGTGGCAGCTGTCCACATGGAACGTGACAGCTTTGGAGAACTGCACCTCTGCAATCTTCAGTTCCAGGAATGTTCTAGGAAGTGGGCAGAATCCTACTCATTTTGGTGAAAGCTGGAAAAGCCTGATTTCCCCTGGAGATTGCCTGTGGTCTTGCAGAATGCCAGTGTGGCACAGCAGCCCACGACGTCTGGGTGATGTTTGGGGTTAGGAGACCCACTGCCCCCCACTTAACCTGTCTGCTTCCCTCTCTTCATCCCCTTCCCTCTCATTCAGCCAAACCTCTTCCCCTGCAGAAAACAGACTTTTCTAGCTGCTACCAAAATAAACAGAGCACTGTCCAACATGGGAGGGAGGAGAGATGAGGGAGAGTGTGGGGCTCGATTATAGAAGCAGCACAGGAGGAGGGGGTTGCACACCCCAGCCCAGTGAGTGCTGGAGGTGATGCACACAGTGAAACAGCACAGGAGTCAGCAGAGCTGGGATAGTCCATTCCTAGCTCCTACAGCCTTAGGGTTGTTTATTGAGGGATTTCTCTCCCTTTTCACTTGGGCAGAGAGACTGGATAATCAGTGCTGAGCGTTTGGGGTTTGTTCCAGGGCTCTTCTTTTTAGTGATGGGGAAAACATAAGTGATTAGAGTGGATTCATTTCCCTCCTCATGAACTAGAAAAAGTAACAGGAATAAACCAGGGAGCAAAGAGGCTGGTGGGGGTGAAAGGTCCTGCAGAAGGTGCATGTGGTGGAATGGCAGTGTGCAGAAATCTCAAAAAATATTCTGAGCATCTGAATATTTTCTCTGTGTTAGCACAGGTTTCATCCACCCACTGAGAAAGATTAAAATCATGTTTTTATATTTACTTTTTGCCTGATTTGATTCCTTTCCATGAGCAATATATATATGTAAATAAACAGTTTGAAAAGCGGTTTTCAGCCTATACTATTAAAAAAATAGCCCATGATCCTCTACGAACCCCTGGCAGTCCTGAAGCTGTGGGATTAGATCTAGTTTAAATTTTACTTCTTGCTTTGTGCTGAGCTGCCACGCTCATTCACTTCACCAAGCAGCCAGAATCCCAGGCACATGGTAGAATCATAGAATTATAAAAAGTTGGAGGTTGGAGAAAGCAGGAGGTTGACTGTTGACTAAGAAATGGCAGGGAGGGATGTTCAGGACTCCCTGTTCAAGCATTTGTGAGGCTCTCTGCTCTCTGCACATGTCTGCTTCTGTGCCCATTCTGTGTGGTGGCTTTTTCACCTGTTCAAAGCTACTGCCACTCTCTCCCACAGTCCTGCCCCCGGGGGATAACTGCTTTCTTTATGGTCTTTATCCACAAATTCTTGTGTAATCTCAACCCAGAAAGACAGTCACTGAATCATAGAATTGTTCTGGTTGCAAAAGAACATTTAAATCACAGAGTCCAACCATTAACCCAACTCTAAGTCCAGTGCTAAGCCCTGTCCCTCAGCACCACATCTCCCCAGCTTTGAAACCCCTCCAGGGATGGGGATTCAACCACCTCCCTGGGCAGCCTGGGCCAGGGTTTAATGACCCTTGAAGTGAAGAATTTTATTCTAATATCCCATTTGAACCTCCCCTGGAGCAAGTGGAGACCATTTCATGCCTTGGTGTCAAAGGCAACAACAATTAATTCAGCTTCTCCAAGAAAGTGACTTTTCTGGGGTTTTGGCCCTCTAGCCCTCAGGCAGGGTTCTCTATTCCTGGAACATCTTCCCAAATTGGCCTCCTGGCCCTGTCTGGTGTCCATCACAATGCTGCTGTGATGGAGGATGTTGGCAAACACCGAATGGCCACACTTAGAGGACAGAACAACAGGCCAGTCCTGGGACTTTGTACCCAAACTGTCATCCTGAACTTCAGCATGCTGAGCTCCCTTCTCCAAAAAAGACCCAGTCCATACGTTTATGTCATCTGGAGTTCGCATCCTGATAAAGTAAATGGCCTGAAAATACTGACTGGTCTTCTTGGGTGAAGAAGGTGCCTGATCACCCTGAGCTTTGTGATGAAAATTTATGGGATAAGCCAAGCAGGGCTGTGGCTTGCCTTATGGGAGACTCTGGCTGACTGATCCAGCTGACTGGATGACCTCTGCCCATGTTCCTGTCATCTTCCCCTTTCCAGCACTGTCTCTGGGTAACCAGGAGTCAGCTCAGAGGAACCTGGTACAGGCCCATGCCTGCAATAAACTTTTGGACACCTGTAGAGAAGGAAAGTGTTGGGTGCAGTGTTGGAGGGGTGTGTTGTTGGGGGGAACAGAACTGCTCTCCCATCTGGAGACACCAAGGCCCCGTTGCTGGAGCTCAGGCAGGTTGAGTCAAGCCCACACATCTGGTCCTGCCTTATGTCAGCTCCAAACTTCATCCCTGTAGCTACAGAAGTTTTAAATGAAGTTACATGTGTTCCTATGAGGAGAAAAGTTTACTGTTTCCCCATCACTTTTCTCCATCCACCCTCACATTGCATCGAGCACCATTTCAGGTGCTCACAGAGATGGGGGAGGCAGGTGCTCACGGAGCTTTATGAGCTCTGTGGACCTCTGTGCTCCACCCATCCACTTTCTTTTGTCTCAGCTGGGCAGACAGGCACCTTGCCTGCACACCAAAGGCTGTCAGGAAATTGCTTGTGAGCACAAAGCAAGCATGAAGGGCTTTGAAGAATCCAACTGTGGGGCTTGAAATCATTTAAGAAGGAAGATTAGATAAAATATTTCAGAGCATATGGGGCTTCTTGACCACTCCATTGTTGCCCATCTCCAGCTGTCAAAGACCCTGAGCAATCCCAGAAGGAGTTAATAGAGACCTGGAGAGGAGCCAAAAGCTCTTGCAGGAAGCTTATCTTCCCCACCAAAATATCTGATGTCTGCAGCTATGGACATGGCGTTGTCCTCATAAAACACAACAGTAACAACAAAACAAGCACTGCTCTTCAAAACTCAATGAAAAGAAAAAAAAGAAAAAGAAAAGAAAAAGAAGGAAAAAACCCCCAAACACACGAAAGCACTGGAAATGTAAGAATATTTATTAAAATGGAACCATGTGTTTCACATAGTCCTGTCTTCATAAGCTTGTGCACATCACATGGATGTTTATGTTCTCCTCTGGTGTGTGAGGGGTTTTTTCCATGCCTGGTAGTGATTAGCTGGAGGGAGGCTGAATGAACTCATGTCTCCAGTGAGTAGCACCAGGAAACCCTGCACACGTTGGGTGATATGCAGCTGCAGGAAAGACACAAACTTCCTGCAGAGTGGCCTTGGTTGGGTCCCTGCAGAAACAGCCGAGGAAACACAAGAGACTGGAGTGACAGGAAATGGGGAAATAGAAAATTCCAGGGGGGGGGGAAAGAAAAAACCAAAACCAAAAAAAAGAGGAGAAAATTATCTTCTGGCTCACTGCAGGAAGTGTGAATTCAAGCTCTGGATTGAGAATCTTCCCTAGAGATGTTTCCTAAGGCTCAGGTGAATCCAGGGCAATCTTGTCCATCATGAGCCCATCAGGCAGGCACATAGATGGCTTGGGACACTGACTGGCTGTACTTGTGGCTTGAGCACACCATCTTCTTCTCTGCTGGGACCCACAAGTGGGGTCAGCAGGTCCCTGGGGGCTCCACCACCCAGGTATTGCCCCCTGGCAATAAAACTGGTGATGGAGCTGCAAGAGATGTCCTCTGAGGACCATCTGAGCACTCTGTTGGTCTTGTTTGGAGAGGAGGCTGATGGACAGCCTTCAGCTTCCTGAGGAGAGGATGTGAAGAGGGAATTGCTAAGCTCTTCCCAGGATCCAGAGACAGGACGTGGAAATGGCTCAAAGATGCATCAGGGAGGTTCAGACTTCAGCTTTTTGTGGAGGCCAGGGGTGATGGACCATGTAGGTGTCAGCTTTGGGAATATTTCAGACATCTGTGCAGAAATGCTTACAGGAATGCAATATTGTTTCTTAATGAAGAGGCTGGTCCTTGAAAGACCCTGGGGCTCAATGTAAACTCATCAGGAGAACAAGCAAAGCAGAAAAGCCACTTGTGGTCTTTAACAGAGGGCTTAGCAGCAGCTGTGGTGAGCCTGGTTTTAGTCTTTTATTAAGAATACAGACATACCTAGAAAGTTTGGAGTGTAGATTGGGGAACAGGATTGCCCATGGAAATGTGTTCAGAGGAGGAAAGCCAGGGGGGATGTGAATGCAGATATTTTTTGGTGAAATTGTCAATGCCATTGTTGTCCTTTGTATCTGGACAAACAGCCTGGGAAGAACCAGGAAGCTGTCATCCATGTAGTCAGCAGATGTGATGACATTTGCATGGTGATACAGCTTCCCAGAGCTGGAGGCCAGGAGGGACATTAGATCATCTGCAGTGACCTCATGTGTAGCAGAGATGACTGAATTTCACCGTCTCTCCTGGTCTCCTGTGCCTTATCTCTCCATTTGACTCCTGCATTTCCTCCTGCAAGACATCCAGACTTGTCCCAGAGGAGTCAAGGACTGGGGAATCCACCACTTCCTTTTTACAGTGGCAAATCCTTATAGCTAAAAAATGCTTCCTTTGTTTCTGCTTTGCAATCCTCTGCCTTTGGCATCCAGCTGATAATGTTGGGGGTTTTTTCCCCAATGGTAAAGAATTCTTTCTTGTCCTGCATTCTCCTGTTCCCCCAGTGACTGTCATGCATGGCAACCGATTTATCCCTCAGACTTCCTTTTGTTTTGGTAAACTGAGTCCATCAGCCTTCCCAGCCCTGTGGCCAGGCATTTTCTTCAGGCCTTTGATCACTTTTGCAGCTCTGTTTTACAGCCACTGTCGCTCAGCTCCTTCCCTTTGATGGTACTTTCCTTATCCTTGCTGGAAATTTGTCCAGTTTCAGGTCAGCAGATGTTCCTAGTGGTATTTTTGCATTTCATTTTGTACCTCTGAAAGCAGGGGGGGTCACAGAGCCATAAGTATTATTGCATGCTCACAATCCGTGTCAATAACTGCCTTAAAGGACCCTTCACCTGTTGAGGACACACCTGGCTGATGTCATCCCTGATGCTGCTGGCATCCCTGCTGCTCTGCCAGCATCTTCCACTGTCCTTGAACCAAACTGGTTTATGAAACCTTCCTAGTCCAGCAAGCTTCAGCTCGGTTGACTGATATTGACTGAACCACAACACTTGATCTTTAAACTACTCCCACAGATTTTTCTCACAGACAGTGTCAGGAGCAGCACAGGCCATGTGGTCCATCCTGGATGTCAAATTTGATTGTCATTTTGTTCCTTCAGGCTTTAATTCCCCATCTTGGTGAAAGTCTTGAACAGGGACCAAAAAATGAAGCCTCATGGGCATGGTGTCAGCACTGACCAGCACCTTCCCTGGCAGAACTCCTGGCCCCTCTGTCAGCTGCACCATGGCCCTCCCAGGCCAACCTCCCCTGCCTGCACCATGTTGGATGTCTGCCACAAGCCTCCTTTTTCAAGTGAGTAAGTCATGTAGGTGTTGGCACTGAGGAAAATTTGCTTCTGTTGTTAGTTCACAGCTGGCACCAGGCAGAGAGAGCTGAGAAGAAAGAGGCTGTTCTGCACCTCCCTGGGAAGGCAAAGAAGTAAGAACTAAACTATTACCTCAAATCTCTGTATGTTAAAAGGAAACAGATTTTCTGCTGGCTCTTGGTTTATTCTCTCATTACACTGAAATGGAAAAGAGACCCTGCAGGCGACGGGCTATAGGTTACTATGGCCAAACAATGACATCAGCTGGTGGACTAACTCATAACAGAGGGTGATGGTGACTTACACACGACCCTGACAAGCAGAGTCTGTTAATGAGCCAAAAGAATGAGAAGGAAAATCTCTTCCCCCAGACCTTGAAATATTTGCAAGAGGGCAAAATAATGATGCAACTCCCAAGAGACACAGAATGATCTTCTGCCAGACAGCCCAAGACACAAAGACGTCTGCTGTGTGTGTTTCTCATGAGGATGCTGAAGGCTGCACTGATCCCAGGATTTGAGACAGGAATCATGGTTCCTCGTGCTGCTGCTGGCCATTTGTAGCTGAGTGGCCCACAAAAATTTGTTCTCATCACTTTTGGTCTTTGTGTTGTGTTTTGGTTTGGTTTGTTTTTTTCAGCAAATCATTTCATGTGTATCCTGAAGATTTTGGATTCTTCTTAGACACCAGTGTTAGATCAGTGACCAACAAGCCATTGGGCTGTGATAGTCCAAGCTGATAGGAGCCAGCTTTGGAGCAGCCTTGGTCCAGTTCAGATGTCAATGCCTTGTTTTGGGCCAGAAAGAGAGTTTAAGGATCTAGACATCACCCATGATGTCATTTTCAGGGCAGGAGGACAGTCCCTGTTACACTTTTTTGGATGGAGCTTCTTCCCCCTTCTGTGGGGGTCACCTGGCTGGTGGGTGGCAGAGTGGTGTTTTGCTGAAGGGTTTCAAGTGTTGCAGTTTGCTGCAGGGAGGATTCAGGGCTGGATTTGCTCTTTGGGGTGGTTTGTTGTCTGTGGCACCAGATTGCAGCTCTGCTGCCTGTTCCAGCACACACTGTACTGTTCCAGCTCCAGCGTTGCCTGTGTGGTCTGGCAGTGTTCTCTCACCTTCTGTGGAGGCAGATCTTGGGACAAGAAGTGAAGAAAAGAGTGCCTGGGCAGTATGAAACCCGAGAGAAGTGTGCATTTACCAACTGAGTCTGCACAGGCAGACAAATCCAACTCTCAGGACCTCCTCTGAACGGACCAGACCAATGCTTGTGCAACAAACTGTGTGTGAGTGGAGAAGAATTGAAGAGGATCCAGCCAGGGCAACACAGCCACATGAAGAAATGTGTGCTGCCTCAGCTGGCAAGGAGCAGACTGATGGTGGTATCATAGAATCACAGAGTCATTTGGGTTGGAATGGACCCTTAAAGGCCATCTAGTCCAACCCCCCTGCAATAAACAGGGACATCTTCAACCAGAGCAGGTTGCTTGGAGTTCTGTCCAACCTGACCTTGAATGGTTAAAGGGATGGGTTATCTACCATCTCTCTGGCCAATACCACCCTCAGTGTGAAGTATTTTTTCCTTATCCCCAGTCTGATTGTTCTAATTGTTCTGGGAGGGCCTGTCTCTTGTATTATGTAGCTGCAAGCTGCTGAGATGCTGTGATACTTCAGTTGGTGAAAACAACAGGCACCTAGCAAGAGCAGAGATGATCCCATTTTGCCTGTACTTTGATAGATGAAGGTTCTGGATGAAATATGTGATAGCTCAGGATGAGTCTTTCCTTGTGCTTTTTCACAGAAAAAATGAATCCACTTAGCACTTGTCTGCAGTGCTTTTCTCTGCCCCATCCAGTGTGCAAAAATACTTTAATTCAACCTTAAAATACAGCCAGCTCTGAAGCAGAAGTCTGCAGTTACTTGACAGCACAGATCACTGCCTTCAGTTCCAGAAGGAGATGCAGAAAGAAGTGCTTGGGAGCAAAGCAAGTGCTCACAGCAAGGTTGGGTTGTGGTTAGGCCACTCTTAGCATGGTTGGCCAAGGTTACTTATGCTGCTGAAAAGCCACTGCTGGCTGGGTCCAGGAGAATTACTCTCAAGATGTTTTTGGCATTCTTGGTGGCGTGTGGGAGCCTGGTGGCCATATGCGGAGGACAAGTTTACGAGTGTGATTTTATTTATCTTGCCATGGTCAGGGGGCTGAAAACTGGTCTAAATAATTTCCTCAGAGATAGGAAACCTGCATGGAAACACACAGGATTTCCCATTTTCTGTGACAGAACTGGGCAGGACTGAAGACAAGGCAAGACACAGGGACTCCTCTAGGTGTGAACATCACCTAGAGCTCCAAAAATGGTTTCTTTGAAACTCTTCTTTGAGTAGAGCTTGTATAGAGTTTAAGAAGGCATTAAAGGGAAATTTTTAAAAGGCATCCTGCCTTTGCTTGAGAGTGAGTAGAGGTCCCAAGAAAGAGTTAGTGTTACAGGGAGGGATCTACTCAGGAACAGTCCTGCTTTAACACAGTGCTCTACAGAACTGCAAAAAAGAATAAACATAAATATTCTGTGCTTCATATTTGCTTTTAAAGCCCTTGACAGACTTCGGCTTGGTAGTCAGCTGGAAGCTCTAGTGCTGGACACCTCCTTCTCTGTGACTTTTCCAGAATTTATTAGGTTGAGATGGGTTGAAAATATCTGCATTTGAAACACTCATTGCCAGTCCAAAGAAGGATTGTGAGAATATCCCTCCTGGGTCATCATTCATACTCTGCTCCTGCTTTTGGGAGTCCTGAGAAATCACTGGTGTGAAGGGTGTAGTACCAAACACAGACAAGCAGTAAAGACCAGAACTTCAGAGCTCATTGGTGGCAACCAATCTGAATTATTTTGTCTAACTCAGTAAGGAAAACAAAATATCATATAACATCAGGCACTGGCGGAGAACACAGCAGATGACCTCACAGGTCTTTTCCATCTGAAAAAATCCCCAATACACAGGACAGCTTTTCTTCTCCTAATAACCAGCTAGTTAACCCATCTGCATTCACCTTTATCTAATGGGATGCTTGTTACTTGGCTCTCTGCAATCCGTGAGTTCAGTCTGGAAGTGGGGCTGAACAGTGGGAGGAGGAGGCACCTTACCTTGGAAACATTCCTTGGTCACAAAGTTTGATGTTGTCCAGTCAACCACCTGCCCAGAGTGAGTCCAATGTGAGCACCTTGTCAGTCCACCTATAGTGGGAGGTTTCAAATGGAGATTCCATCTTTCCTCTGTGCCTCTTCACAGTGTTTGACCAGTCTTGTTATAAAAACAGGTTTTATGTCTAAGAGTTTCCCTTGCTCCAACTTGTGGCCTGGTTGTATCTTGGCCTTTCACTCTGCAGCTCTGAGCAAACCTGTCTCTGTCTCCACTGGACCCTCCTGTTAGGCAGCTGTAGACAACAACACATTCCTCCTCCATCTGTCTTCTTCTCACTGAAGAAACTCATTTTCCACAGCTTCTTCTCATACATCACATCCTCCAACCTCCTGGCCACCTCAGTGGCCTCTGCTGGACAGACTCCAGTACATCGGTGTCTTCCTTTTTACTGGGGAGCCAGAAACTGGAGACATTGTCCAGATGTGGTCTCACAAGTGCCAAATAAAGGGGAATAATCACTGCCCATGACCTGCTGGCTGCCCTCTTCCTGATACAGCCCAGGATGTGGTTGGGCTTTCAAAGATGTTGGAGAGCAGCCTCACAATGGCTTTGCCCAGCTCCATCAGCACCTTCAGATCCATCCCATCTGGTCCCCTGCCTATTTTTGTTTTGGAAAAAAAAAAAAAAGAAAAGAGTATCTAAGAAATATCAAAATTTGAAGTTCTAACTTTCAAAGAAATGTGTCCTTCTTTGTTTTGACTGCAAGAGTTTGTGGATGATTCCAGAACTTCAAGAAATATTTCTCCCAGAAAATTTGCTTTCCACAGGAAGAATCTACCCAGCACCAGCTCAAATGAGTTTGTAAACTTTATGCCAATGTGCTTGTAATTTCAACCAATCTGCACTTTGTTGCACGTTGTAAAAAGACCAGTGACCACTTTGAGGGAGCTTTTGCCTTCTGCTCCCCTCCTGAACATCTCCAGTCCCTGTGGGTTCATTCCTTTGCTCTGTGCTGCTCTGGGCTTGGATCCTGCTCCGTGTTCATGACCATGCAGGGGTTTTTCCACCTATTTCTTTGCACTGACAGAAAAAAGAAGGATCTTCTCTCCCCTGAGGATGTGGATGAGCTTGAAAGGTGGGTGCAGAGCTCTGCCTGATCTTCATACTCAAGGTCAGCTGGCTGTGGATTTCACCACACTGATACTTCTATAAAGTGAGTGGTAGGAAGGGATATGACAACTTTCCCTCAAATTATCTTCTTGTTTTCACTTGAAATGAGTTCACATGGAATTTGCAGACTAAAGAAAACCCAATTTCTCTGTCTAAGAACTCTTTTTAGGCTTTGCCTTGGCAGATATCAGCAGTAAGTGGCTGGAAATCCTGCACATGGCATTGAGCAGAAGTTCCTGGGATCTGGGGAGCTGGTCCAGTGTTCTCCATCTGTTCCAGCACCGTTGCCAAGTTAAACTTCTGTGCTGCAGCTTGCACAAAGGGGAGAAAAGAGCTAAAAAAAAAAAAAAGGTTTGAATATCGGGGACTTTGCATCCAACTGAGGCAAAAGGGAATAACATGTCCCTCTGTGGGGCAGGGGGACTTCAGATCTGCCTGGAGATGACCACTCCATGGCTATGAGACTCCCCTGTGCCTCAGTCAAGGGCTGGATGTAGACTCCAGCCCACCTGAGGGCAACAAGAAAGGTGTTTGTATCCCTGATTTGAATTTCACAGGAAATGGAGGGATAGCCTTACTGCTGGCAGGAGAAAGAGGCAATTTTCATTCTAAATAAGGCAGCTCCCATGTCAGAAGTTCCACAGTGAAATCCCACTGCACTCACTGCATGGCTTTTTATGAATAAAATCTTAATAAATGTCCAGTACTTGATTTTTTGCAGCAGACTTGCCTGGCTTTGATCTACACTTGCCTGGGCTCAGCATGGCTGCTGCTGCCTGCCAAGCTAAAGAGAAAAAAAAGTTCCTTTCCTTAGGTTTAAATAAAAGTGTGTTTTTTTTAAACCTCTTGGCTGTTGAGTTGTGTGTTATACATCATGCCTCAGCCCCATCCCTTCTCTCCCAGTCCAGGGCGCACACTGAAACAATTTCCCTGTGGTTTCCCTCCTTGGTGGAGTCGAATTCCTAGAAAACAAAAGGAATGTTGCAACCTTGGTCACAAGCTCTAGGACTGCAAATCTTACACACAGATGGGAGCCTTGGCTCAAGCAGGTCGCTGAGAGCAGCTTAGCAGGAGTGGGTACCTTGGGTTTGATCTCTGCTTGGCCATCCAGACGGGTCTCTCCGGTTCCGTTGGCATCCCAGTTCCCATGGGAACACAGTGCCTCTCACGTGTGTGCAAAATTAGGGAATATTTCTACAGCCCTGAGAAAGGAAGAACTCAGCGAAGATCTGATCACCTCTGCAGGCCCCTCGCCTCCATCCCTGAGGTCATCTCAGATCTTCCTCTTGCTTCCAGCAGCAAATCCCTCAGGATCTGGATCTGACCCCATCCTGTCTGAATGCCCCTGACTGAAACCCAGAGTCCTGGGATGGGCACAGACCCTCATCCAAGTTATTCCCAGTTGAACTCAGGCAAAGCTGACAGAGCCAAGAGTGCATCTCGCTGGTGCCTGGGGGCAGCTGGACCCAGCACCATCTGCTGCAGGAGGCTGGTCCAGGGCCACCGAGTGACCAGGTTGCTCAGTGAAGCAGAAGTTGGTGGCAGAGCCCTCCCCTGTCCCTCTGCTGCCTGTAACTGCCTGTCCTCATGCCTGGGGCTTCCCTTGCAACACAGCAAGCAGATTTTGGCTTTCTAGAATTGTAATAAATAACGGTGAAGTGTGCCCAGTGGGGACATTCATACTACAGCTTCTCCTCCCCCCATACATCCTGCTATAGCCCCTCATGGAGAGGATCTTACTGAAGAGCATTTTTTCAGAAAAAGAAATACTTTGTTGTTTTGTTTTGGTGGGGGTTTTTTTGTTTTTGTTTGTTTTTTGAGGGCAGCTCCTGCAGGGCTCACCCCACATGGTGAAGATCTGGAGACTTTCCAGGGCTGTTTCCTGGCACGGTGCAACATGCCTGGGTTAGTTTAGGCAGCAGCCATAGGGTGACCCCTTGGGATATTTTGGAGTTGTTTTTTTCTGTTGTTGAATTTTAACAGGTGTCTAGACACCGTGCAGGAGCAGAGCTCTGCAGAATTCCAGGAGGTGAAAGCCATTGCTGTTTCCCATTGCCAGGGGCTGGGCTCTCACTTGCATCCTTGTTGGGGCATCAGCAGATGGTTGCCTCCTCTCAACTGTCCACCAGATCAGAGGGTGATTAATGAGGAAGAAAATTTCTGGGAGTGGTAGTGGATCCTCTGCTGTGGAGATCAGAGAGAGTCACATTTTCATGACAAAGGCAAGGTACTGGCACATCGTTTAACCCTTCCCCTCTGCTGCTCAGCACAGCACAGCTTGTCTGGCTGCTTCAACCCTTGGATGGGAATCACTTCCCTGTGCTTCTCCAGGGAACGAGGCAAAAAAGTTCATGTCCTGAATCCTAGTGCCTTGATGTCCACATGGGACCTTTTTTACTTTGTGTTTGAGGCAAACAAAGGTTACTGGGCTCAGGAAAAAGGTAAGGCAGCAAACTGATCTGGGTTGCATTGTCTGGAATGTCAGATAAGATGAGAAAAAGTTTGGTTTGATGTTAAAACCCCGTTGATCCCACTGGACCATCCACTGAACTGGAAAGCAAGTGAAACAGTTAATGTTGTAGAACAATTTCCCTGAGGAAACTTTTGTCTGAATTTCTTCGTGACTGGCTTTAACTGCTCCATGCTGTGCTGATAGCTTCCACTTTTGATCTCCAATGCCTTATGAAATTTGATGAGAAGTTTCTGGAAATTCCCTGCATCTGTTTTTGAACTCAGAATCGCTGCAGAAGCGTGTTCCAAAGGCAGATGGCATCATGCCCTCATCTGGGCCGTGGGAGCTGGAGCACAGAGAGATGTCAACTGTCCCTCAGGAGGCCTAAAGAAAGATAGAACTTGTCTTTTGGGCTCTGTCTTCATTTCACAAAAATCACTTATACTGCAGAACACCCAGGAATGGCATCAAAATCATACCAGCTGGGGAACAGGGCCAGGACTCTGACCACACTCCTACACTCTGGAGTAGCTGCTGGAGGAAGAGATGCTCTGCAGGTTTTTGGGGGCTGAGGGACATCTGCCTGTCTCAGGAGGAGTCCAGGGGTCACAGCTGCATCCAGGACAGGGCATCTTTGGTTCCCTGCTGAGGAGGAGTGGAGCCAATGGTCACCTTTGCACAGACATGTCTATCTGCCTTCTTTGGATCCTTCTCCTGGCCCCTTCCATCACTGCTCCTGGTGACCTCTGCCTGCTGGTAGCATCCCACACCCTGGCACTGCAAGGCTTTACAGTAGTGCAGGTTTCTCAGTCACATCCACTCCACTGTATCCTTCTCAGACCATTTTACACCATTCCCTTCCAATCAAATCTCTGATTTCTTAGTTGCAAAGCAGGAGTGAGCAGCTTTGGGCTTGCCAGGACACAGCCTTGCAGGGAGCTTGGAGCAGCAGCTTGACCTCAGTTCTCAGCAAGCATCTGAACACAAGAGCCTGATCTTCAGTTTTGGTTGTTTTTTGGTTTGTTTTTTTTTTTTAAATGACATCACTATTAATAACCATTGCTGTCCTGACAGCAATTGTGTCATCTTGCAAGAAGCAACATGTGCTAATTTTAGCGAGTGCATTTTTTAGATTACACTCAGTGAAGTCAGAAATGGAAAAGCTGAAGCTGCTTTCAGTCTGCTTTGTTATGTTTTTGACAGCCACTGATGTGACTGAAGACATCATTTTGTGCAGAACTCTAGGGAAGAGGTGTAATAATGTGCAACACCAGAACTGACAGGGGTGAGAGAGACAGAAGGAAGCCAAACTCCCATCTTTCACTTACACATTCATAAGATCCTGATCTCATATATTTCCCAGAGAAAGATCCAGGAGATAGCCAAGTCCAGCATTAAAAAGAAAATGTTGAAGCCAACAGCTGTCTAGGTAACTTCAGACATCCTCTTCTGGGCTTTTTAATGAAATCCTGACATTAATTGCTGAGGGTGTCAAGCTGTTTTTCCACAGGAATGTCAGGTGCAGTGCATGTGATACCTGGAGCTCACCAAGCTGAAGAGACATGATCTTGTTCTGCACCCCCTGGGATGGTCACGTGCATCATTTATTGCTCACAGGTCAGTCCAGGCCCACAAGAGACAGGACCAAAAATAGCTGGACCAATACTATACAATATGTAAAGCTTGTAAATCTCTACTGAGTTTGTCAAATGGTTTTGACAGATAATTCTTGGCAAGTTTTTAATTTCACTAATAGTAAAACGATATGCTGCACTTTTTCCTTTTAAAACAACATTTAGGAACTTGAATGAATATAAGAATTTAGCATTCATAACTCCTCCAAAACCAAAAGTAAATGCATTTTTTAATGTCAACTTACGTGTTCATGTCAAGCTAAAATACCAATCAAATCATCCCTAATGACTCTTCCTTTCTCTCTCTTTTCTTTACCAGAAAAAAAAAAAAGAAGAAAAAGTCAATTACTTCTCCAGCTCTATTATAAGCATATAATTAATAATAATAATTAATTAGAAGCATTTTTCCACTCTGCTTCACACATTAAAACTGAAACACTTCACAAGCAGTTTATCTTCCTGACAGCCCTGTGAACTAAGCATTATCCTGTGTTACAGGCAGGGACCTCAAACGCAGCCCAGTTGGCATGAAAAAAACTATTTGCTAATTTGGAGAAGCTGCTGACTGGTTTTTTTTCTATGATGATATTAATTTTACAGCAGTCCGCGCAGTTTAAAAAAAAAAGTTTGGGCCCTGGATTTCACTTTGGGTACTGTTTGGAAGCCACAATGGCCAAGCTAATAAAATTCCTTTATTAGGTTTGCTGGATAGGCAGCTTTAGTTAAAACAGCAGCTACTGTTCTGTCCTATAGCAAACTGCTCCAGATGGATCTGGTGTGTGATTGAGACTTATCTGCTTTTATTCCTACAAACAGGGATTCTCCGTTTGGCTCTTAAATTAAAACTGCAGAAGGGCAGCTGCTTTTTATTTAGGGTAATTTTACGTGGGCTTGTTGGGAGTGCATTCAGCTATCCTACTGCTCCTCACACTCCAGAGCTTTTCCCTCGCAGGGTTTTCTGGACCAGGAAACAATCCAGCTGAGAAATATCAACTGTTCCACCACTTCTTCTTGACCCTCAGGGATTTGAAGGAAGGAAGACTTTCCTCCAACGTCTCTCTCCCATCCTCTACTTGAAGCCTGCTATGAAGTTACTCTGGCTGCAAACAGAGGTAGGTTACATGCTTTAGGTATTCAGTTGACTTCTCCAGGCTGCTTGGGATCAGGTAGACCCAGGAATGGTTGGGGTGGATATGTTACTGTGTGCAAAAGCAGTGCCAGAACACCCCGGGGGAAAACAGATGGGGGAGCCAGACAAACGCATACAAGTGTTTGTAGCTCCCTGTGGCCAGCAAGAAGGATTTGATGGCAGGGAAATAAAGAACTGGTTGGAGGCTTGAATGAGACTTATGAAGGAGATCTTGCTGGGATGGCTGAATCCTGGGGCTTGCTCTGCCCTAATCACATGCAGCTGTGCTGGGAAGTCCAGTTCTAGAAAACTGGAGCAAGGGAGGGAGCAAAAACCATCGTGCTCATGGAGGTGTGGGTATATCAAAGGGATTAAAATATTTCTTAACCCTCCAAAGTGGAATGCACACCAAAAAAAAGGAATATATTTCCCTGACATGCTGATCATTTGTAGGGTTGATCCCCCCTCCTAGAGAGGCTGCAGAGAAAGGAGAGCAAATCTCTCTGGGGAAATGTTAATTAAATGTGTTCTCTTAGATCAGTTACATGTGAATTAATAGAGGAGGTAGATTGAGTAGGATGGTGCCAGGGGTGAGACACAGGGATAGCATCTATACAAAGCACAAAGAACAACCTTCCCCAGCCCAGATACCCTAGACAGCAGGACTCACATAAAATCTATCTGGCATTACAATTGCTTTCCAAAAGTAAGGATCAGTGGCTGATTTAGCAGCTGAATTTTCCCCATTTATCACCTGCTCTGGACATTTGGAAGTCTGTTTTTTTAAAAAAAATATTTAGTGGTCAAAAGTTGCAGAAAGGTTTCTGGGAGCTTCTGCAAACAAAAGAAAGAGCCTGTGTGCATTTCGAGGTGTCAGGATACTTCAACTATCCAGTGCCCACACGATCAGTGTGCTGGTCTCAATCAAGGATTAAACCAGCCTAGACTGGAAAGCTCATCGTTTGCCTCAAGCAGTTGCCACAAACTTGCCGTGCCCTTGAGAGGAAGGAAAACGTAATTCCTGGCACTTTCACTGCTGCTCTGCTCCGTGCAATGCCCCAGTTCTGCCCTTGTCGACCAGGTGAAGCCCGTGTGTGTTTGAAACTGCAGTAGGTAGTGTGGGATCGAGCCCAGAAACTCGGTTTTCTATCTCGTTGAGCTCTGCAGAGTGCTGCAGACGTGTTGACAGAGCCACATTCCTTGCAATGCTCCATTATTGGCTGCTTGTGAAAACGAGCTCTGCCTTTTCCCCGGTTGGTCTCCACGTTTGCTGTTAATTAGGCTGAGCATCCTCCTGCCTTCCCTAAAGCTGGCAGGGGGTTGATTAGGAAGAGGGGGAAAAGAACAAAGAAGGCCGGGAGGACATTTCAAAGGGAGGCAGGAGGAGAAGAGATGACAGCCTGCCTGTCAGCTCAGGGCTTGCCTTGGAATTTCTGCACCTCTGCGAACTGCTCCCATCGCTGCATTTGAACCCTGATCCGTGGGGTGTAAAGAGGGAGCGCCGAGCCAGATGGTGGGATCATCAGGAGGCGTTGGCATCTCCGGCTCTGCCGGCCGCGGCCATTTGGGTTCCGTTTGGTGCAGAAACTTCTCTGAACCTCTCTGGCCGGAAGAGCAGCTCGATTTGGGCTTGCTGGGGAGGATTCTGGTGTCCTGGGGGACATCCACCTCCTGGAAAAGTCGTGGGTGTGCAGTGGCACAGAGCAGAGGGAGCTCAGAGAGGAGGAGGAGGGCCATGTGCGTTTTATTATGTATTAGTTAAAGAAAAGCCATTAGCAGTGACTCCTGAAGCAAGAGGAAGAGGGAAAAATTTTTGCACAGAGCAAAAGCGTGGGACTAGGCTCAGAGGTGACATTCAAAGTTCTTCCTTAGAAGAAAGAGTTAACATCACCAATATATTTTTTTCTTTTAAGATTATTTCTTTTGAGAAAATGCTCTTAATTAAAAAAAATTTCTCCTCTGGAGCTGAGGTAACTTTTGAGGTCCTGAGCTGGGTCACCTATCCTTTAAGCCATCTGTCTTTCCTTAATTGTTTCACATTAGTTGCAATATATACAGGAAAGTTATCAGTAAGAAAAGTTTTTTTTTTTTTTTTTTTTTTTTTTCTGCTGTTAACACACCATCATTAAAAAAACATATTAAGAATAAGCCCCAAATTGAAACCAAAGTATTTTTCACCAACTCTTTTGATGTGAAGTCACTGTTACTAATGCCCTTCTGCCTCCTGCAGCTCCAGCCTAAATTTGGGACAAGCCCTCACTGCATCCAGCTGAACTGGAAACCTTCCCTAATTAACCAACCCAACCGAGTCCTGGGCTCAGGAGGAAGGGCTAAGGTGATAATCATGTCTGCATTCAGACGGCTCTTGCTAAAACCCAACCTCTCCCCCAGCCCCTCCTTGAAGTTAAAAACTTTTGGCTGAAGAATGCAGTAGGGTTGTCCTCTCTACTCCCACTCCTCCTGCACCCCTTTCTCTGCCGCAAGGCCCTCCCCCTGTCCAAGTTGGATCAGGCTGTACCTTTTCTTCTCTCCTTCAAGAGTGAGGGTTTTATTCCCTTCTTTTCTGCCCAGATCTCCACTAAACAAAGGAGCTCTGGGCACATCACCAGTTCCAGGACCTAAAGGTATTTAAACGGTTTCAGACTAAATCCAGAGCTGCATAGCTAAGAGCTGATTTCTTTCTCTTTATCTGCCTGTTTGTCTGCCTAATTGTATTTTATTGTGTTTTGCACGTTATTTTTTTAACTGATTTAATTTGCACACTCAGAGGCATGGGTTTGAAACGTCTTTCCTGATTCCCTCCAAACTTGCAAATCAGTTTAAAATCTGATGTAGGGATTGATTCTCTCTTTGCTTTGTCAGTGCATTTCTTACAAGTGGGCTTTGATGCAATTTCTGAGCTGAAAATAATTTTTAAGACTTTTTCTTGATTTTTTTTTTTTTTTTTTTTTAAAAAAAAAAAACAACAACAGCTTTCTTTTGATGGTGTAAATGACTTTTCCATACTCTCTTAGTAAGACTTGTGTGAACACTCTCGGGGTATGTGCCTGTGTATCAATCATTTGTCATGCTTCTAACTTCTCCGTGATTTTTTTTTTTTTTTTTTTTTTTTCCCCCTCTTCTGTGCCCTTACCTTCGGACCTGTGGAAGCAGAGGAAAGGCTCTCCCTTTTGTCTTGCTGGGGATAACCATACCCCAACCTTCAGCAGCCGGCATGGGCAGCGAAGCCGCAGAGCTCTCGGGGCTGCAGCAAGGGCAGTTTCTTTGTCTCTGCCTCTGCTCCCAGCCCTGCCTTTTTCCTTCCCACTTTTGTCTTTCTCATTTACTGCATTTCAAATATTAGAGCCTGAAAAATGCATGCCCTTGAGAGCTGAGAGATTCCCAGCTGGGACACTGGGAGCAGTGGGTTGGGTTGGTTTGTTTTTTTTTTAAATTTGTTTTTACTTGGGTTCAGACAAAATTTTTTACCTTGTCTGGGATGGTTTTTTTATTATTATTTTATTTTATTTTATTTTATTTTTGTTCCTGCTTTGGGGCTGGGTTGGAAGGGGAAAGTGGTGCTGTGGGGGACAGGCAGGGGAGGCTCGGGGGCCCTCTCCTCCCCGCTGCAGCCACTGCGCCTCTCCCAGAAGATTATTTCCACCCTGGGGGTGGAGAAGGGGAAACCTGTGAGGAGAAAACTTGGGGGTCTTGAGGTGAGAGATGCTTTCTGACCCTCCCCCCGCCAGGAGGGAGAAGGGAAGGGATCCACAGCTCCATTTCCACAGGCAGGGCTGGGAGGACTGGGGAGCTGGAGGGGGGGTGGGAGGTGATGGGGCTTCAGGGAGGAAGAAGAAGGAGCAGGAGTGGGGGGAGAGAGTGCAGCCTGTGGAGCACATTCCTCTGCCATCCCTTTAAGCAGAGCCTTTTCCTGGGGCTTTTCTCTCCCCTCTCTGAGCCCTGCCCTGCCTGCTTCTGAGGTCCCTCACAGGAGAGTACCCTGGGGAGACTCTGTGACTCCGGGGGGGGTGGTCTGCACTTTCCTAGGGCTGTTTTCCTTTGCCTCCCCAGTGCCTGGAGCCCCTCAGAGCCAGGATGGGTGTAAGGACTAAAATAAATCTGCTCCAGAGACCGCCGCAGGCTCCTTCTCCCCTCAGTGCCCCATGGCACGTGCTGACCCCAAGCTACGCCCGGGCAGGGCCCACAGGACCTCTGCGCCATGTCACCTGCCCCCGGGGGAAGCAGGGCTTGGGTCTTTTTTTTCCCCAGGAACTGTCCCTGCTCAGGGCAGACTTGGGGTCAGACCCAGAATCTGGCCCCTGCCCAGCTGTGGCCACCACACAGGTACAGTTTCTGGCCCCAGTCCTGGAGAACTGGCCGTGCTGCTCTCCTCAAGGTCCGTCCACCACCGGAGGTGTGAGGGGTCTCCTTGCTGCCTCCGTTGGCTGCTCCCTCCCCTCCACAGAGGATTTATTGGCACCCTCCTCAAGGGCTCTCATGTCTCAGCTCAGGGCTCTCCTGCATCCCCCATGCGTGTTCAGCCCTTCACCTTCTCCTCTGTCCCTTCACCCTCCATGGCAACCAGGCTTAGCCCAATGTGCCATGTTTTCATACTCTGGCTCCCAGTTTTCCATCTGACTCCAGCCCACCATGACGTTTTTGCTACCTCAGCAGTGGCGTGCATGTCCCTCTGATGGGTTTGCCAGCAGACTAGACTTCAGCCAGCTAGAATTCCCAGGTATCTGGGGGGTTGTTTTTCAGCAACTGATCTCTGTGCCATGGCCTGTCTGGAGTACAATGAGGTAAAACAGAGATGTGGGATCTGGGAAGATGGCCCATAAATACAATCCACTCATTCTTGAGGTTCTGGTCTCCTCTTGCTTCATAGCCCAGAGTCTTCTGTTGCTCCTCTGAAGCAAGGCACTGTGCCCAGGTCAGTATCATAACCCACCACCATGGGCAGGCCTGTGTCTGTTTGTCAGTCTTCCTTGCTCCATCAAAAAGGCAGGAGAATTGATTCAGCCATGGCTCTTGGAGATCTCTTGGTTTCCAGCTCTTGGGAAAGAAAGGTTTGGCAATGCCGTGGTAGGAAATGGCACTCTGAGCGTGTTGGCTGCATGTACAAGGAGCAAAATTCAGTGTGACTGTAATACAATGACCCCATTGTATTAACTCCAGGGAAGGGCTGCCTGGGATGATCAATTATTTAAAAAAAGCGAAAGCCCTTAAGAACACTGATGTCTCTTTTTCCTCTGTCTTTGCTTCTAGAAGGGGAAGGGGCAGGACGGCAACTTGGCACTTAGGGGCTGCTGCCAAAAACTCCCCTCCACCAAGGCAGCAGGGACCCTTCAGCTGGAAGAAGCTTTCGGGACAGCCAGGAGAATCGAGGGATCTGTGCCATCATGGGGGTATTATGGCTGGCCAGGTTCGTGCTGGGATGTACAGCAGTTATGTACGTGGAACAAGCCCAGGGTCAATATGAAGGGGACTTGCAGACAGACAGATTTGCAGGCTACGAGGAAAGACAGCCAGCAAGCAGAGTGAGAAGAAGAGGCCAAGACACTTTACGAGGGTATGTTTAACATTCTTTTCTATTTTACAAAGCAGAACTTGGTTTATTATCATAGCACATAGAGGCATGTTTGCAGAATTGCCTTTTCTGTCCTTTCCTTGAGCTCAGGAATCTGCTCTGCTACCATAGGAGGAAAGATCGTGTCACAGTGGACAACCAAGCAGAGTCCCATGTGAGCAGAGAGCTGTGCACTGAGCTCTGCTGCTTTGTTGAGGGGATCACAGCACCTCAGGGCTCGATGGCCAGGACTGCAAAGACACATCTGCATCCTGCCTGTTTGTGGGAGAGATGCTGGGATTCCAACCATCATTAGTAGGGATGCTGTCAGCTCAGGTTTTGACCTTGGATTTGCCTTCAGCTGTCTGCTCCCAGTCAATGCTCCTGACTGTAGTGAGAGGTTATTGCCCCTGATGGCTTTGACATGGTGGCTGTGGCTAACAGGGCAGTGTCACACTAAGGCCCTTGTGGTGCAGCCTAGCTGTGGCTTGTGGTCTCATCTATAGACAAATCTGTGTGTGAGCTGGACCTGTGAGCATTTTCCACCTGAGGAGGGAGACAGGGCTCAACTAGAAAAGCCTGAAGTTTGTGCTGGAACTCAGCTGTGTTTGCATGCTCTCAAGATGGTTCCTGGCCCTGGTGTTGATTTTGGGTTATTTTAAGTCTGCCTGGCTGTAGTTCTTGGAAAGTGTTCCTGTGTCAGTGGGCAGATTCAGAGCAGAACGTGATACACGCGCAAAGCCTGGGCTGTGCCAGAGTCCTCCAGCACTTGCTGGGGATTGCTGCTTGAATGGGATGGAGGGCCATGCTTTTAGCCCAGACAGTCCAATGTGCTGTGTTTGGGCTGGAGCTGGAACACAGAGCCTGGCCCTCCAGCTGCCAAGGACAGGGCCGTGGAGCTGGCAGTATCTGCTCTTGGAACTGAAACTCGCATGGCTGCTCCTTCCTGCTGTGGCAGATTTGGAAAAGAGGGACACCAAATGTCCTTGGGTGTTTGGTCTTCTCAGAACTGGCTACCAACAGCAGCCATCAGCTCTCTGGCAGAGTGAGAACACCCTGTGTCTCCCCCAGTGTGACCCAAAAGTAATTTTGCTGTGTTCCTTTTTTTGAGTCCATCATCCCTCAGATAAAACATCCCAAATCTTTATGGCTAACGGGGATGAAGGTGATTTCTTGAAAAGAGTGGGATGACAGCCTACCAAATCCAGACACTCTTGTTCAGCCTGGCTGCCCAGGGCTGTATGTGATTGATTACTGTGCTCATAATGGGGATGGAAAGGGCTGGAAGGAGTTGACATGTGCACAGATAATCTTGTCTCAGGCGGCCCTGTGCAGAGAAAGGAATGGCAGAGCAAGGATACAGCAAGTATTTCCATTCTCCCTGGGGCCCAAGAGAAGATCACTGGTGTCCTGTGTTCTTATGCCACTCTGTGACTCAGGTGGTCAGGTCCTGTTTTAAAAAATGACTTGCAGCTTAAACCTTTTTGACCTTTGGTGAGTCTGAAGGGTCCAAAATCACAAGTCTGTTTTAAAAAATGAAGCTCAGATTCTCAAGTTAGAAGGATTTTCAGAAGTAATTTCTCTACTCTGAAGGCTCAGGCAGGGACCGACATTTAAGTAAAACAATACCAAAATATTGGTTGTGTAAGTTCCCAGAGACCACACAGTAAGTTCAAGGCAGGATCAGAATCAGCCCTGAAGTCTCTGGCTCTCAGTCCCATACAGAGAGCTGAGGACCACACTTCTACCTCCTTCATTTCTCTTCTGTTTTCCTCCTGCCTTCTGAAGCAATTGCTGTAGGAAAACAAGAAACCCACAGGGATAAGTGCAAGGTCTGTTCAGGGAAGTCTGTGTAATTCTAATTTAAGACAACTGAAGAATCATTGTTTCCTGGCCCTCAGGAGCACAGGCTTGTTTCAAGGAAGGGAATCATGGTGGGCAGCACAGGGGAAGCTGGAGAAGCTCGGAGTGGTTGAAGCTTCTGCCTCAGGCACTTCCCATGCTTCATGTCAAGACCCTGACAGTCTCCTAGTTTTGTGTCCAAATCTGTCCAGTGTTTGCAGCCCTTCAGCAGGCTCTCTGTCTTTAAAATCTCTATTTTACAGGCACATATAAACCACTTGAGATGAGAAATCAATTGAAGAGTCATGTTTTAAATAATGTTCTGCTGGGCTTAGAAAGCAGCTACAGATGTCACCAGCTGCAGTGCTGGAGGTGGGTCTGGCAGTCAGTGAAAACCATCTCTTGCAGAGCCACAGACCCAGTCGTTTTGGTTCCCCAGACAGCACTAGTCCCTCATCCTTATGCTCTGCCCTCAAACAGTTCTGGAGTGTTGCAGCTGGGGATCAACATCTTCTTGGTCTGGGTTTTGCTGCCTTAAAGTGTCAGGACTCTGTGCTGCTGTGAAAAATCTAACTGAGCTTGACTCCTTTGGGAAAATCAGATAAGTCATAATTTAAGGTCTGGTAGTAGCAAAAGCAATGAATGAGCAGTGTTTTCTTGGTGCAACTTTAAATGTGAAGGAAGGCAGGACTGGCTTTTTTAGTGTGGTGTTATTTTATAGTGTGGGAGTGCAGGGGGTTTATCGTGGTGATTGCAATTTGTGGAATCATCTGTTCTGTAGTGCAGTGACTCCAAACACCTCTAGGAACCTCCAAACACGTTTGTCTGTGGTATTTATTTTAATAGTTTATGACACCACCTCAAATATTTCTTTGGCATTTGCTTTCAAAGACTCACAACTTTCTTTTTCAGAGAGAGACACGAATTTCAGTCTAACTTTCATCTGAAATATCTCTGGTTCTGAGACTTTCTTTGATTCTGAGACTTTCTTTGGTTCTGAGGCTTGCTGAAAGGAATTTAAATAGAACTGGAATTACAACACTGCAAAGCTTAGCTGCATCACATGGGTCTGGCAGCTTCTCTGGCAAGCCAGTGGCCACCACTCTCAGCCACTGACCTGAACACTCTGGTTTCTGTGTGGATGTTCTAAAGCTTGGATGTTGTTCTGAGGGAAAGGAAATGGACAACCAGATTTTGAGGATTTGCTGATTGGATCTAATAGTCACACAGAGCTGGGTCCTGAATTCTGTTTCCTCTTCTCCTTTGTGGACACTGCACGGGGCTCCTGGGCATCCTTGAAATAATTTGTTTTCCTGACACAGGTTGAGAAGTGTTTTCCATTTCATACGCTGTGCTTGAGAGTTTCTATCCTGCCAGATCTCAAAGCCTTTTACAATGTCAACATACCAGTCAAAGACTATTTTTATCCATGGCTAAAATACCTTTGCTCCCAAACTGGAGTATGACAGATCAATAGATTAGATGAGTCAAAGGACAGCTGCCTGTCCTGAGAAGATACCTTTTGCTCTACCATTTATTCTTGTATGTGCATTCTTATCTCTTGGGTGGGTGAAACTATAGGTTCCCTCCATCTCTAAATTGTCAAGTATCACAATTTGGACAAGAAAATGAATCTTGCTGGAGCTATATGGAAATGTGTGACCCAGATATCCTTCTATACAGGGAAATTTTTGCCAATGCTGGAAGAATCAAATACCCAAACACATTTGGTGCTCCTTTCCCTCATTTTCTCTTAAAAATATCTTATAGCACAAATAACTTCTTGTGGCTTTCCCAGGAAAGTCTGGAGTAAGTCCAAGTAGCTCAGGATATCTGCTCTCTTTTGGTGGCAAATTACTTTGTGGGAAGTCTTGGTCAATTAGTACTAATCAAGATACACAGAATCAATAAATATCATGGAACTCATAGTGAAAAACTGCTTTCCACTTACTCCAGCATGACCTTGCTGATGTCTGGAGTGATCTGGCTGTGCATGAGGACAGCTGTAGATGTCTTGTTGCTAGAAGAGACATCAGCAATGCAGGAGGAAAGATTGAATGTTCTTCTGGAAACATTTATTTGGAGAACTGTTCCAATCCCAGTCTCCTTTAATAATGTGGAGTGTGGAATATAAATGCAAAGCTTTAAATAAATGCAAAATAAACCACCCTGTTATTCACCAATGCTTTTACAAATAACAATTAATAAAGTAATGTGGAGCAATAAATCACAGCCAAAGCCATGATTTAGTCTGTCCTTAAACTCATTAGAGTAGAGGCAATTCAAAATGAGTGTCTTCTGAAAGGAACAGCACTGACAAATCCATTTATGCAGCAGGATTTGAATGGGATTATTCATTTAATGAACTACTGAACAGTTTCCAAGAGCAAGAATGTGTTTAACAAAGGGGAAAGAAAAGATGATTAGTCTGCAGCCAGCTGAGCTGCTTGCTGGCAGTATGGTTTCCTGTTAGTTCATGGCTGCCTGTTTTTTCAAGTCAGAATAAAGGCTCAGCTCTAGCCTGACTTTAAATACAACTAATTATGTCAGGCCCATTAATTGGGAAATAGCTGTTGCAATTGAGAAGATGGATGAAGAGGGATGTTTGAGGAGGCATTTCTCATACCTCTGCCATTGCTCTGCCTTACCCAAAAGGACCAAGGTGTGTCCAGATTAATAGTGGGAAGTGGGGAATATGAGGAGTTTCCAAGCTGCTCTCCTGTAGAGTTTTGACACCTTCTTAGTTTCCAGCTTGACACCAGGGAGCAGAGATGCTTTGCACCTGCAAAAGACTGCTGGGTTGTAGAAGAATTCCCCCTGAAGTTGGAAGCTTAGACACAGTGGAGAGGGAAAGCCACGAGCTGTAATTCTGGGCCACATGGCACCAGTTAAAACTGGAGCTGATCCTGGGATGATGTTTAATGCTGAGGGGAGGCTGGACAAACCAGAGATGAGCTTCACCACTTTTGCAGTGAGATGTGCACAGAGAGCAGACGATTCCCAGCAGCGTTTCAGTCCAACTCCGTCCCTGATGTTGCTGTTCCACAAACATTTTAGTACAGGAATTGCAAAAAGGTTTTTTTGGACCAGCAGCAACTGTAATTTCCTTCACTTTCACTTTAGGTTTATCAGAAACTTGTGCCTCTAAGAAGCTCTGATGCCCAAAGCACAGCCAGCACTGTCAGATGTTTTGTGATTCAGGCCCTGGTTCTGCCTCTGCCAAGTTCAAGAGTATGGTTTTAGTTTGACTTCATTGACAGGAATAAACCTTAAGTGGGAGTCAGCAAATCTTTTCTGCAGTGTTGCCATCTCTGCTGCTACTGTAAATCTGGTGAGAGGTGTTGATTTCCTCAGAGTCCCAGAGTGGAATCTTTTGAATGCAGAAGCTCAGCTTGCATTCCTTATGGAGAAAAAGAAAAAAAAAAAAAAAGATTTCTTAACCTGAAAGTAGTAGAAAACTTGCTTGAAAATGAAATCCTGGTTGGAGTAAAACCCAAGGTGCTACTAAGAGGCAGTAGAAGCTAAAATCTCCCCTTTCTTAACTTAATCCTATAGTTAAGGCAGCCAGACTCTCTTGCTGATTGCAAAAAAAAAAAAAAAAAAAAAAAAAAAAAAAAAAAAAAAATCTGTGAGGTATGTGACTAACTGCACCAACTGAAACTACACACATGTGTAGCCAGAAGTAACAACAGGGTTTCAGTACTTCATAAAAACTATTGTCTGAAATGGACTGTGCTGCTCGTGGTCACCCACATGTTATCAAGGTGATTGCAGGCCCCTTTCTGCTGAAATATTCTATGCCATTTTATTCTAAAAACTCATTTCCCTACTAAAAATGAGTGAAATGCTTGTTCATGGATGCCCAGAGGACTTCCCACCTTCAAGGAGGCAGCTTAGGGGCATCTCCACTTAGGAATGATGAGGAAGAACATGGAAGGAAGTGTATGGTCAAGGCCTAGCAAAGCTTTCTTGCCTTCCCCCAGCACATTCCTGCCTTGGGCAGGACATAGGTCTTTGTGCTCCAAGACTTGCTGAACCCAAATTTAGAGTAAGTGTACATGATTTCAGTGAATTTGCAGCTGGAGCTTCAGTCACTGTTACCCAGTCACCTCTTGAGCAATATCTCAGCTGCTTCCAGGTCCACATACTCCACATCAGAGATGAAATACTGCAAACAACAGAAGGAGCAAAATTAAGGCAGTAGCTGGAAACTTCTGACTTTAGACTCTTGTTCCTGAATTTTCCTTGTGTCTTGATTTATATTGTGAAATGGTTGAACTTGGACATCTGGCCCAGGCTGGTTTCTCTTGTTATTGGCAGAACATGTGAAGCCAAGTGTTGGCATGGCAGAAAATTATCTGCCAGAGAAGTTAGTAGGTTATATGGGTTTGTTTTGGAAGTTTTAGGAACTGGATTTGAATTTTTGATTTATTTCTGAATTAGAGGGGTGGTGGTGGGGGGAAGATGAAGCTGGTAATGCTGCTTTCCTAATGAAAGTGTTAAGCAGCTCCTGGAAACCAGTTGCTGTTTTAGTCTTTTTAAAGGAAAGTCTTCTATGTTGATATTCCTTGTTGATATATAGGATTTATGCTTAAATTTATAATTTTTTTTTTTTAAGATTTTCCCCACCATCATTCATACAAAATGTGTGAAGATCTGAATGAAGGGGGAACTATTTGTATCTTGATCAAGGTGTGAAACAAAAGGTTTTATTTATTTTTATTTTTTTATCTATGATAATATGAACATTATTGAGGTTGAACTAAGTAGCTGAAATCTAAAATTTCTACAGTCTTTGTAAGATTTTCCTTGCATTGCTTTATTCCTGTTAGGGAACTAAATAATAATAATAAACCTACATCTTTAAAAAATAATTTCCACCCCCCGTTGTTTTAATTTTCTTTCATAATTTTCAGCTAAAATTCAAGTGTCTCCCCTTTGCCTGGCTTGGGTCACCTAAACTTGGGCAGCACTTTGTTGTAAGCAGAGGGATTGGTTTTGGTGTCATCTGGTCACCTTGGTGGCAGCCAGGTAACCTTAGCTGGGCTTTCTCTGTGAGTCAGGAGTCCCTGGGTGCAAGGGATCCTGAGAGACCTCTGTGGATTTTTGAGGGAGGATTGTTGAGCCAGGGTTGCATCTTTGTACTGGGGATCCAGAGGTCTCTGATGGGACATCCCTTTGTTGTAGTCTCTGGCTCCATCACCTTAGTGAGAGCTGCATCTCAGCAGGAAAGGGAGAGGGGGGCTGAGACACAGAGTCTGTAACCTGTAACCTGTAACCTTCCCAGACTGCATCTTTGAGTGAGATGTCCTGATCCAAAGGTGTCCTCAGCTCTGAATGATGGAATTTCCATTCAACCCTGGGCACAGAGACAGGAGACATACCAGTGAACATTAAAAAGTCCCACTTAATGATGTTTCAAATTAATTTCAAGGACAATTTGATATGTATTAGAAGTAGGAATGGAATAACCATCTGGGAAAAGTAAGTTAATGTCTCCTTATTTTCTAATAGTAGAAAACCAAACAGTAAACAACTGAATAGCTTTGCTTGAAGCTATAGAAGTGCTCAGTTAAAAGGCATATATTTTAATATCATGTGTTTTCTTGGTTAATTAAAGTGCTAAATTAGGTGTCAAGGCTATCTTCACCCATTCTTTAGGGAAAAAAAGAACTAAAACATAAATTAAGACTTCCTTTCTGTTAACTAAAATAACCAAGAAAAAAATAGTCTTCATTGACATAAAGAAATCTTTCTTGGTTCTGGAAGGAACCCTTCTGGGTTCTGGAAGGAGGAGCCAGCAGTGATGCACTCTTCCACCTCTTCCCAGGCATCCCAGTTTCCTTAAGGAGAGCCACAGTGGAGGAGCAGCAGCTGACTTCAGGTGTTTGAAAAGCTCAGCTTGCTTTGAGCACCTTCCACCAAGGGCTTCTGAATCCCAACCACTTAGTCTGGGCTCCAGCAAAGAGCAGCCCAGTGCTCAGTCACCCTGCCAGGGTTTGCTCAGGAAGGAGCTGGGCACCAGGTCCCATCACTCCTGGGGATGGAGTGCTCTGGGGGCCAAAAAATGTCCAGGGTTTCCAGCAGGAATGTGGAAGAGAGCATTGGTCTGGGGCTTTGCTGAGATCAGAGATGACTGCTTCTGTTGCCATGGGTGAATTACTGAGCCAAGGATGACAGATATTGCTGAGAGCCTGAGGAAAATGATCTGCAGCTCAGCAAACAGCCTCAGGATGTGCCAAGGGCTGAAGACTTTGCAGTATTACCCAGCAGGAGAGCTGCTACCAGCTTTTAGGTGTGTGACTCCACTGGTGGTCACTGAGTTAGCATCTCTGCACCTTTCAAACTGAATATTTAGAACTGAAAATAATTGAAATCACTGGGGCTTGAGCTCCTTCCTAAAAGCTCAGCAGATGCTGGGCTGCTTTGCAGAGGATGAAGATGATGTTTCAGGAGGGAGAGATCAAGCAGCTCCTTTGCAGGACTGAGCTGATGTCCTTGCATTAACCACGTGTTTGTTTGGGAAGGAACAGCTGGCTTCTCTTCCTTCTTGTTTGCAAATTCCTTATCAAACTGGCTCCATTGCATGAACACATAGAGACCTCAGGCAGTTAGCAGTGAACATCCAGAAAGCTCAGCCCTAGGCTTGTAAAACTGATAAATCACTGAAATAAATATTTGCAGCACATTTGAGGGACCTGGTAAGCCAAACCCGACAAAAATATGCTTCCCTTTAGGCCAAGGATCCAAAAGTCAGCATTGTTTCCAGTCTGTTCTCACACCATGACACAATCCCAAATGCCTCTGGGTTGGGAGAACCAAGACCAAAAACCACTATCCCATTTGGCAGTAATTATTGTCCCCCTGGTGATCCCCACCGTGGCCAAGGGCGGCTGATGCCTGCAGTGGTGCTCCCCAGTTATTGTGAGAGATGATCCCTGGGGCCCAGCAAAGAGTCAGGCTGAGATCAAAACCAAAAGGAATATTGAATTATAGGAAAAATTTCCAGCTCGGGTGAAGAGGTAGGGTCATCTTTCCTGGAAAAGCCTCATGATTGGGTCATGTAGGGCTAGAGAACGTAGTGCTGCTACTTGCACAAATTCATCTGTTTTGACTCTGATCGTGAATTTCATGGATCAGAGAATCATAGAAAGATATCATGAGAAGAGAACAGGCAAAGAGAACAGGGGGGGCAAATAACCCAAAAGCTTCTATGTCTTATCCCTAAAATGGCTCTTCTGCAGGTAGTGGATGGCTCTGTTTTGAGTATCAAATCAGAAATCCTCACTAGCCTGGGATCAGCTGAACGGCCACTGGGCTGGGGAATTTACAGCAAGGGTGAACTGGGTGGTTTGGGGAAATCTAGAGCAGTTTTTGGGCCGATGGCCATTCCTAAATCTGAATGAGAATAGCAGTAAGGATTGGTGAAATCTGTTGCTGGGTGGTTTGGTTTTCCCTTAGATATTTCTTAGCTGAAACTTGAAGACAGAAAAACCTGAAAATAGGGGACAGGGACAGTAGTAACTGCAAGGAGGGGTTTCCATTCATCTCCTCTAAGGTGACAGAATTGCTGCACCCCAAACTGGATGTGTTGGCAGAGCAGAAGAGATTTTTTGATGTCTCTCAAGATATTCAGGTATTCCAAAGAGAGAAGAACAGAAGAAAAGAATTACAAGATTGGGCAACTTTGGATTCCTAATGTAAGGAGATGTGGCTCAAGCAGAATGGACCTGCTGGCCATGCTTCTCCTGATCTACCCCAAGGGGTGGTGGTCTGCTGCTGGGGTGGATTTCTTCTATGAAGAATCTGTCCCACCTCTTTTGAGGACCAGTAGCACAGATGAAGTTTCTTCTCATGAGGATTGTGGCTGGATGGTGGGGATTCTCCTCCTGATATCATTGGGTGTAGATCCCGTGTGCTGGTGGGAAAGTTGCTGCTTGGCTTTTCATAAGATCCTGGACTCCAGCCCTACTACTAGCCTGCACAGTTGTACTTTGACAGGGCAGGATGGTGGTTTTCATTGAGTGTTTTGTTTGAAACACTTGGAGAAAAAGGAATTTGTGCTTGGTCACTTGCCTGACTTACATCTGGGCCCTGGTAAAAGCACAAGCCATGCTTTTATTATTTTATTATTTGTCTCAGTTTACAAAATGAAGCAGTTTGAATTTCTGTAGCTTTGACTTGTTCTCATCAAGAGAGCAGAGAAGACCTGCAAGAGATGTCAAGTGTTGGCATCTCTGCCCTTACCAAGAGACTCAAACTGGTCCAGAGAATGACTGCTCAGTGCACCTGAACCTGCCCAGACCCTCTTAGCTCAGGATCCTTTTCCCCTTCACTAGGGAATATCTTGGCAAGTTGTGCTCCAGGGCCAGTCACAGCACTAGGGACCTGTTTTCACCCAGCAGAAAGAAGCTTTAGGTTGTATCAGGAAGGGAAATAAACAATTGTGATCAATAAGGAAAAAGATCCCCATGCTCAGGACAGATTTTTCCAAGCATATAGAAAGAAAGCAACAAGCTGGAGCCATGGAGCATGTACCCCAGCAGAGTAGTTCCAGGCTCGTAGCTCAGGGAATCTCAGTCACTGGACAAGGGTCTCTGGTTGTTGAGAAGAGCAGGAAATTGGCCCAAAGTAATCAACTAGAGCAAATTCTTCTTGAATTAACATATTGAATCCCTCTGGGTGAGGCCAGTGAGAAGGAGAACACGTGAGCATCTAGGGAGCAATACCAGGCAGACCAAGAGCATCTCTGAAAATTACCCCAGTCTTGAGAAGCCACCAAGTTTCATTCACTTCTGTCTTCCAGTAATTTGAGGAATGGAAATACAACTTTTGAAGGGCAGTAACAAGTGAGGTACACTGATGGATCTTGGCAGGGGAGACAAATCCTGGGCTGTAGTTCCTGCTGTCTGAAAAGCAGACATTCTGTGTAGCCAAGGCTTCATTAGCTGTGGGTGTCCCTGGGTGGCAGGAGAATTGGTCCTTTCACAAATCAGCTGTGCAGAGCCTTCTGAAGAAGGTTGGGAGGGTTCATTCCAGCTGGCCATTCTTTCTCCCGTGGCTGGAGGAGTGGGCAAAGCCGTGTGTGTGGGTTGAGGACGTAGCTGTGGGTGAGCAGGAAACTTAGGGAGCCTTGACTTTGGTTTTGGCCAACAGCTGAGTCTGCAAAATGTTCTCAGCCTGGACTTCACATGCTGAGCTGTCTGCCCTCTCCTACCTTTAACAATGAGCACAATTCTGGTGGAGTCACAGTAGGCATCTGACAATAATTGGCAGGACCAAGTCCTTTTCTCAGCTAGTGGGCAACAATTCACTGCTCCAGGCTGTCTTTCCCAGGCTGCTAAAAGGAACAGGCTGTGCAGCACCAGCCAGATACTGCTTGTGTTGTGTCACCCCCAGCCTGTGGGCAGTCCTGTGGTATGGACTGTCTCCCAGTCCTTGCTCATGCCTCAGACTCCATGGTGGAGTTGGGGGAGAAGCTTCTCCTGCTAGCAGCCATGTGTTTGCACATCATGCAGCCAAAGCTTTGCTCTGCTCCACTATTTTTTTTTCCCTTTGGTGTCTCCCAGTTCTCAGATGGAGCCACTGCCAGCAGGCAGCATGTGGTGCCATCAATTGAAATTCAGGCTCACTTTGTCCTGGCTTATCTCTCTAATCCTATTGTTTATTTGAAGTGGACAAAGGAGCTGCCACAGCCAGCACTGCTTTTGCCCTTGCCTTTTCTTAGCATCTCTCTTCTGGCCATATTCACTTGCATTAAAATACTTCTCCTGAGCTCTTTCAGCCTTTTCCCAGGCTGTACAGAAGGTGAGGAGGGGGAAGATCTGCCTGGGATTTGCCAGCTCTGGTTTTGTATCAGCTGAACCAGGGGGTTGGACCAGCAGCAGGGTCCTGTGCCAGAAAGCATTGCTAGAAAGAACTGGCAGAAACATGTCAGCTCTTATCTCCAGCACTCTCACACCCAAAGGAGAAGTCAGCCAGGCGTTAGCACCATCTCAGCAGCATCACTCTGTCTCTCAGGGCTCTGTCATGTCTGGATAAGATCTCCTTGCTTCTGCTAGCTAGCAAGGAGGCCAGGCTGACAGTGAGTAGAGCTAAAAAAAACAACCCCAAGCCTTCCTGATGTTTAATTTAGGACTGATTGTTATGAAGCTTCTTGATAGTTCTGAGATGGTTGTGGATTTTGATTGCCAGTAAAAATGTTGCAGGGAAGTTTATTGGACATAAATGATTTTCCCTCAAACTTTGACCTTCCCATTCCTAGGAGCTCTTCACCACAAACTCTGGTTGCTATTTTCTGTTTAGCAGCTGAATGACCTGCCTTTCATCCACAGCTTCTTGCTGATGAGAACATGGGTTCCCAGCTTGCATTTCCCAGGACAGAGAGAGCTGCTATGATTTTTTAAAAAGCAATTTTTGTCACAGCTTTGCTGAGCTTGTTATTAATTTTTTTTTTTTCTTGCACAACAGCATTCTCCTTATTGAGTTCTTGCTTTGTCATCCAATTTCATTCTCCCTCTAAGTCATTTCTGTGACACCATTAATTTCAACCCATTCAAAATGGATTCTCCCCCTTGTTTTGTTTTGAAACGCTGCTAATTTTTAGCATATGCTTATAAAGGTTCAGTTTTGGAGGAACAATTGTGATCATGTAGTTTAGTCTCCTGTGTACCAGGGCACCCAGGACCTCTCCCAGGAACCCTGCACAAAACTGATGAAATCCTTGGCTGACTGTCTCCTGGAAAGAGGTGGTATGTGCCACCATAGTTAAAAATACCCACTTCATTATCAGCTTCTTTCAACTTCCCCCGTCTCTTGTCATAGACTAGGGGATTGATACTAGATGTCTCTTCCTTCACTGATTTTGACAAAAAACCCCTCTTGTCTTTTGCCTGATAAAATGGCTATATAATATTCTTTAATCTTCAGCAAGGCTTCAAGTAACCTGAGGCCAAGGCATGAAGATCACTGGTGTCCTAAAGGTGATGGCTACTGCAGAGCTGTTCACATCCACGTGTGTGACAGGACAAGGGGTGATGGTTTTAAGCTAGAAGAGAGGAAATTTAAGTTGGACATTAGGAAGAAATTCTTTAATGTCAGGGTGCTGAGCCCCTGGCCCAGGTTGCCCAGAGAAGCTGTGGCTGCCCCATCCCTGGCAGTGTCTCAGCCCAGGTTGGATGGGGCTTGGAGCAACCTGGGCTGGTGGGAGGTGTCCCTGCCCATGGCAGGGGTGGCACTGGATCAGCTTTAAGGTTTCTTCCCACCCAAACCTGTCTGGAATTCTGTGAAGACACTGACTTGCCCAGAAAAGTGTCCATTCTGCAAGATGCCCTACCCTGGAACTGGATGAACTTAAGGGCCCTTCCAACCAGAACTATTCTATGATCCTCTATGTAGGAAAGGAAGGACTCCAGACAGATTCAGGTGGAAGCCAAACTGCAATAGTTGGTGCCTAGCTGAGTTCTCTGGGCTGCTTAACCCTATGCATGGAGAGGTCTGGATGAAAAAACGATCTGCCATCCATCCAACCTGCATGCTGGGAAGCCTGGCTGAAACTTAGGCTTCCCAGGATCTCTGTCTGCTCAGAATCAACTTATCTTCTGAGTTAATGCCAGCCACAGACATATGTCTGCTTCTGGCTGGAGATGTGCAGCAGAATAGCAGTGGCAGTACAAGCTGGCTTTGTATTTTATCCAGCCTAATACAACCAGGAGCTGCAGCCCAAGGTGCTCCTCCATCTGCAGAAATTTTGATCCATACCAGCAGAACCAGCTCGCTGTTTGTGGTCTCCTTTTAACTTCAAAGAACAAGGGAAGCAGCAGATTCCCAGGCTTTTGGAAAATGGAGGTGCTTTTGAAATCAAAATACAGATTTTTCTCTCTGCCTCTAACCATAACGAGTTGTTTAAGCAGAGCCCTTGACTCCATGCTTGAAGGGCTGGTGAAGGAGGCTCCATGTAGAGCTGGGTAAAATCAGAACTTCTGGGAAAACATTTGCCACAGCTTCTACATAAGGTCATTGTGTGCCCTGGGAAAATTTGAAGTGGGAAGCAGAGCAGCACCCTGCAGGGTACTCTAAGTCATTCCACATGGTCTGTGCTGCTCAGGGATCTCCTGGTCACCGTGAAGAGTAGAAGCCAAGATGGTAACATCACTGCTCAGCAGAAGGTTCCCTGCTCTCAGCCAAGCTCTGTGGTTTTGTCATTAATGCAAACACTGCCTAGTTCCTTTTTTTCCATGTATGGAGCATTCCTCCATTTCCACTTGGAGAGGGGCACCTGCAGCCTGTCTGTTGCACTTCTGCTGTGGGTCTGCTGCATGTGTGCTGCACTTCTGCTGTGTCCCTGTTTTCTGGCAGCTGTGCCTTTGCTGGAACTGCTCTGCACAAACACTGTGGTTCTGCTACCCCTGCCCTGGGTCCTCTGTGTCTCTGCTGCATGTTTGCTGTGAGTTTTCTGTGTGTGTCATGTGTGCTTCATGGTTGCTGCATCTCTTCTGGGTGTATCCTGTGCATCTCTTCTCATCATGCTGAAGATGGAAGACTTGTGTGTGCCTGGACAACTGATTCAGGGTGTTCTGGGATCTCCTACCATCTCCCAGCTAGAAAAGGAACCTGCTGCCTTGAAGCTCTACGAGACCTTGCCAAGACCCAGCCTGAGATCTGGTGGATGAACCCTCCAAGTGCTGCAGTTGTGCCCAGGGTGCTCAGCCACCCCAGCACCCTCTACCTTCCCACTCCTGGCTTGCTGCAGCAGCCTGAGAACAGCAACCACAGGGAGGAAAGCCTTAAAAAATCCCCACCACTCAGGGACAATTTGGAGGCAGAAACAAAGGCGAGTTCAGGAAAGCAGACACCTGGCAAACTTCCTGTGATAGAGACCTTGGGATCTGAGGAAGGACAAACAAGATGAGTTCTGCAGTCAGCACTGCATGACCTGGGAGGGTGGTAAAAACATCCATGGTCCTACATGGGCACAGGCACTGGTTGGGATGTTGGTTTACAGGGATGGAGGGAAGCTGAGACAGCAACAAATTGTTCTTGATTCCAGCAAGCAAAGCTATAACAATATCCAGTGGCTGTAAGTAGAAACTGAATAGACTCAGACCCCCAAAGAAAGCATCAAGTTTTAAAAACGGTAATTTTTACTCACCAGAAACCAAAAGTGTACACTCTTTCACTGGTGATTTTAGTTGAAATTCTCATGCTTCTCTGAAAGATGTGATCCCTCAGCAAACCTCCAAGAAGAGGCTGGAGAGTTGCTGCCCAGGGCCCAGGCAAGGTCTAAGTTCTTTACAGGTCTAAACTTACCTCTTTACTGCTTTCCCCTGTCTGTCTGATCCTGTGTCAGAGCCCCAGCACCTCTGCCTCAGGGGCTGCATTCTCATGAGTCCACACTTGACAATGTCACCAGAGTATGAAGATCACCCAGGTTTGTGATTTTCTGTTTTCTTTTGAGAATTTTCCTTCAGAAGCCTTTTAGTTCATGTATGGATGTCTGGTGTGGCACAACATGTTCCTCACTCAAAACGTGCTGCAGAAGGAGGTCAGCAGTCAGTGATTAAATTAGTGCATGGTGACTCCTTTTTGGTGGGAATTAAACACGACTTGTTCAAATTCATGGTGGGGGATTGAAGCTTGACAGAGAACTGTCAGACAAGAGGTTACTCAACTGCTCTCCTGCAGTGCTGGTACATGCTGAATTTATCCAATGGCCCTGCAGAGAAACAGAGGGGAAAAAAAAAAAAAAATTGTTTTTAATTTTCAGACCAAATGTCTGTGGCTCGAGGTTCCACTCCTACTGCTGCCCCGGCTGGAAAACGCTGCCTGGAGGGAACCAGTGCATTGTCCGTGAGTATCCATCCTCCTCTTCAGGGCACCCAGGGAACTAACTGGGGAGCAGTGTGTATCTCAAACTTCAGCATATGAGAGAACATTTCAGAATCCACAGGGACAGGAGCAGCAGTTGTTGGGAGCTCTCATCTCTGCAAGCAGTGGCAGTGGGTCCCATTTAGTGCTCAGCCTTGTATCACCTCCCAGGTGGTCACTGTGCTCTTTGTTGCTTGGCAGCTGATGTGCTTGCTTGGGGAGATAACCCTCAAAGGAAAGCTACAAGTCACCCCTGAGAAAGTTACTTCAGAACTGCTTGTGTAGGTGAAGTAATTTAGTTAGCAGCTAAAACAGCAGCTAAATGCTGACGTTGCAAATGGGATGGTGTGAGACAGCAGCTCCAAGCAGGAATTCCCATTTTTCTTTGAGTGACTGTCCAAAGCAGGATGCTGATGTAGATAAATCACACCTCTGGTTTGGCAGGTAGGTTTCCTAGTTGGAGTAGAGCATTATTGTACTCTCCAGTGCTGATCAAATCCTATCAAATCCATGAAGGGGCTGATGGTTTGTGTTTCTCTAGGTTAAAGGCATGAGCTCTAGGGAGATGAAGGAGTCTGCCCTTTGGGGGATGCTTCCATAGGAAGTGACAGCTCAGGAGTAAATAAATGTCTCATTGGAAACAACAGGGCTAATTGGACCTGCATTTGATCATTCTCCACACTGAGGCACAGTAAATATGGTGTCCTGGAGGTATGAACCAGCACCTGGACATACAAAATAGCAGACAGCACTATGGGGTCCTTGAAGTTCAGCTTTCTGAATAAATCTGAGTTACAACATACTTGGAATTATGTGTGAATATGCTTTTCTAAAACTTTCTAATAATAATGGTCAGTCAGAGGTTTCAATTTGGGGAAAACAATAGGTTTCCCTAGCAGGAAAAAAACTCTTGAGTCTAAAATTCAACCATCTCAGAAAGAAACAACTTGTGTTTCCTAATCCAGAGCTGTCTGGGATCTCAGATGTACAAAACTGAGCCCAAAACTGCAAGTATTTCTCCCTCAAAGGAAATGGTGTCTGTTGTACAAGGAGTGATGAGCTCAGCTGATGTGTCCTTGCACACAGTGAGAAACCAGTGGCAGAGGATGGCATTTGGCTCACTCAGAGGGGCTGCAGAGGGCTACGACGACTCGAGAGTTAAACGCGTCTGACTTCACTCTGGAGGAAGGCAAAACACAGAATTCTGTGCCCTCTCCTTTCCCCCACTGTGAAGGCAAACTCATAAAATCCTCCTCACCATCCCATGGTGCCCCAGCAAGGTTGATTTTTTTTTTAACTGGCTGCAGCAAAGGGTTAAGGAGCTCCCAGCCCAAGAGCTGCTCCATGGCATGTGGGGTTAGCGACATTCGGGGCTGTCTGCTGAGTTTTCTCATAACTGTAAAACATGCCATCTGGGCTGGAGGTCCTCAGGGGACTCTGAGTTGTAATTGTATTTATAAAACACACAGAGATGAGATACTTTCATGGGGCTCTCATAAAATCTGTGCTTACACAGGTGGGACAGTACTGCCAGCTATGCTCTTAGCTCCCGTGGCACAGGAAGAGGAAGAGATTAGCAGGGGTCCTGGGCGAGAAAGGATGGGGACTGGGATGAAAGCATCCTTCTGATGCATCTCTGCCTGAGTCAGGCTCAGCTTCCCATTCACCAGCAGATACCAGTTTCCTCAATGTCAGGCCAGGGACTGCAAAATGCTTCATGGAGGCACAACAGCTTAAAGGAGAAGAATCACCTGGCTCAGTGAGAACATCCCTGGTCTCTGCTGAGAAACATTTTGAGCAGGCAAAAGTAGTGAGATGTGCCTTCCCCATCCTCTGATGCTGAAAAAGCAGAGGCAGCAGGACCAGCCACAGTCTGTGACAGAGGGAAGGTGGCTCCAGGAGCTCCCTGTGAACAAGTGGCTCCTTCCCACTATTGCAGTGTCCGTGTCCTCAAGAGGTGCCCCAGGTTTCTCCCCAGGTTGTTATTCTTAAAAGAGATGAATTCACACCCTTCCTACAGCTGAAAGCACATCTGTGGGAAAGTTCTCAGACTAACATGTTGTGCTAATCACTGTGTCCTTTTCTTCCTCCAGCAATTTGCAGGAATTCTTGTGGTGATGGGTTTTGTTCACGGCCAAACATGTGTACGTGCTCCAATGGACAACTTTCTCCCAACTGTGGCTCAGCTGGAGGTAAGAGAACATTGCTGGTGATCCTTCTCCCTGAGGAGTAGTTATGTGCTCTCTTTAACATTTCCCAGTCACAATGAAAGGAAATCTCTGAAATATTTAGTGTTCTGGAAGCCAGGTTCTCATCTGAACTGGGCAGTGTTCATGAAACCTTTCATTTCTTGTGGTGCTTTTCCTTAAGGTCCTCACTGCCCCTGGTACCTGGAAAGAACTGGCAGGGAACCTCCTTGCTGTTTCTGCTGCTTTGGTAGGAGAAATTCTATGAGATGCAGCTCAGAAACCACATCTCACAGCAGCAAATAGTGACTCTGCTGCCAGAAAGAGTCCATCCACCCCTTACTGTTCTTTGAAGTGGACTTAAGTCTGTCACTGTTTTTGGTCCAATGGAAAAATTATTCAGATTTTCTTAGGCTGTGATGTGGATGTCAGCGAGAATTTCCTAGCATTTTTTTTTTTAACAAACTGCAGGGACACAGTGAAGTTATGCACTGGCAGAGTTGGGAATGCAGAAACTGTGTTGCCACTTCTGCTTTGTTCTCCCATCTCAAACCCGCAGGACAAAAATCTGAAAAGCTCTGGGAAGAGGACTGGGTGGCTGAGGCTTCTGAAGAAATAACTGTGGATAACTCAGCAATGTTACAGTCACATATCCAGAGAACAATTCCCTTATCCCTCTGGTAATCCCTTCAGGACATAGTCAAGACCAGATCCTTCTTGTAGCCACTCCATTGCCCTGCAGCACATGGCTCTCTGCAGAAAACACTCCTGCTTGAGTCTAGATCTTGGTAGCTAATGGTGTTGGGTACCTTCTGAAAGGGAATTATAGCTCCTCTGTGCCCCTTTTCTCACTGGGTTATACTGCTGGAAAAAAACCCTGGAATTCAGGTGGACACCAGGCTGGCTATGAGCCAATAGTCACTGGGGTTTTGAGTAAAGCCAGTCACACCCTGGACTAGATGAAGGGGATATGGTGAAAAAGTAAAAGGAAGGTTTGATCCCCTCTCTCAGGGTTAACAAGACTGGGTTTAGGCTGCCAGTTCAGGAGGGATGTGGGGAAACTGAAGATGGGTCAGCAGTGGGCTACAAGGTGGCTGGGACTGGAGCGTGTGTCCCAAGCAGAGACAATGAGGGAGCTGGCCTGATTTTCCTAAGAAAAGTCAAGGGAGGGATCTAATCCCATCCTGGAAATACTGGAAGTGCAGGTACAAGGCAATAGAGACAGCCCACTCTCAGTAGTGGCAGATGGTCAGAGATCAATGGCCATGAGTTGCCACTTGGGATGCTCAAGCTTGGGATCTTCAGGCCTGAGAAAAATTTTCTTAAGCTGGAGGGTGGTACGGTTCTGGGACAGGTAACCAGAGCTGTGGGGGCTTTGAGGACTTGGGCAAAGCCATAGCCAGCCTGGGAGGATCAATGGGGAGCCTGGATGGAGGCATCCAGCAAGCCCTTCCACCCATCTTCCTGTAAACCACCACAGGGACCCACCCAGCCAACAGCTCTGCCCAAAGGGGCTTCATTTGTTTCTAAAGTGAGTAGCAGGGTGTGATCAGGGGCTGAACTCCACTCCAGATCTCCAGATGTGGACAGTCCTTAAAGGTAGGACCTTAAAGATTATCTATATCCAACCCCAATGGTATTAGGTGACCATTTGCACCTGGCTCTATCAGCCACCCACCAATGCATGGCCATGCTCCTCAAAAACACCAGGCAAACCCCAAAATAATCTAGTGAGCTAAGAAACAGAGTTGTGGCATTTAACAGGGCTGGTTTTGCTAGTGCCCTGTGTAAAATCCAGCAATTAATGTGCTTTTATGGAGCCTTTTAAGGTCTCAGATGGCCATTGCTAAAGACAACCCAGTAATTTCTTTTCCATTATTGCCCATCCGTAGCTATTGTTAATAAAATGACTCGCAGGCATCTGATGGAAGGCCAGAGAACTAATTCCCCCCACCCCCACCCCAAGACCTCAAAACCACATTCAGGGTGTGACTGCAAGAAGGAAATTGCCAGATTCTGCTTCCTAAGTGCCACGTTGTCATGCTGCAACCCTGCAGACCTCCCCAGCCCATGCTCAGCACCCCAGCCCCTCTCTGCACTTTGCTCCCCAGCTATGCTGAGAGGAAGGGACTTGGAGACACGAAAGTTTCTGGAGTTGAGGGTCCATATGTTAGCAATCAGGGAGGAATTCAAGGAATGCTGTGAGCAATATATACATTTGGGCACCGAGATGGCATTCCCCTGAGCCTGGGGTGGATTTCAGCATGCTGGCTGGAAGGGTGGGGGGTGGGTTCCTCTGCAGGGGCTCCATCAAATCTGGCATTCATTCTGGGGATGTTTGGAGATGCATTTATCATGAGTGCTTCAGGGAGGTAAAGCAGACAAATTGTGCATTCCAGAGGCAATAAAAGCCACTCTGCCTCTTGCTGTCATAACAAAATGCTTGGGTTCCTACTTAGGGGAGTAAAGATGTTTTAGGAGTAATTTGCAAGTGACTGTTTAGATAGGAGTAGGCTGTAAGCTGACAGAAAACCTGCCTGCAAACTCTGCTGCTAATGGCTGAGCAGAACAGCTGCAGCCACTGATCCTTTAAAATAAATTGTAGAACTAATCCAATCCAATCCTGGGAAAATGTAGCTAGGGTGAGCTGTCGTTCTATTTTCCCTGGAACTTTGGACTCTGCTACCTTAGAAAATCCTGACAAAAAGTAACAGGCCTCTAAAGTCTTGGTTGAAAGATGATGTTCTGCACTCCAAATCTGCAGGGGGTTCTAAAAGAGACAAGTCAGATGGTGATGGGACCTCAGGCTCTGTGCAGGTTCAGTTAAAAAGTTTTGCCCCATTAGTTGGAAAGTTTCTGGATGAGCATCAGGGCTCATCTTATGTCCAGGCCTTGCCTTCTCAACATTTTTTGGCTTCACTAAACCTTCCTCCTTGCTGCCTGCACTGAAGGCAGGGCTCAGGATGCTGTGTGGGGAAGAGCTCTGATAGATGGACAGCTCTGACAGACACTTCGTAACTACCTCTGCCTCTGGGCAGCCCTCCCAGATTTGCTCTGTGGAATTGCTTTCCCAGGGCTGATTAATTGCAGCAAGGGGTGTAGGGTGAGCATGTGCTGGAAACTGCCTTTTCCCAGAGCCACTGGTCTCATGTCTGACAATCTGGGCAATGCTTTGAAGCCTCAAGCTTAGTTTCCTTAATGATGAAGCTTTCATCTAAATTTGGCCTGATCTCTGGCTGTAGAGCAATAGGAAGAGTTGTAGACATCATGACTAATTCAAACCACACCAGCAATGCATGGATTAAATGTACAGCACGTGTGCTGAGCCTTTTGAACTCCAAGATGGGAGACTTCTCCTTCCACTCCTCCTTCCTTTCAGGCTTCCTATGAACAAGTCATTAACCCTATAATTATCCCTATTGGCCACTTGTAGAGTCCTCCTACCTTTTGGACAGACATTTCACTTGCACTGGCACTAGCTCTTCCCTGCTTGGATCTGATGTTGCATGCCCAGAGAAGACCCTAGCCCCAGCAGAGCATCCACTGACACAACCACTCACCAGCCCCACCTTCAGTCTGCCAGGTCAGGGCCCCTCCTCTCCTTGGCAGACATGAACTGTAGTGTAAATGCCTAAAACCATTTTTTTGCTGAACTTGCCATCACTTCAGGCACTTGTAGTGTGAGTTGTCACATCAGGCAAAGGAGGAATGGATGGTTCCAGGTGCTTCAGGAAGGAAGGAAAGCTGCTTGACCTGTGTTTGTAACTTGGTGCTTAGCAGTAAACCATTTGGGGCTCATCTGCTTTCATGACACATTCTTTAACCACTGGGTAGTGATGAAACAGTTAAAGCTGAGACTGGCTTTGTGTCTTCATCAGTATAAAACTTCCCAAATCTTATTTATTGCTATTGTTTTCCTACAGTTCATTAGTCACAGACTGTCAGAATCTAGTACAAAAGTTCAGTTCTAGCAGAAGAATAGATGATCCATATCTTTTTTTTTTCAGATTCCTTAAAAAACCCTGCTTGTGTTCATGGAATCTCACCAATGAGGCCACACAGTAATGTGGCCTTTTCATTCCACAAAAGGAAGAGAAATATCTTAAAAGTTGTTTTTCCTCCATCAAAGGAATTATGTCCCCCCCAAACATCTCATAGGTCTTTTGGTACAAAGGCATTTTAAAGATTAGACAGCCCAGAATGTACAAAGCAAGTGTTGAAAATGGAGCAATAATCTAAAAGAATTATAAAAAGGGTATGAATATATTTGATATGAGCAATATCCTGAAGGAGCTGTTTAAATCAGAGAGTCACCAAAGAAAGGGAAATACCAGGAGATAGGCCCTTACCCTCAGTCACTTGATCTATGGCAGAACAATGCTGCACATGTTTATTTATTGAGCTAGATCCTTTAATTGAATAAAATTATGGGTGCCTTTGCCTTCTGTGGACTGAGATTTATTTATATTACTCTCAAAACTGCCATGAGAGAATGATGATACTTTGCCCTGGGTGAGGGGGCCTTGAAAGATCATGTCTCAGTTGCTCCCAGTTTCACGCTGCCCCTTGTGCTCGTGGCTTCCTGAAGAGTTCAGTACAAGCATCTCCAGGAGCAATGGAAATGTCTGATCTCTAGGGGATATAAACCAGGAATACAGACCAGGCCATGGTATTTAATTTTGCAAGCAGCTCTGGGTTAATTATACCTCAGTAAAGTGGAAGCCTTTAAGCACACCACGGGCCCATGTCCTACCATGAGACAGCAGCAGCCTCTGCGTGTCACAGGAAGGAACTGGACACGTGGAGTCACCCTCAGACTGCAGAGAGACAGGAAGAGCTTTAAGAACATCATCTGAGAGGTTGAACATCCATGATGTGAGGTGCTCACCCCCTGCCTCAGCCAGTCTCTTGCCTTGCTGGGTAACATTTCCCTGCTCTTCTCCACAGTCCAAACCTGCAATGTGAGATGCATGAATGGTGGGAGCTGCAACGAGGAGTCCTGCCTCTGCCAGAAGGGCTACACTGGAACATACTGCGGGCAACGTAAGTACCTGCAACCCCTGCTGGATCCACGGGGAGCTGAAGGGCAAGAGAAAAGGCTGGAGAGGTCATCTTGCTCACACCAAAGGGCTCTTTGGTGTTAGCGACACATTCTCTTGTTCATTGGAATCTCAGCCTGCTCTCCTTGGGGGGAATCTCTTTCTACAGAGAGATCTATTAGATATAATTTCTGTCTGAATAGTTTTGGGTGTGGATGTTTTGTGGGAAGACTTCATTTTAGCTCAGGTGAAATCTTCTTTCAATTAGAATCAGAAAAACTTTTAAAAATCTCAACCAACCCCCAGATTTTTTTATTACAGATGATGCCTGGTTGCATTTGGAGGAGCTCAATTTTTAGTCCTGTTTATTTTGCATTGCTGACATTCTGTGGGGAAACCTCAATACAGTCATTGACAGTAATCTTATGATGTTTTATGACTTGGTTTTCTGTTTTGTCAAAACACCAATAAATTCAATAGAGAGAAATTTATTTTTTCCCACAGAAGATATTTGGCAGTTTTAAATCATTCTTCACACAGACTATAGAATTAACAACCAAACCCCTTAGGTTCCATCTTTAAGAAGTGACTGTGCACAACTGTTCTGATAGAATCTCTTCTCCAGTAGAACTTTCCAGGCAAATTTCAAATCCCTGTATCCACGTGAAAATCTCTGAAATTCTCAGTGAAGTCTATGAGAAAATTTTAAAAGATGGGCAAACTCATATTTCCTCTACATTTATCCTCAGCTATGACAGATTAGTTTTTTTCCTGAAACTTTCCAAAAAGTTAAACTAAAGGCAGACACACCATATGGAAAATTTCATTCTGTACAGCTAAAGTTTGGGAAAATTATAAGTAACAGCAAACTGGGGCTTATAATGGAACGTGCTAGGCAACCTTAATTATGTGCTGCTACCAGCTCCACCTATAATATACTCAGTAGAGTTTTCATAACCCTTCAGATATTGGCAAGACATCACTGGCAGGGTGGGGAACAATGGAGAGTCCCACTGGCAGTGTCCCAGCAGAGCAGATCTCAGCCTCTTTGGCTTTGAGATGGGAGGGGGGGTCACAGCAGTTCCTGGACCCTCTGCAGCTCAGAGCTTGGCACTAGATCAGTGAGGCCCACACTGGGAAATGGCAGAGGACAGCGTGGAGCTCACCTCTCAGGAGTTTCTCTTCTTGTCTGGTGTTGGGCAGCTGAGTAGCTTGGAGAGTGAAGGTCTGGATAAGAACCTTGGGAAATTCTGTAGCAGTGCTCCTCTTGTTAGAGGTGTGGAGGTTTTATAACAGGTCAGTGGGGTTGGTAACAGCCAGCAGCTGCTGATCCCATGCTCAGAAGTGTTCCTACATCCTGTTCAGTTAGCCTAGCCTCAGCTCAGGACCTAATCAGCAACCTGCTTTTGATTTCAGAGAATCCCTGACTGCTTTGGGTGTGAAGGGACCTTAAAGCTCATCCAGTCCCACCCCCTGCCATGGGCAGGGACACCTCCCACCAGCCCAGGTTGCTCCAAGCCCCATCCAACCTGGGCTGAGACACTGCCAGGGATGGGGCAGCCACAGCTCCTCTGGGCAACCTGGGACAGGGGCTCAGCACCCTCACACTGAAGAATTTCTTCTTTATGTCTAGTCCAAATCTGTCTAGTCCAAATCTGACCTTTTTTCAGTTCTAGACTATTGACTGCAAGTTTTCAGTTGAGGGCAGATGGTCTTCATTGAAGTTAATGAATTATAGAATTACAGAATGAACACTTGTGTGCTGATCACACTGGTTCTCCTTTGCTTTGGGCTCGTGGGGTTAAATGCTTGACTAGGCTCCTCCTCCTCACGTCTCACTTTTGTCCTAAGTTAAACATTTGCCGTTATGCAGTTTCTCATTTGTATCAGTTCATCTTGACCTTGACATTTAAATCCCAAGGCTGACCTGAATGAACTGAGATTCCAGAGTGTAGGAAATCCTCTCTAGTGGAATGAAAGTTTATAACCTTTTTATAAATGGCTTCATTCATAAACAGGAAGCAATTCTTCAGAAAAAAAATAACAAAATCAGATTTCCCTCTGCATATTCACTGCCTGGAGGAGATTCCTGATGGGTAACACGAAGTAGGTGATATTCCAAGTCCTGCCAGCAGCACACAACTCACTCTGTGGTTTTGCTAAGAGCAGAACTCATAGAATCATGGAATGGTTTGGGTTGGAAGACATCTTAAAAATGATCATCTAGTTCCAACCCCCCTGCCATGGGCAGGGACACCTCCCACCAGCCCAGGTTGCTCCAAGCCCCATCCAACCTGGGGCCTTCAACACTGGGGCCAGGGATGGGGCAGCCACAGCTTCTCTGGCAACCAGAGGCTCACCAGCCTCACAGCATGGAATTTCTTCCTGATGTCCAACCTCCCTAATTCCTCTTTCTGTTTCAAAATAGCTGTCTGTGAAAATGGCTGTCAGAATGGAGGACGATGCATTGGACCAAACCGCTGTGCTTGTGTCTATGGATTCACTGGTCCCCAGTGTGAGAGAGGTAAGGAGCTGCTTTTCCTGAGATTCTCCCTGCCAGAGCACTGGATCAAGGATTGGATATTTACATTTGTGTATTAAGACTACTCAATATTATGAGAATTTCTGCTCAAAAAGACTCATGGATTGAGATAATCATGGAACCATAGAATCTCAGGCTGCTGCCCCCTCCCAGCCTCTTGTTCAGCCCCAGACTGCTGGATGGGGGTGGAAGGCAAGTCCTGATGCTGTGCAAGCCCTGCTCAGCAATACCCAAGCCCCTGGGCTGTTATCCACCCTGTTTTAGCCACAAACCCAAACCATAGCACCATGATGAGGCAAAGGAACTTCATCCCAGCCAGACCCAAGACAACCAGTTTCTTTTATATAGAAAAGCTCTTGCAGCAGCTTGATTAATTTATTGGATGTAACCCATTCTCTGTGCTCTCTTGGGTGGAGAAGGTCAATACCGTGTATCATCCAAAATTAACCCTAATGGTATCACCAACACTGATAACCAATAATTTTCAAATGTCCATGGATCTGGAGACCCAGAAGTCAATATTCCAACCTCTGCAAAATTATTTTTATGGTTTAGCAACGTATTTATTTGAAAAACAATTAAAAATTATGACCAGAATTTCAAGTTTTTTGTGAAAGAACCTTATTTTAGTTGAGCTTTTACAAAGGGAAAAATAAGCCATCTCTGGTTTGTTGTAAACCTCACATGGTTTGATGCCAGCTGCTCACCGAGTATGAATCAAAACAGCTCCACTAAGAACCACAGTTTAAGGATATGGCTCTTGGTGACATGTGGCTTTGCTGAATTTCATCCAGCCAGTGTGTGCTGAGTGGCTGGATCAATTTCCATTTGGGCAGTGTGGGTATGACTGAGGTTTTGGCTGAGAGATGAAATTTCTCCCTTTCCTTTTGGCTGAGATGGACAGCTCATGACGCTGCTCTGATATGATTTTTGGCAAGGGTCTCAGTGGCACAAAGCAGAAATGAAACCAAAACACAAAGCCAATGTGTAAACTCCCAAGGATTAAGATCAAAGCACCCTGGAAAGACTCTGCTTTTCTAGCCTCTAGTTTTCCCAAGATTGGCCTAATTCCGTTTAACTCCATGGCCAATGGTTGGATGGTTCTTGCCTTTAATGTTGGGGTTTTTTTGCCAAATTGGGGATTCTTGGCCATAGGATTTAGAGGGTGAGAGAGAAATAACAGTTGGGTTCCAGTAGCCCAGGCATCAGTCATCCCTGCTTGAACAGCAGCCAGCAGAAAGACAGAACTCAACAGAGTTGGGGCAGTGCTCCCTGGGCTGCAGAAGTATCTGCTGAACCTGGTGAGGCTGGTGCCCCATAAAAGGCCTCTGCTGTGATTTGAGCCTCAGAGTCCTTGGATGCAGAGACAGGAAGACTCTTTACAAGCCTCTGGGCACATTTACTGAGGTAACTTTGCATGGAGCCAGTCTCCTTCGTGGTACTCTCCTTGTCTTTTTCTAACACACACACACACATGCATTGCTTTAGTTATGGGAAGGTGTCATGAACACAACGTTTCTCTTTTGAAGGCTCAACCTTGTGAGGTTACAAGAGGAGATGGCTTTGAATCAGAAGGGGGAGATTTAGGTTGGACATTAGGAAGAAATTCTTTGGTGCTGAGCCCCTCGTCCAGGCTGCCCAGAGAAGCTGTGGCTGCCCCATCCCTGGCAGTGTCTCAGCCCAGGTGGGATGGGGCTTGGAGCAACCTGGGCTGGTGGGAGGTGTCCCTGCCCATGGCAGGAGGTGGGACTGGGTGAGCTTTAAGATTTCTTCCAGCCCAAACCATTCTATGAGTCTATGAGTTCTTCCCCTAAAAACTTAAACCCCAGCTCCAGAACTGTGTCTGTAGAGCTGCTTGCTTTTTTGCTAGTTCAAGGGGATCAGAAGCATTGAGATTCCTAAAACAATATGGGCATTGGGTGCATTTGAAAAGAAACCTGGGAATTTTCTAAAGGAACTTGTAGATACAGCAGTGCCAGGAGGGACTGAAAAATCCCACTGTCCTGACACTGGTGTAGTGGAGAGGGCAGGAGAGAGCGTGGAAGAGGCAGGGAAAAAAGGGGTCTGAGCAGGGGCAGACTTTGGAGACATCTTGTAATGTATAAAATTCTTTAAATAAAGAGAGCATTTTTACAAAGCCTTTAGAGATTTGGTTTAGTCCAGACTTGTACTGAGAGACAAAACAAGCTCTCCAGCTGTGTATACATAGGTCTTCCCTGCCAAGACAAACAGAGCTCTTGCTTTGCTAAGAGATGTTAAAAGTTACACTTTTCAAAGAGGCTCCTGGCTGGGCAGTCTGTGAGTTTGCAGCCAGGTGAGGTGGTTGTGACTGACCTAACAAGAATAATTAGTGTGACAGCAAAGAACTTAACCCTTCTGAGGAGAAAATGAATTCCTGCCCCATCACTAGGTCTGTTAAGATGAAGTCCCTTAGCACCAGAGTTATCTGAGACGTGACCACTGTTGAGATTATGTTCAATTTGTCCAGTTAAAGCAGCCAGAGAATTTGATGTGTTTAGAAGGATCCTTCTCATTCCTAAAGATTAATCTGAAGACAGATTACAGTTGGAATAATCTTCCCAGGGAAGAGGTGGGTTCCCCACCACTGGACATTTTCAAAGACTCAGCTTGACAAGGCACTGGGTCATCTCATCTAAACTGTGTTCCTACTTAGGAAGGTTGGACCAGGTGATCCCTTCCAGCCTGGCATTCTGTGATTCTGTGCTTTATTCAAAGCAAAGCCTGAAATCCACTGGCTTTATGTGGAGGAAGTCCAAGTTTCAGTGCAAGGTTCTGTGGTGCTCTCATAGCATGGCTGGGTAGGTGTATACAGAGGTGGGATCAGTTCTGCCACAGACATATGGACTGTGGACTTCTCTACATTAAATCAAATGAATCCCATCTCTGGAGTCTCCACATCAAGAGGGAGGAGCTTTCTGAAGATGTGCTGGTCCATATGTAGTAAGGTTTAGGCAAGAGGCCCTGGTTGGCATGTGCTGATGTACTTGATGTGGGACCTCAGACCCCTTTATCCTCACAGGTTTATAATCTGTAAATGCTGAACAGTGTAGGGAGAGTTATTGTAGGCTTCTCCCTGCTGCAAGGCACAGCATGGTCCCACCATCCCAGACTGGTACATTCCTACAAGGTTTGGGTGCTCAGCTTAGACTGGCAAGCACTGAGGCCCGTGACCATCTGTGGTGGTGAAAAGGCTTTGAAACCCCACAACCCTGTCAGATTAGAGATTGGGTTGGAGGTTTTAATTTGACTTTATTTTGTATTTCTTTTGGGTTTTTTGTAAAAAGAGAGAATTTTCCTTTTAAACCATACTAAACTCAATTCCTTTTCTACCCTGCCTGCAATGAGCTGCATGTTCAGGGCTCCAGTAAGGGGCTGGTTTGTAATGGAAGCAATCTAACTCCCTTCACACCTCATTCAGGAAATTCTTCACTTCAGAGGTAAATGGCTTAATAACTCAGTACTCAGAGAATCTTAGCATCATTTCCTCCCTGTACAGACATCTTCAGGGATGAAGAATCTGTGAATAAATTGTATAACCCCAGCAGCCTTTGGTAACATGAGCTCACATTACATCAGTGTTGGAGGAAGAGCTGCAGGACAGAAAAAATGAATCTGTAGGGGAAAAGGCCAATTTTTAAAAATAGTTTTACAGAAAACTGAAACATTTTGATGTCTTGTCTCTGATTTCACTCTCCCTCAAGTAGGAAAAAAAATTGTAAAAAATTACATTTACTCAGGTGAAGGTGGAAGTTCCTCCTCTGTTCCAGGGATGGGGTTTAATTTGTTTTTTTTCCTATCCAAATGATTAAGTCTTCTCTGTGGATGCAACCTCTCGTGAAAGAATGTCTCCTTTTACTTTGGAAAAAAAAAAATTTTGAGAGTAACATTCTTGATCCTTGTGGAGACTGTCTGTGGTTTCTATGATTTGTCTGGATCAGAAAGCCTTTGCTAGAACTGCATACCCCTGTCCTCTTAGTCCTGCAAGGTTTCCAAAAGTTTAACCAACCAACTCTGGGGGTGGTGTTCTTCAGTGCAAACACTTATGGCTGAGCTGAAAGCCAGCTGTGCTCTTGAAGCCTTGCCTCCTTGTTCTCAAGTCTGCTATCCCAGGAAAAGCCTTGGAAGGGGTTGTGCCCATGTAAAGATAAAAAAGCAAACTTAAAACTGTCATCCAGTGTCTGAGTTCTGGCTCATCCTTAGCCAGCAAAAGAAAGCAAAATCCTCACTGTTGTTTGAACACAAGAAAAAAAAAACCAACAAGGATTAAAGCCACAGCAGGTCCCAGACAGGCAACATTAATGGAAAAGGCAGTGAATATCTCCTGTTCTTCCATAGTCTTCACTGCTGGACTGCTGTCTTTCCAAAACCATAAGCAGGACTGGGTTGGACTGAAGTGAGAATGCTCCTGAGTAGGACCTTCTACCCAACAGAATCCATGTCTTCCAGCAGTTCATAGCTGCTTTCATGAGATTCCCATTTCTCCTCTTTCTTCCCAAACACCTCAAGGAGGATTCTCAACCACTGAGAGAAGGACACAGGCTTTCAAAAACTGCTGGGCTTCGGGGGGTTAAACACAGGAGAAAGAGGAATTCTGAGAGCACATTGTGTTCTGCATGTCCAGTGCTTCTCCAAAAGAACTGTAAAGTATCAGGACCCTGGGATTTAAACCAGAGTGGGCAATAGCAGGTCCCAGGTGTAAACAAGACATCGTACAAGGGAAAAGGGACAGATGACATCTAAATGGCTCCTCAGTACCTTGTAACTTAGAGCTGTTGCTAATCTGCATCTTGCTTGTTTTTTTTTTTTTTTTTTCCCTTGCATCTCCATCATTCTGCTTGTACCCTTGTACCAAGATGCAGCTTTTTATACTTTAGCATGTACATAGTGTGAGGATCTCCTCTGATGTGCACTCAGGGGTGATTTCTGAGTCTCCACAATGTGCCTGTGGATTCACCAAAGAATCTGAGGGATTTTAATGTTATCTTCTTTTTTGAGTGGGGGACCTTGTGAACCCAGGGCTCCATATAATTCTTACAGTTCCAGATCTGGAAGAAATCTCCCTTAACTCAGATTAATGGAAGTCCCCAGATAAGCATAGTTTTATATGCTATATCAGTTTCTCAAAGATCCTTACTGTATAAGGCCACAGTTCCTCTCACCCTCATAATTTAATTTGATTTCTATCAGTCCAGTTGCCACCCATCCACTGTCCTGACATATTTAAATGCTAGAAGAATTGCCTAAAGTGTCTGTGGATTTTCATATCTGTAGGTGGTTAAAAACAAGTTATACAAATATTGCTTAGGCCTAATTCTAGTAGTCAATCTTTAAGGAAAAAATAAATCTCAAATAATCTCCAGCCATAGCTTTTCCAGTGACAGACTCTCTGGGCCGTATCTAAACACAACTCATGATCCAAAACACCTTCTTGGAACACACAGATTGTGCCAAGTGAGCATCGTGGCATAAACTGCTCTTTAATCCACTCAGATTTCCAGATGGTGGGAATATTGCAGGATACCCCATTATTCTTGCTTACAAAGACTTTCCAACCCCTCCTCCTGAGGAGAATTAATGAGGGGCCTTATCTCAGCTTTTCTGCTCTCTCTTTGTAATGACTTTATTTTTTTCCCCAACTTTTTAGTCTGATTTGAAGGCTCAGGAGACACGAAGCAGCCACACAGCATGTGGCTGATCCCCATGCATGCCTGCAAAAGCCATAGCAGGACACAGCCAGCTGTAACTTGGTCCCTCTGCCCCCTCCTGTCTAACTCAGTCCTGAAATGCTGATCCTGGTGAAGCACCCCACAGGGCTGTATGTATCTCATACCTTGAAAACCCCCCAAGCCCAAGCAACCAAGACACCATGCTAGCAAGAAAGGGACCACAAATGATTTCTGGGAATTCAGGGACATCTGAGAGAACTCAGATTTGATCTCTGCCTTTACAGATGAAGAGGTGTCAAATTCATTTCGTTGTAGCTGCCCAGTAGAAATTTGTGGAAAAAATATCTTCCCCCATCCAATCTCTTGTCTGTGCCTGAGGTCTGTGCATGTTGGAAGCCCAGCCCCAGTCCAGCTGCTCTCCTGAAAGAAGAGCAACACACAGCACCAGTCCCAGAGGTTGGAAACACCCAAGGGAAAGCCCCAGTCTGTGGTCTCTTTCCCATTGTGCCCACTCAAAGCTGTCTGGGTGGTGTTTGAGACACAAGTTTTCCCCACACTCAGCAAGCCCTCCTTCCTATCAATTCCAGATTAAGTTTGAAATTACTTCACAGAAAAAATCTCATGGAAGAATGCTGTTGGCAATGGTTAGGATAATTTTTTCCTTCTCCAGATGAACTTTTTAATAAAAGACTGTGTTTACAAAGAGATTTCTCATCCTCGTTAGAAACCAGGCATTCAGCTGATCTGTCCTAGTGCTCTGCTGATCCAGATGTTAAGACATAAAGCAGAACTCTCAGCAGAGCTGAGATGTGTGATGGAGTTCCTTCTCTTTTGCCTGCCTCCAAAGATGAGGCATTAGCTCCCATTGCTCTACACTGTGGTAGAAAAAGGATTTTGATCATCAGCTGTAGCCTGAAGAGCCTTGACATCTACTGATTGAACTTGGCAGAAAGCTCTGGCAGAAACTCCACCAGGAAGGGAGCTCAGTAGTAGGTTGCCATTTTCCTCTTGAAACGAGGTTTAGTTGATAAAATAATGATGGCTTTGTGAAACCACATCTCCCTCTGATCCCTGCAGAAAGCTGGCTGGAGTCTGCTGGGAGTTCTGGTGGGATGCAGACCCATCCTGCACGTACCATTTTCCTGCATGCCCCTGGGCTTTAATGAGACAATGACACAGTCCTTTTCCCCTGCCCAAGAGTGGGCAGAGCTCCCAAAGCAGAGCTAGGTGACCCCTTTGTTTGCTACGTGGTGTTCAGCATATGGCTTGGAGGCCAGTTCACCTGCACAATGGGAACCAGCTTCTGGAATCAGAATTCATTTCCTTCAGAGATCTTCACAGGAACAGTGTTCCCAAGAGTTATCTTGAAATCCAATAGGGATGTTTTGACTGGAATTTTCCAGTGTACAGTTTTCCTGGGTACAAAGCTGTTTCAGCCTGAGGAGGGGAACATTTGGAAAGAGGTACAAGTGATAGCATGGAGGGTCTCTGAAAGAGATGGAGGAGTTGAGCTTGTCCAAAGTCATTTCTATTGGCCCTATGAAACACAGGAGCATCTGAATCACCTGTGGCTGAGTGAGCCAAGGAGGCTGGACCTTCATAGGTTGGGACCTTCTTGTCTCTGCAGCTGGCACCTCATTGCCTGCTCTGAGTTGGGCAGGAGGTGGCTGTCTTATCTTCTGACCCTTTGGCACTCTTGGATGCAGTGAAATGTGGCTTTCTGTCTCTCATTGTCACTGAAGAGGGAGTGTCCACAAGCAAGAGCATCCTGATGTCACTGAACCTGCTGGTCCTTGTGGGAGAAAAGTGGCATGAAGGCAAATGCTTGGTTTCATGATTCTCCCAGACTTGGAGACCCTCTCTGTAAGGGCTATAAGCAGAGACTGTGAGGGTGCAAGGTGATCATCACAGCTGCAGGCTCTGTACAGCATATTTGGAGGTCAATGCCTGAACATCTGCACTGGTATAAACCCAAGACTGTGAATCAACCTCTGGTTCTCTTCAAGCCCATGAAGATGGATGAGGTGGAACACAAACTGGCAGGAGAGGCATTCCTTGGGCAGTCCTGTGAATGGGCACTCGGTTCCTGGTGGCACAGCAGCTCCAGGCCTGCTTCATCCAAGCAGGGTCCACACACCCCATTTGTGGCAGGGAACTGGAACACTTCCCAATGGATGCAAAGACAAAGCCTGGCAGAGTGCATGGGGCTAAGAAGATGCTAAGGAGAGAGCAACATTTCCACTTCCATGAATTCAGTCAGAGAAGACTACAGTAACATGCTATTTGTGCCTGTGTGATCATTTCTAAGACTTCTTCCTTCTGTTTCAAGCTACTTTAGCTGTGGATAATCTTCTGCCAAAGAGTACCTTGCCCTCCCTAGCACAAGCCACTTGTGAGATACAAAACCTGTGTTGAATGCAGCAGTGGACAGATGAAGGTGACCACAGCTGGTGCCCAGTGACATTAACACAATCTGGCAAGACCTGGAAAACCAGCCACGTTGTTTGGAAGTCCTTGCTCTGTAGTGTCCTTGCCATCACCTCCTCCGAGCTCATTGTCCCAGAAGAAAGGTAGGCAAAGTCCAAAACTCTCTGCCCAAAAGTGCTTCCCATCTAGCAGACACAAATTTCTCCTTCCTGTATTCAGTCCTGTCAGGAACACACCATCAGGTGTCCACAAGTCCCCCCAAATTCCATCACAGCCCAGCCCAGCCACCATCTCCATATACATTTCCCTCAACATCCAGGACCCTGCCCATAGCCAAGATCTCTACCAAAGGAGTCTGAGAGGCCCAAGACTTCTCCCTGGGGCAGGTGTGCATGTGAGCAAGAGTCTGGAGCTGCCAAGCCCTCGTGTCACCCCCAGCATTCCCATTCCTGCACTGCAATAGTCCACCAGCCCATGGTGTTCTGACCCTGTGGCCTCTTCCAGGGTGGGGGACAGAGAGTGGTAGTGCCAGTCCCCTGCTCCAGCCCTCCCAGACATTTCTACAACTGCTCCAACCACTGGCCCCATGTTACTGTGTGTGCTTTGTGCCTCAGATGCTGCTGGAGCAGAGAGCCCTTGGAGGAGGGTTGTGCCTGGAGCTCTATCTCAGGTTTCATCAGGCTAAGGCTGTGACAGGAAACTGTAAAAATAGGACAGGAAAACTTAAAAAAAGTTCTCCCTTTACTATTTCCTTTGAATATGTTTTTTCAGCACTTGGAATGTCTGGCCTTACAAAGTGCCTCAGCCAGCTTTTTCTTTTCTGTAGAAGTCCAAACAGTTAAACATCAGGAATGTGGCTGTGTTTGGATGAGGTAAGGAAATGACTAGGTGGAGAAAGTATTCCATGAGAAAGGAGCCCTTTTACCAAGACCCTCCATCTACCAGCCCCCCTTCCACCAAAGCTCTCGCATGGACCCAGCCCAGGAGGCTCTGCAGATATTTGGAGCTATGTTCAAGCCCTACCATCCATGGGGGAAAACCTGCATTCAAGGAAAAAAATGCAGGATTTTTTGGGGGCTCCTGGTTGCTTGGCTGGTGGCCTTTGGATGCTGCCCCCTGGGTACTTTCATAGACTCATAGAATGGTTTGGGTTGGAAGGGACGTTAAAGATGATCCCTGCCATGGGCAGGGACACCTCCCACCAGCCCAGGGTGCTCCAAGCCCCATCCAACCTGGGCTGAGACACTGCCAGGGATGGGGCAGCCACAGCTTCTCGGGGCAACCTGGGCCCGGGGCTCAGCACCCTCACACCAAAGAATTTCTTCCTAATGTCCAACCTAAATCTCCCCTCTTTCCCATCTTCAGTCTTTCCTATCCCTTTGTGGTTTCTCTCTGAGGAGGGTATTAATTACTCCATTAAGCTTTTAATCCATAAATTATCAGCTCTCCCAGCAGGTTCTGAAGGGGACAGGCAGCTTCTCCGAGGGGCTCTCTAGGGAACACCCTCAGCACAGACAGACACAGTTTCTTTTTGGATAGATGTTTGCAGGAGGATCTTGCTCTCACTTGCTCCTGGGGCTCTTTGTCTCGCTCCAAAAGCCCAGAAGGTCACAGACTGAGCAATCTGCAAGGCTGTGCTGCCTCAGACTGAGAGACCAAACCTCCTGCTGATGCAAGTCATCCAGTGAAAAGAGAAAAAGATATTGTGCTTGATAGCCACTCTTCTTGCTCTCCTGGACTGGGTTGCTGGAGCTTTTAGAAAGTGTAGTGGAAGCCTGCCAGAGCCTGGGGCATGTGTTGCAGTGACCTCATCCCAGTGAGGTCTGCAGCTCCCTGGGGATCACTTACAAGCAACGTTTGTCCTTACTGTTTGCAGGGAAGAAAAAAGAAAAAAAGAAAAAGAAAAAAAGAAAAAGAAAAAAAAGGAAAAAAAAAAAAGAAAAAAAGGAAAAAAAGGAAAAAAAAGCCTTCAGGAATTGATGTTTAGCAAGGAAAAATCTCTTCTTCCTTGCTGCTTTATTTGTTTATTTTGGAAAGAAGGAATTTGCCCAGCCCAGGGCATGTCTTATGAGGGGATTGCAGCCAAATGGTGCCAGAGAAAGAACGAGGCAGAGGGACAGGGCAGGAGCATGGGGGAGATCTCATCCATCCCTTCCCCTTCCAGCTTGTGCAGCTCTGCTTACCCAGCCAGATTCCAGTATTCCTGTTCCTGGGACTGTTCTAAACAGCAAGGAAAGCAGTGCAGACATTTTGGCTTTCACATCTTTACCCAGGGGCTGGAATTCATTTTGCATTAATTAATTGCTCTCTCCAACTATCTGACAGGAGGTTGTGAAGAGGTGAGGATCAGTCTGTTCAATGGAGTTAGAAGTGACAGGACAAAAAGTAATGGCTTTGAGTTGTGCCAGTGGAGTTTAGGTTGGGTGTTAGGAAGAATTTCTTCACTGAAAGGGTTATCAAACGTTGGAAGAGGCTCCTGCAGTGGTGGAACCACCATCCCTGGAGGGATTTAGGATTCCTATAGACACAGTACTGAGGGATATGGCTTAGTTAAGGTCTTGTCAGTGTTAGGTTAATGGTTGGAATCAATGGTCTTGAAGGTCTTTTCCAACCAAGGTGATTCTGTGATTCCTGGTGACAGCCCCGGGGGCAAGTGGCTGTTACAGAAGGAGGACAGGTTGGCCTTTTCTTGGGGAAAATTTGCAAACAAAATGCTTCTCTTCAAAAGTGCTTTCTGAAAACCTGCCAGTTTTCCCAAAGGGGTGGTAAGAACCAGTTAAAAGGGAGTAAAATGTTAATTTGAAAAGCTTTCCTTTTCTTGTCTCTCTTTTTTATTTTTATTTTATTTTTTTTTTTCCTCCTTCTCTCCCAGACAGCCACGCAGGAATTTAAATTGTATGTGAAACAAAGCTGTAAATATTGCAGCTTCAGATACTGTTTCACTTCAGGTGTTACTAAACATTTGGAAAATGCCCTGGTTTATAGACGCCTTGGGTTTGAGATCTCCTTCAAAGAAATCAGGCTGAGTTGCTGAAGTTAACATTTCCCTACAAGTTAATGGCACCGAGTTATGATCTATATCCCAGGGGGAAAAAAAAATCCCTACAAAAGATTTCCATTGTTTTCATTTAGCAGCAGGGAAACTGAGCAATAGTGAAGGTGCCTTCCAACTGTCGTACATCAACATTTGATAGCCTCAGAGTGGGAATTTTAAATAGTCTGAAACTGATTATTCAAGTTTAATGAGTCCAAGCTACATTTCTGGCATAAATTATAGCCATGGTTGTTGAAAAGTAGCCTGTCATTCTTAATTACCTCTTGGAGGAGGTGAGAGGTTCTGGCAAGGTGAACTTGGGTTATGTTGGGTAGGCAGAGCCAGGGCACCAACCCTGGGCAATGAAAACTCTGAGGGCTGGAGAAATGAGGAGCTGTGGTGTGGTGTGGTGTGGTGTGGTGTGGTTTGGTGTGGTGTGGTGTGCTGGGAGGTTTGGTGTGGTGGAAGGTTTGCTGTGGTTTGAGGTTTGGTGTGCTGGGAGGTTTGGTGTAGGAGGTTTGGTTGTAGAAGGCTTGGTGTGATTGGAGGTTTGGTATGGTGGGAGGTTTGGTGTGGTTGGAGGTTTTGTTGTTGGAGGTTTGGTTGTAGAAGGTTTGGTGTGGTGGAAGGTTTGCTGTGGTTGGAGGTTTGGTTGGTAGGAGGTTTGGTGTGGTGTGAGGTTTGATTGTAGGAGGTTTGGTGTGGTGGGAGGTTTGGTGTGGTTTGAGGTTTGGTGTGGTGGGAGGTTTGGTATAGGAGGTTTGGTTGTAGAAGGTTTGGTGTGGTGGGAGATTCAGTGTGGTTGGAGGTTTGGTTGTAGGAGGTTTGGTGTGGTGGGAGGTTTGGTTGTAGGAGGTTTGGTTGTAGGAGGTTTGGTGTGGTGGGAGGTTTGGTGTCCTGGCTCAGCTGCATTTTAATTTCCCGCCTCCTCTGTGCAGCACATGGGTGAAGGCAGATGTCCACAGCAGCCATGAGGCATTGCTTCACTTACATCCTAAACACACCAATTAGGGAGGTTAGAAACGTCTACAGGGGTATTTTCAGGAAGCTGTTTGCACGTGGAACATTGTGGCTCAGTTAAGAGCATGTATAACAGCAGGGATCCCCTCCATTAGCTCCCCAAGGGTTTGTGGCTTGGAATTGTCAGGAATGACCATTCATCAGCTCTAGGGGTTCCTAACCATCTTAATGACAATCAGCCAAACATGGAAGCTGGGAATGAAATTTATTCCTGTCAGGCTTCCTCTTCTGAGCACATCTGGGGCCTGTGCTGGCTGCAGGATTGAGTGGGTAAGACTCACTCCTGCCCCAACCTGTCTCTGCAGCATCTGCAAAAGTCCCTGGTCCAGGGCTTGTGATGCTTCAGAGCCCTAGGTGGGGGGAGGGCAGGGGCTGAGGACAAAGAGCACAGCAAGGAGTTAGATTTCTTGTGGTTAATGCAAACACATTGATGCTTCAGCTCGGATTCCTTGGTGCCTTTTGCAATTTGATCATGTCCTTTCCTTGCTGGCTGCTGAAGACAAGTAGTTACAAACAGTAACCCAATCTAACTCTAGAGAGATAAGAAATCTTCAGCCCCAATGTGCTGGGAGTGGTCTACTTTGAAATGAGCAGGGGAATATCTGGAGGAGCCTACAAAAAAGCTGGGGTAGGGTTTTTGTAGTGTAGTGAGAGGACAAGGGGCAATGGTTTCAGCCTTGAAGAGGGAGATGGAGGTTGGACATTAGGAAGAAATTCTGTGTTGTCAGGGTGCTGAGCCCCTGGCCCAGGTTGCCCAGAGAAGCTGTGGCTGCCCCATCCCTGGCAGTGTTGAGCACCTAAGGGGCTTGGAGCAACCTGGGCTGGTGGGAGGTGTCCCTGCCCATGGCAGGGGGTGGCACTGGATGAGCTTTAAGGTCCCTTCCAACCCAAACCATTCTATGATTCTAAGAAAGAAAAATGAGGTCAGTGGATGGATAAGGCCTGGTGATAGATGCTGTGAGAGAAGGTGATGCCCGTCCTGGGCTGAGTGCTGTTTGCCAAACAAACTGTTTGAAGAGGTTAAGCCAGGCAGGGAGCTGACAGAGGATTTTGCAGCTACAAGTGATTGGTAAGGCCCCTGCGGTGTTACAAATTTCTTCTGGAGAGATGGAAAGCTTCTGGCCGATTCCCAAAATAAGGCCTGATCCAGTATTTCTTGCAGCCTCCTTAATGAGAACTTTACCTGTAGATGGAAAGATGGAAGTCAGCCATATCCTACCTCTGGACACTGTTAGTGTAAGGCTGAGTAAGAGGGACCTGGAAGAAATCTCAGCATCCAGAAAGGAAACCACCTCCTCTCTGTTTTTCCAAGAAATCTACTAGGAAAGGCCAAACTTCTGAAGGACAACTACCTGCGAGAGGGTTCCTGGAAGATGAGATCCCATACATGGACTGTAAAAGGGTTTTAGACATCTCCTAAGCGTGCATATTTCCTTAATAAAATTTGATTGGTGCCTCATTAAAAATTTAATAATTTGACCGTTCAAATTAGCAACAGATGGGAGCTGGCATGCAGCCAAGCTTTCTGGACTCCAGACTGCAATTTTCTTGGCTTAATTCCCTCCAAAGAAGCAAGCTGTATTATGAAAATCTATTTTTGTCAATGACTTGGTTAAAAAGGGGGTGTCCTCCATACAATTGCCCTTTCTGTGTCGAGCCCAAGGAATTCTCGCTGCGGTGCATTCTTGACATGGGAGGTGCAAGTTTACCCCTTTCCTCCCCATTCAGTGGTGCCATTTTGAGTCCTGCCTTTCTGTGATCTGACTTCCTAAGTCAACGAGAGCCCTTTGTAGGTGCAACCACAATGACATCAGCCACGTGCTCTTCTCTGTGCACCTTTTGACTAGGAAAGTGGGGGAAGCAATCCCTCTTTATTAGGTGTTTCTGCCTTGTTGGAGGGTTAGCACAGCCTCAGAATAGCTCATAAACTGTCAGATATTTCACTGGAAGGGGGTGCCACAGTCAACCAGAGCTGCAGTGCCCTAACCACAGGCACCTAACACGGGGGCTCTGACCACAGTGATGCTGCAGCACAACTCTCAACCAAAACCAACTCAGAAGTGGCACCAGAGGGGCTCGACATGAGCCTTGGGATGAGTTTGTGCCTCAGAGCTCCAGGAGTCAGTGTCCGTAAGCTAACATCTGGGGAATGGTATAGGAACAGGGCAGTCTATATATCCTTGAAGAGTTTCCTGGGCACCAGGAACCTGTAGCTCACAATCTTTGACAATTCTCACAACATCCTCCATTAGAAGAACTCCCCTTAACTTACACGTTGCCTGGAGAACCACTTTCCTCAATTTATTTCAAAGCAGCATCCTTATCTGCCCATGAGAGCTCCAGGTTGTGGCTCTGCAAGTGAGTGACCTGGTCCTCCTCAGGCTACTCATTATTTGCTACCAGGTCTTCCTCCAGGTGTTTCTTTTGCAGACTGAGGGCTTCCAGTCACTGCAGCTGCTCCTCATACCTAAACCCTCCCACCCCCTTGCTCATCCTTGTTGAACTTTCCCTCTTCTGCTGCTGCTTTCTGAGCTGGGGGCCAGGAAGCAAACTGAGTTTAGTGATGATGCTCTCTATTTTTATTGTTTTGTTTTGTTTGTTTTTTGTTTTGTGTTTGTTCTGTTGTTGCTCTTTATTCTTCTCCTAATGCTTTAGTACAGTCTGATAGCTTTCTTTAATTGGTCTTTACAGAGCTGATCACTCCACTGAAATAGGATCACAAAGCTGTTTCTTTCACAGTTCTTTTGATATGATCATATGAACATTCAGATTGTTCCCTGGTGTGGTTATAAAGAGCTCTCCTTGGTCTTTACTTTAAAGCTGAAAATTTCAGCAAGAACTTTTAATTAATTTTTTTTTTTTCAAATACAATGGATGAGAAAACAACCCAAATGTAGCTGATTTCTAGTGGAGGAATGAAGTAGAACAAACTAAAGTATTAAACTTGGCATGGCAGGGGATATTAATGACAACCATGTCCTTTGGTGTCTTGTTAAAATTTTGGTCAGAAAAATAAATAATTATTTGGTATATTGCCCTTGTAAACCTACAACATATTTCTCTTTTGATTTCCAAACAAAGGCATTTCCATGAGGTCATGTCACCTTTGTACTCATATATCTCCAAAATCATTGTCCTTTTTTTTTTTCTCTCTCCTCAAATCCTTTTCCTGTTTACCTCTCAGTAACATCCACAGACCAAACTTCTGCTGACACTTTTATCAGCATTTATTTTTAAATATGACTCTGTTCCTGACTGCTCCAGAACTACAAATCAAAGGGAGCACTGAGCTGGAAAAAAGCAATTATTGGGCTAATTGATTCTTTCCCAGAGGTAGAGGAGGATTTCTTGTATGCTTTCTAAGAAACTTAGGATTACCCTGAGGCCAGCTGGGACAACTACAACATAGATAAACCTCACACAGCTTTTACTCAGCACAAGCAACACCAGTGAGGAAGGCACATCAGCACAGGCATTGGCACTCTCAAGCCTGCAGTAATTACAGTCATTTCCTGATGATCTTTTGCAGCCCAGGATGAGTCCACTGCTGCTCGTGGTTTATGTAAATGTAGGTTGTTATGTGGATGTACCCTATGGGAGAAAGCTTTCTGTCTCAAATCATCTGTTCAAGGGTTCTCCTCACTTTTTATTCCTTACACGTCTGCGTCAGGATTTAAATACAAGGGAGCTGCTCACAAAGATCATGTGTGGAAAGAGATCTTGTTGTGTTTGAGAACATCTGAATGTTTCAGCCTCGAGAAGAAAAGGCTTGGGGAAGACCTTATTACATGTTCCTTCAAGGGGGGCTACAAAGAATATGGAGGCTCCCTGTTTACCAGGAGCCCCATGGACAAGACAAGGGGCAATGGGCACAAGTTGCTCCTGGGGAGATTCAGATTGGACACAAGAGGAAAATTGTTCACTCTGAGGTCAGTCAGACCTTGGAAAGGTCTCCCGGGGGAAGGGGTGGATTCCCCCAGTTTGGAAAGTTTTAAGTCTCAGCTCAATGGGGTGCTGAGACATTTCACATCAACAATGATATGAGAAGGGGTGGAGCAGGTGATCCTTGAGGTCCCTTCCCACCTGACGTTCTCTGACTCTAAGATCTGAGAAATGGCACTTTGGAGCTTGGTTCTACCAAGACATTTCTGGAAACACAACTCTAAATCTTTAACAGGGGTGTCTGTGCTGCTCATGGCTTAGTTATAATCACCCTCCACATGAGGTTTTGTTGCTTCATGTGTCAGATCTAAATGTTTCACTTCAAAGACAGCTAATCTGGGCTGTCTGGGCACTGCTGCAGGGATTTTGGTTCACAGGCAATTCCTAATTACCAGCAACTCCAACATCAGAATTCCCATAGGAACTTTGCAAACCTCAGCCAGACGATCTGAAAGAACAGCTATTTGACCAGCACCTGACTTCCTTAGACAGCTAACATGGAATTTTCTGGTCTGACAACAATGTGGTTAAAGGTCCTTTTTCCAGCCACAGATCAAACACTTGCATGCAATCATCTGCTCCCAGTAGAAGGAAAAAAAAACCCCACCAACAAACCTCTTGTTGAAGAATTTTGTTCCCTGATGAATGCCTGCTGTGCCAATATCCCTAACTGAGAGTCAGGAGAGCCCAGGCAGTGGCAGATCTACATTCCTCAGTGCAAACAAGCCCTTCAGAAATCTACTTGGTTGTAAGGGTAGAAGGATCCCTGTTAGGAATGGGAAGCAGGCTGGTTGTTTCTGCAACATCTGGGTTTTAAAGATTGAGTTCAAGTTGCCAGGGGACCTTTAAGTGTTAAACTGAAGAAATGAACCACAATGAGGTGTCTCTGCAGGAGGCTGCCTGGACAGAACATAGAAATCCCTCTGTGGGGTTTACAGAAGACATCATGGGAAGAGGGTTGGAATTTTTCTCCCAAAACATTTTGTGGGTGAGATCTGGGACTTCTCCCTTGCATGAGTAGAAGTGATCTGGCAGGAGGACATCTCTATCATCCTATATGTTTCTGTTACATGGGCTGTCAGGGTCTAAGGCTCTCCCTGAGATGCTTGTGCCATGTTGTGCATCTTTGCCCACGACCATTTCCACAACCAGTTCCACCAAGCAGGTGAATTTGTAGCCCTGAACTTGCCTCTTTGCCTGATATTTCATGTTTTGAGGTCATTCTAGGGCCTGTGCTTAAAGGGAGTGACTCAAGGCATAGAATAAGTGTAGTTCATGAGATGGGCCTGAGGGAGGACAGGAAGAGCTGGGTCAGAGAACTTCCAGAATGACCACAGAATGGAGGTCACCACCTCCAGCTTAATCTGAAATTTTTGTTCTTTTCGTGAACAGATACTTTTTCTCCAGGATTTATTGGCTTTTTACTTGAATGGCTGTGCTGGTAGGAGGGGGAGGTAGGGACTCTGTGTGTCAGACAGCAGACCTTGTGTTCATGTCCTGATCTAACCTCTGCGTGTTGTTGTTCTCCCTCAGACTATCGGACTGGGCCCTGCTTCAGCCAAGTCAATAACCAGATGTGCCAGGGCCAGCTCAGTGGGATTGTCTGCACCAAGACCATGTGTTGTGCCACCATTGGACGGGCCTGGGGTCACCCCTGTGAGATGTGCCCTGCCCAACCTCACCCCTGCCGCCGGGGCTTCATTCCCAACATTCGCACTGGAGCCTGCCAAGGTGAGTGCTGTGATGTTCCTTTATCCATCCTGGTGGGCACAGGGAGAGTGAGTGATGAGCAGCTACAGGTGAGGGGAAACCAATAGAGAGAGGAGTTGTCTGTGTAGGTGCTGCTGAATCCAGCATTGTGTGTCACAGAACATCACTGTGGAACTTGAGTCTCCCGTGGGATCATCGAAGATCATCTTAGCACAATATTCTGGCCATGCTCTGATTCCAAGGTGACATCCTCCATCCCACAGGATGCAGTGACCAGGCAGGTCTTTCTTCAGGCTTAAAACCGAGTTACCTGTTGGGCCTTCCATGCTGCCTCATTTTTGATTGTTATTGGAACTGCTCTCCCAGCTGATGATCTGCACTGGTACTGGGTGACTAACTAGCACTCTGTAAATTGTGCTATTAGTTCAAAACAGAAGCTGTGACTCTTTCAAGATCCCACAGTCAGTTACAATGTAGATAAATCCCATGCTTTGAGGTTGTATTCAATGTCTAGGACACCCAGGTAAAAAAAGAATGGTCCACTGAGTCCTACCAGCAGATCCCTTCCTGGAGCTTCTCCCCAGCAGTGGGTTGCAGGAGGCTCCTGTTACAGCTGCATACATTTTGTTCTGCATTTGCAATTAATTTCAGCCTTTATGTGCCATGGTCAAAGCCAGAATTACAGCCCAATACATTGGCCAATGTTTGCAGGATAAAACTGGGAAGGCTGAAGAGGAAAGCTCTCTTGGTGTCTATTGTAATCTGCATTTGATGGCCCAGTCTCTTCAGGAGAGATTTAATGGATTTGTCACTTACTGTTCCTAGAAGCAGAATTAAAGTGTAAATAATATCTGCAGCACATGGGCCCACTGGTTGTATCAGTGAGTAGTGAGGCCTTCACAATGTACTTTGGAAAGCAGAGTTTCCCTTCACCAATGAGGAGACAATGGCTGTGGGGTGAACCTTCCAGGGATGAAGCTGAAGAACAAAACCTTGCAGTCCATAGGTTCCCTCCCTGTCCTGCTGTGGGTGTTGCTCTCTGAAGGCTGCAGCAGGACATCCCACCAAACCAGTTCTCCCCACCTCAGCTACCAGACTGAAATGAACCACGAGGGGGGGAGACACTTTGGAAAATATTACTACACTTCCCTCTCCCTCTTGCTTGAGTAGATAAGCCAGCATTATGTTTATGTCTGCTTTCTGTCCTTCACCTTATCTTTGATGTCAGCAGATAGGCAATATCTGAACAGGGCTACAGGAAAGCTGGGGCAGGACTTTTGACACAAGTGTGTAATGAGAGGACAAGGGGAAATGGTTTCAAACATGAAGAGGGGAGATTTAGGTTGGACATTAGGAAGAAATTCTTTAATTTGAGGATGGTGAGACCTGGAACAGGTTGTCCAAAGAAGTTGTGGCTGCCCCATCCCTGGAGATGTTGAAGGCCAGGTTGGATGGGACCTTGAGCAGCCTGGTCTAGTGGGAGGTGTCCCTGCCCATGCAGGGGGGTTGGAACTAGATGACCTTCAAGGTTCCTTCCAACCCAAACCATTCTATGATTCTATTAAATCTAAAGGCATTAGGAAATGTAAATCCTCCTACTTGGTGAAAGCTGCTTCTTTCTATGCTTTTTTCTATGCTGCTTTTCCTCTGATTCTATGATTCTCATGACACTCCCACCATGCTGGGACTGAACATTCATCTGTTGCATGGCTGCATGTTCTAATGGCTTTACTCTTCTCCCTGCAGATGTGGATGAGTGTCAAGCCATTCCTGGTCTCTGTCAAGGTGGAAACTGCATCAACACAGTGGGCTCTTACGAGTGCAAATGCCCTGCAGGACACAAGCAGAGCGAGACCAACCACCGCTGTGAAGGTAAAGCTGGAGATCCCTGCACTCCCCTCTCCCAGGCACGCTCTGAGATGACCTTTAGAGGTCCCTTTCAACCTAAATTATTCTATGAAAAAAGTTGTCCTTGCCTTGGTCTGCCTCATGCATGCTGGTTTGGGACCAGGCAAAGAACACATGAAGTCAGTTGAGCTGGAATCTCCTCCATACCAAGATTAAAAACAACCCCGTTTCTCAATCTGCCATCCAGATGTGAGGGGCCTCTGTGTGGGTCCCCGCATCCCAGAATGCCTGCAAAAGCAGCATGGTGTGGCCATAAATAGCTTCCTTTCACTCTCCTTCCTGGATGACCATAAAAAGAGACATCTCCAGCATCTCCAGTGTCTGTTCCATCACTTATCTTACCTCCATTGCTAAGGAGACCACCAAAAGAGGGTGCTTGCCTTTGGTGTGATTTACTGACCTGTGGGTCCTTCTGGGAGAATGACTTAAACATGAGGGATGCTCCAACTTGACAGGGTTGAGATTGTTTTTGAGGGCTTGTTTCACAGCCATGAATCACCAGCAGGTCACCACCAGGCAGCCAGGAGGTGAAGAAGAGGACACCTTTGTCTGGGTTGATACATACCCCATGTGAGTCACTTCAACAACATGACCAGGGGAATAAAGAGCCAACAGCTTACAAGGGTTCACCTGATACCAACACTTTATAAACAGAGGAAGATCTGAGCCCTGCCTCAGTTTGCTGCATGATTTAATGCATTGGGAGTGATCTGTTTGGTAAAGCTGACAGAGCACCAAATTCCTGATTGACTGAAATTTCTGTCCTGCCAGAGCAGCTGTCAGTCCCAGTCACCTCCTCACTGAGCTGAGGGTTTGAATCAAAATCCCCACCATGAGCATAAGAGGATATTTTCTTTATCCAGGTGTGTTCCAAGCTGCAGGAGCTCCCTTGTTTGCACCAACTTGAGTCCTGGTGAAAGCAATGATTGCTCAGCTTGCTCTGAGAACCTCTTGCTTTAGGAAGAGGAGCTGGTTTCCTCTTGCCTTCAGATTCTTCAGCCAGGAATTCTTAAAACTACATGTTAAATTCTTCCCTAGCTCCCAGGAGCTTGTCTTTTCTGCTTGGAAGCTTCCTCCTGGGGAGTGAAGTCAGCAGATAGGATTGCCTTGGTGCCAAAGGTCAGTGCCTGTGTGGCTGGGGCTGCTGATTAATGATGTCTCCCTCATTAACGCCCCAGCGTGTTCCGCTGAGCTGCTCTGGGCTCTTGATGGGGGGGAACAGGCAGGAGCAGAGATAATGTTGCTGGTTTCCCAGGGTGATACTTATCTCTTAACACAAATGGCACCTGGAATCGAGGCTCTGGTTGCAATCCCTGAAGACTGAAGATGCTTTTCTTAGGCCAGATCTCCAATGCTGATAATGGGGGCCAGCCCTGAGCCTCCCCAGGATGGGAGAGGGGCTGCAGCTGGATGTATGGGGTGAGTTTTGGTCAAGCCCAAAAGGCAAATGATCTCCTTTCTTCAAGCTGCAAAACGTGCACGTGATGTCGAGTTTGGGTTGGAACTTAAACATCATCCAAGTCCAGGGTTGCTTTAGTTCCAGAGTTCTTTCTGCAGCTCATCCCTGATGAACGTGACACTTTCAAATAGTGGCTTATTTTAGGCCTTTGTTCATTGTATTCTGAGGGAGCTCCAGGGATGAGCTTGGGGCTGTGACACATATAATGAGAGATTTCTGGCATGGAGCATTGCCTGCTTACTTTCTACAATTTAAAAACAGTCTGTGCTGGGCAGCAGTGGTGGGGCAGGAGAAGACTGCTCTCTCAACCAGCTCTGGAGACAAGGCCAGCTCTGCAAGGGCCAGAGGTGTAGACACACAGAGGTGTGTGTGTGTGTGTGATGAGGAGGGCAGATGTTGCCAGTTTACAGCTAAAAGGAGTGATGCTGGGCTCGGTTCATGGGGAAACTGGGAAAGAGCAGGAGCTGCTGGGGTTTGCAGGGGAAGGAGAAGCATGTGAGGGCTGAAGAGGACATGCTTACACCCAGCTGACTTCTTAGCACTGCTGGAAGAAGTGTTGAGGACATAAGAAAGCCCTCCTGACACTAATGGGGTAAAACACAGAAAGGAAACATCAGAGCTGAAATCAGACACAACTTCTGCAAATACCTTTCTCGATAAATCAAAGGGAAGTGGGGGGGATTGTTACATTTTTAAATTATCCTGGAAGGAACAATAAAAATTACACTTAAGGGAACAATTCCATGGCATATTCTTAAGGGTGGAATTACTGACTGAATAAAGCTTTCCTTCCATGATTTCAGCAGCTCTCTGCCAATAATTTAACGTCTTCTCTTAATAGCCCTTCCTTTACTGTGTAACCAAACTCTAAGCCAGCTCTGTTATCAGTGAAGGATGTAATGCCAGCAGTTCACCCAGGATGCTTTCCAATGCCCCCAAAGGAATAAGTGTCTCACATCCAAAATTGTTTTGGGATGATAACATACAAGAAACAAACAAAAAATATACATGAAGAAATAGCAGACAGGGGAGTGAAAGGCACTGCATGCTTTGTGCAACTGTCTCTGTTCAAATCCTTCCAGGGCAGCTCCTTCTTGATCAGCTTCAGCATGTCCAGAAGACAGATTCTGCCAAGGGAGGACAAATCCTTTCCTTACAAACCTCTTTTTATCACCCCTTTCTAGTTAGCATTTATAGGGTGATGTGGTAAGATACTACTTAGGTCCAGTTGGGCCAGTCTTTTGTCACCACTGCACAAAATTCCAAATTTTCTGGTGAAGATGAAGCTCTTCTTTTATTATTGTGTTCAGCCTCATTGATATTTCTGTACTAGAAGGAGCTCTCCTGCCTTTTCCATGAGCAGAGCAAGTAGGCTGGCCCCCTTTCCTCACGAAAGGAACACGATAGCCATTTTATTAGTGTGTTTTCAATTTTCTTCCAAAATGTCTACAGAAGAGCTCATTGTTTGGATCCATTAAAATCTCATTTCCATGGATTTGGTGTGGTTTGGAGGGTTCCGTTACTCTCCTCTGTGGTTTCTTTGTGCTTTCTGGAAGGGAAGGCCTGAGAGTCCTGTGCATTGCACGAGAGAGGCCTGATGAGGCATGACCTCTGCTACGTGACACAGAGATGTTTTCTCCATCAAGTCTTGGTTTTTTAGCAGATGGAAAAGTTGGGGTTTCAACATGTCTGTGGGCACCCATGTTGGATGGGCTTCGCAGGCTGCAACTTTCTCTGAAGCTCTGTAGCCTTTGGCTTCCAGCATTTTCAGCCTTAATGATCAGGCCAAGTCCAACCAGCGAGTTGGAAACCAGATCCAAAATCAACGTTTGCATTAAATCAATCCTGCCATTGTCTGAAGAGCAGAGTGCACAGAATATTGCTTTAATTTTTAACAGAGAGTTGGAAAAGTGGTGAAGTAGCCAGGTTGGAGTTGGAAGAGTTCCCTACCCAGAGCTGGCAGCTGGGTGTTAATGAGAGGTCTACATATCTGTCCCACTGTGTCAAGCTCTCTGTGGCCTTTCATCTCTGAATGAATCAAAACGAAGAGACAATTTACAGAGAGAAAATTAAGAAGGCAAACGTGGTGGGGAAGAACTGAAACAACAACAAAGCCCTGAGCTCAGGTTCTCAAAGTACAGGATGTGTGAGTAGGCTTGAGCAAGTCTGGCTTTTTTTTTCTCCCCCTGCTTCTTGGGTTGCTAATGCCACGCTCATCTGAGCTGGGGCTTTCAAGGGGAAAAAATGTTGCAGTCTGATTTAACCTTTTGAATTAACTCTGGTTTTCCTTAAGAATGGAATGCAGTTGCTGTTTCCCCCCCCCACCATGAATGCCTTTTCCTGGATGACTGATGGTATGTCCTAAGTATTGATCTAACAAGATGTCAGCTGGCCTCCAGCCCTCCCAGACAACAAACCTGGGGAGAGCTGAAGCTCTAAACTGTTCTTACTGGTAGTACAACCAGCTTTTGCTTCATAAACCTCTTTCCCTTCCCGTGTTCTGCAAATTGTAACCAAACACAGGGCTGTAATTAAATGACAGGGCAGGCTGTAGTGATAAAATCTCTCTGGCTGCAGGGGCCCAGGTGGGGGAAGTGGGTTTTTTTTTTTTGTGGATTGGCTAGCTGAAAGCCTTGTTTTACAGTTCTTAACAAGCCAAACAGGAATGTGTCCTCCCAACTTCTTGCTATACCCAGTGTACAACCTGCTCTGGACACTTGGGCTTTGTTTTGTGCATGTTGAAATCAAGGTTTCACTTGTTTCCTCACAGATGCAGGCAAAGTAAGAAGAGAATTGTGTTTGTAACAGGATGTGTGAGCAAGGAGGAGAGACTGAAGATTGTTGGAGCATCCGTGGGGATGAATTTCACTGTGCCTCACTTTTCAGGGAAAAATCTGCCTCTTCTGCCCTGGTTAGACATTTCCATTTTGATCTGAGGAATTCATGCCTGTAATTCCTGCCAAGTGGAAATAGTGTCTCAAAAAACTCTGATGGAGATGCCTGCTCTGCAACCATCTAAAACATCTGACCCCGACTCAATGTGCTCAACTGTCCAGATAATTTTTGCAAACATGAAGTCTAATAGTAGAGACCTTCTTGTATCTCTTCAGATCAAGGGTGGGGGCTTTGGAATTAACTAATGGGAATTAACTGTCATCATCAGATGTCCATGGCTGTTTCACCCTGCAGCCAAAGGCAGGTGTAGTGTGGTCACGGTGCCTGGGATGCAACAGCAGAAGACTCCTGACAGCCTCTCTGATTTTAGAAAGAAGGATGAATTTTGTGAAGATGTTTCTGGAGGACTGAGGACAATGCTTACTCTGTGGGGGTCATCTCTGTACAACCAGATCCTTGGATTTGGTCCTGTGCTACGGAACACCTTTAGACATTGCTAGGTGGATTTGGTGGGTCCATCCCTGAGTTGAATCCATCCCAAGCCTTGAAGAACCAACCCTACCCCTGGGTACAGAACCCAAAGTTTATTTACCATGGGTGTAAATCTGTTTGCTTCGTTCCAGCCTGAATTTATAATGTCTCAGCTTCAGTTTTCATCTTCTCTTTCTGCAGCTGCTCTCAGCACCCTCTTTGTGTGTCTCTTTTCTACCATCCTGTCACATCCTCATGGTTTCTTGGATAAGGTATTTGAGTTTTGCTTCACCTTAATGTCAGGCAGGTTCTTCCAGGCTTTGAGTCATTCTCCATCCCTTTTGTCACCATCCTCTTGTAAGAGCTGTCACCAGGCAGAGCTGTGGCATCCAGGGATGATCCTGGTAAGGAGGTCACCTCACCCACCTGCTTCTGCTCAGGGTTTCTCACGTCCATCCTCAGGGCTGTATTAGCATCTCCAGCCACTGCATGGCACTGTGAGATTGCAGTCAGGCACTTCCATCCTAACTCTTTTTTTTTCTTAGTTTCCCACTGGCCAGGCCACAGCCCACACCTATCCTACAGGCATTCCTTGCCCCTGTCTCTGATCTGTCCCTGTGGCTCACATCCATTATCCCAGCCAAGTTTTTTGGTTCCCACCACAGACTCCTGGTCCCCATGGCCTGGGTTCAAGTAGCTCTTCCCATGTGTTCATCATCCCCAAATCCTGCTGGCTGAGCTCTTCCAAAGGCACCCACCATTCCCACTCCCAGATGAGAGCCCTTTGCTGTTCCGCATTTTTTTTTCATGCACCTTAGTGCACCCTGCAGCAGCTGAGGCTTCCCCCATGCTAAGGCCAGCAGGCTGTGTGGGGCTGGGATGCTCTTCACAGCAGAAAAATCCCCTCGAAGGAGAAGACTTCAACCAGTTCCCTTTTTATTCTTTCCCACCAGTCTCAGGCAGCATTGGAATTGCAGAGAAAAATCCCCTTTCCTGTTCACAACAGCCCCATAGACGTAAAGTAAAATAAATGAAGTCACTTAGCAGAAATAATTTATTTTGCAAGTTGCCAAGACACCTCTTTTTTTCTGCCACTGTAAAACTATTGGGCAAATATTCCTACAGCTTAATACTACCACCTGCACCATGACCACCAACCAGCTGCTCTGGGTGAATAATTTAGAGGTTTCATCTAATTTCATCTCCACTTCTGAAACCAATTTTAGTTTAAAACCCCCTAAGTTTAGTTTAGAAAAACAATCTACAACCTTGCTCCCAGACAAGTCCTTAGAGTCAAGTGCCCCACAAGTACTCCAGGCATTGGAAGGTGCTCTAAAGTCTCCCTGGAGCCTTCTTTGCTCCAGGCTGAACACCACCAGCTCTCTCAGCCTGGCTCCAGAGCTGATGGCCTCCAGCTCTTGGATCATCTTTGTGTCTCTTTTTTTCCATGCTCTTCAATCCAAAGAGCTGCACCTCCCTGGGTTGCTGTGTCATCATCCCACACGTGGCAGTGGGCTGCTCCAGCAGCAGTGTGTGGCAGGGCTTGCAAACGTGGGTGGTGGTCTTTGTTTGATTGACATGGATGTGTCAAAGAAACATGAGAGTTTCTTTGATTGACATGGATAATTAGCTGTGATCTCTCCTCTCCAAGGACTCAATGTAGATCTCTATCTCACTGATCTTCCCTGTGACAAGAGAAACAGCTCAAGTTATGGCTTGCTCCTGGTGATGGTTTGCAAATTTGTTCACAAACCTTTTCATCAGTTCCTCTGAGGAGCTGGACCCACAGGGTGATGTGTCCAGGCTCCCCTTGCATAACTATTACACAGAGGCCTTGTCACATGGATTTAGATGTCTGAATACACTTAAAATTCAACAAAATTGTGCCTGTATGGAGAAGTTCAGAGAAGTTAATGAGCCTGGTTCTTTTTAAAAAACTTGTTCTTGTCTCTGATGTTGCATCTCTGCTTTCAGTGGCCTCCAAGTCACACAGAGGGACCTGCTGTCCAGCCAGCCATGCACCTCCACACAAGTTTCTGTCCTGAAGTTTCCTTTGTACTCTAGGGAGCTCAAAATTTTCAGTCAGCCTACCCAAAGATCTATGCTGTCATCAGAGATCATAGAATCATAGAATAATTTGGGTTGGAAGGGACCTCTAAAGGTAATCTCTCCAACCCCCCAGCAGTAAGCAGGAACACCCTCACCTAGATCAGTTTTCTCAGAGCCTCCTCAAGCCTCACCTTGGATATCTCCAGGGATGAGGCTTCAGCCACCTCCCTGGGCAACCTGTTCCACTTTTCTACCACCCTCATGGTAAAGAACTTTTTCCTAACATCCAGTCTACATCTACTCTAATTTAAAACCATTGTCCCTTGCCCTGTCACTCCAGACCCTTGCAAACAGACCCTCTCCAGGTGGGCAGAGGACCCCATCAAGGCTTGTTTTCCATATGGCTCCACCTCTAGGAAGCCACTTGTGGTCTGAAGCACCAGGAGAACTCATAACACGAGCTCTGATCCCACCTCTGCTCCTGGATCCACACCACCTCTAGGAAAGGAAAAAGGAAACTGTGTCCAGTTCTGGGCCCCTCAGGTCAGGAAGGAGATTGAGGTGCTGGAGCAGGTCCAAAGGAGGGCAACCAGGCTGGTGAAGGGACTGGAGCACAGATCCTATGAGGAGAGGCTGAGGGAGCTGGGGCTGTTCAGCCTGGAGAAGAGGAGGCTCAGGGGAGACCTCATCACTCTCTACAACTCCCTGAAAGGAGGTTGGAGCCAGGGGGGGGTTGGTCTCTTTTCCCAGGCAACTATCAGCAAGACAAGAGGACACAGTCTTAAGTTGTGCTGGGGGAGATTTAGGTTGGATATTAGAAAGAATTTCTTTATGGAGAGGGTGATCAGACATTGGAATGGGCTGCCCAGGGAGGTGGTGGATTCTCTGTCCCTGGAGATATTTAAACAGAGACTGGATGTGGCACTCAGTGCCATGGGCTGGGAACCACGGGGGGAGTGGGTCAAGGCAAGATTCCCCTGCCTGACCAGCTGTCCTGCCTCCAGCCTGCAGAGCCTGGAGGGAATCCTGCATGTTGAACAGAGCAAAATTCCCTTCCAAGTCTTGTAAATATTTGATGGTCCATTTCTCTTTGTAACAGACAACAGTTTATGTGATAAATTCAGTTTACTTGCTCTCAGCAGGGGCACTTGCTTTAGTCAGAATGAATCCTGGGGTTTGTTTCTCAGATCAGAAAGTTCAATTGCCTTTTGGAAAGGTGAAGATGTGAAGGGTTGGAGAGAGGAGCTGTGACAGAAAAGGCAGAGATCACTGTTAGGGCTATGGAAAGTNGGGAACTGCAGCAGTAGTGGATTTGCCCCTCAGGTCAGGAAGGAGATTGAGGTGCTGGAGCAGGTCCAAAGGAGGGCAACCAGGCTGGTGAAGGGACTGGAGCACAGATCCTATGAGGAGAGGCTGAGGGAGCTGGGGCTGTTCAGCCTGGAGAAGAGGAGGCTCAGGGGAGACCTCATCACTCTCTACAACTCCCTGAAAGGAGGTTGGAGCCAGGGGGGGGTTGGTCTCTTTTCCCAGGCAACTATCAGCAAGACAAGAGGACATGGGCTGAAGTTGTGCCAGGGGAGATTTAGGTTGGATATTAGAAAGAATTTCTTTATGGAGAGGGTGATCAGACATTGGAATGGGCTGCCCAGGGAGGGGGTGGATTCTCCATCCCTGGAGATATTTAAACAGAGACTGGATGTGGCACTCAGTGCCATGGGCTGGGAACCACGGGGGGAGTGGGTCAAGGGTTGGACTTGATGATCTCTGAGGTCCCTTCCAACCCAGCCAGTTCTATGATTCTATGATTCTATAAGGTTTGCAGGGCAATGTGGTCACTGTTGGTTTGTTCTCTTCCAGACGTGGATGAATGTGGTGCAATCTCTGGCGTGTGCGATGGCGGCGACTGCACCAACACGGCCGGCAGCTACGTCTGCACCTGTCCCCGGGGCTTCATGACCAGCCCTGATGGATCCCGCTGCATTGGTAAGGTGGTAAATGCAGAAATCTTCTGAAGAACGACTGAGGGAGTTGGGACTGTTTAGTTTGAGGGAGAGGAGGCTGAGGGGAGACCTCGTGGCTCTCTAGAACTCCCTGAAAGGACGTTGTTGGAGAGGTTGGTGCTGGTCTCTTCTCACAGATAATCGGTGATAGAACAAGAGGGAATGGCTTCAAGCTGCAGCAGGATAGGTTTAGACTGGACATTAGGAAAAAAATTTTCATAGAAAGAGTGGTCAGACAGTGGAATGGGCTGCCCAGGGAGGTGGTTGAGTCACCATTCCTGGATGTGTTCAAGAGCCATTTAGATGTGGTGTTGGGGGATGTGGTTTAGGGGAGCACTTTGCAGAGTAGGGATGATGGTTGGACTCGATGCTCCCATTAGTCTTTTCCAACCTGAAAGATTCAATTCTCACCTTTCACTGTGAGGGTGACAGAGCCCTGGCCCAGGCTGCCCAGGGAGGTTGTGGAATCTCCTTCTCTGGAGACATTCAAACCCCCCCTGGATGTGTTCCTGTGTGACCTGCTGCAGGTGACCCTGCTCTGGCAGGGGGGTTGGACTCCATAGTCTTTCAAGTCTCTTCCAACCCCTCATTTTGTCTTGATATCAGTGGTCTCAGGACCACGGGGACAAGGAGAGATCATGCTCTGAAACACCCAGACTTGGTGATTTGCAGATCCCTATCTGGTGATGTTGGAGACTTTGTTCCTGCAGGAGCTGGAAAATGCCCCAACAATGTGTTGTCCTTGGCTGACATGGTCCACTGTGGACACACATTTTGATGTTGTTGCAAATCAGGGCTTCCTCCAGCTCCAGAACTTGGATGCTTTCTTTAATTTTGTGTCTCAGTGCTTGAAGTTTGACTATGGGTTGCTGAGGACACAAGGAGGAGGGTGGGGGTGGAAGGTGTCTGAGGAAAGCTCCTTGTGCCCCTACCCACACAACTGCACCAGCAGCAGGAGAATCCCAGACATTACCCCTCTTCTGCATGAGGTATGAGCCAGGGAGAGAGCACTCCCCTGGAGCAAAGAGGGGCCCAGGGGTGCTTGTGGAGTGTCTAAATCCAAGGGAAGGTTTGCAGACCTTCCTGGAGCAAAGAGGGACGCAGTGGTGGGGAGCACCCCCATCTGCATGTTCATCTGCTTTGCAGAGGTGAAGGAGGGGAGAGGTTTGCTCTGAGTGTTTGCATAACCAGTGCAAATAAACAGGGACTTTTCTCATCTCCTCCTCCTTCCTGCTCAGATCACAGGTGATGGCTCATAAACCCTTACAGCCCTGAGCTAATCATCAGTCAGGCTGTGGACTCACTTGGTTTCGTCTCATTAAACTCAGCCTTTCAGGAGTGAGTTGCATTGCATAGAGCTGGTGGCCTGGATCCCCTCCAGAGGCAGTGGAGATGAAGAGGTGCTCCCCAAGCACAGCCCAGACACCTCTGCCTGCTCCCCAGCTGAGCCTGCAGGGTTGCAAGGGTGGAAATTCTTGCCATGACCTTGCAGCCCAACCTCCTCCCACAGGATCCCATTTCCAGCACCACGTGGAAACCCCACTCCCATGGTCCCCATCCTGCTGAATGCCCAAAGGACTCAGGGGTGGGGGCTGGCTCTGCCCTACCTGCTCATCCTGACTCAGTTTGGCTCCAGGTCTGTGGATGTCAAACTTTCCCAAGACTGGATTGGGTCAAGGCAAGATTCCCCTGCCTGACCAGCTGTCCTGCCTCCAGCCTGCAGAGCCTGGAGGGAATCCTGCATGTTGAACAGAGCAAAATTCCCTTCCAAGTCTTGTAAATATTTGATGGTCCATTTCTCTTTGTAACAGACAACAGTTTATGTGATAAATTCAGTTTACTTGCTCTCAGCAGGGGCACTTGCTTTAGTCAGAATGAATCCTGGGGTTTGTTTCTCAGATCAGAAAGTTCAATTGCCTTTTGGAAAGGTGAAGATGTGAAGGGTTGGAGAGAGGAGCTGTGACAGAAAAGGCAGAGATCACTGTTAGGGCTATGGAAAGTCTCAGGTACAGCTTCCTGTTCCAAGTCCTGAGTATTAATGACAGGGGGAAAAAAAATTCCAACTTCTTTTCTATCCCACAGAACCCAGAGCAAAATTAATCATGTTCTAGTTGCAGAGAAAGAAAAATGTCAGGTATGAGTCACCTTGTTTGGGAATCTGATAGATTCTCACGAGAACGAAATTCTCTTTTTTTTTAATACACCTTTGTCCAGCTAATTAAGGAATAGACCATTCCCTCCCTTACACAAACTGTTGTCACCTCCCTGCCTCCTCAATCCTGTCATCACAGGTCTGTCTGGGGGGCAGGAGGCTCCTGAGCACTCCTTGCCCTTTAACTGCCTGGCTGCCACCTGTGTCACACCTTTTGGGACAACAAGTGTCCCACCAGAGAACAGAAGGAGCTGGGGGGGATCTGTCCTCTCTAACACCCCAAGGGTTTATTCCAAAGCACTCCCTTTGAATCTAGAAGTTCATTTAAGCTCAGCCCTCTCTTAGCTGAGGGGTTGAGGTGAAGTTTTTCCGGATAATCCCACCATCCTGCCCTGGCTTCTTCAGAGAGTCATTGACTTGATCTCCAAGGTCTTTTCCAAACCAAAATGATTCTATGATTCTTTCTGGAGTTGGTGTGGGCTCCATGCCTCTGCTGTGTAACAGCAACCTGTTGATGTGCTGTGGAAATGTGGCCCTCTTCTCATCTCCAGCAGCTTCTGAAACCTGCAAAGATGTGGCCAGTCTTCCCATTTGCCAGAGATCAAGGGCTTGGAATGACCCAAACACCCACTTGTGGCTTGTGCTTCCCTTCGTTCAGATTAGGAGCTCATCCAGTGTTGCTTTCACTCCCTTCCCTCAAGTTGCCCTTCTCCAAGTCTGTCTGTCTTTCTCCAAGTCTTTTTGGTGGAGGAAGTTTCCCAGAAGGGAATAGTTTGTGCTGAACTGGGGGACACAGCAGGGTAGGAGGCTGTCTCTGACAACAGACCTGCTGGTTTAGTCACCCTGGCATTAAATGGGGTCCCTGTCCTCTGCAAGTCACAGAGCTGTGGTAAGAGCAGAAATGTAACCACAGCCTGCAGATCAAACAGTTCCATGCAATTAATTTCACTTATATTTCAGGGAAGTGTCAGCCTGCTGCCTAATGTCAGTCCAGAGGCACAGATGACAAATCAGACCAGACTTTCCTCCTCATTAATCTACTTGAGAAACAAGGACAAGAGATGGATGAGTGCAAGGTTCCAGGTTTTCCTAGAGGACTCGGTGCCAGATGGAGCCTGCTAGACATGTGAAGGACCCTCAGTCTCCTGGGCCTCATCCAGAAGCCACACACACCAAACACTGGTGCCAGGCTTGGTGTCTGTGGCTTTGGCCAGGCTTATGGACTTTGACCACCATCCAGGGCTTGTTCTCCTCCCAGTTGGGTCCAGGCTGTGGGAACTAACCCATGTCCTGAGACAGGCATCCACTGGGAATGGGAGTGATCAGGCTGGAGGGATGTGGGACTGGGAACAGCTCCATCCCAGTTTAGCGAGAGGTGCTGGGACCACTGGGAGCTGGCAGGGTCTGCTCCTTCATGGGACATCTGTCATGATACCAGCTTGGGGAAAGAGAGGCAGGACCTTGCCAGGCCTGAGATAAGCAGGACACTGGACAGGTGGTGGCTGTGGCAAGGTCCTTGCTTAGCACAGCATCAGGGATCACTGCTGGACACTGGAAGGGTTGTACCTGGATCTCCAGCCTGACCAAGGGGGTGTAGGGGATGGCTGACCACCTTGGTCTGCCAGCTCTGTCCTGCAGTGAGAGAGACCAAGGGGAAGAAGTGTTGCAGCCAGGGCTTCAGCCTGGAGCAGAAATGGCTGGGGAATGCCCCCTCACTGCCTGGGAACCCTCAAAATAATAGCAGGCAGCTCTGGGTCGTTGTTATCACAGGGAAGTGTTTTTAGTGGCAGAAATTCGAGGAAAATACATGATGGAATTGAATCATAGAATCACAGGTTGGAAAAGACCTTCAAGATCATTGAGTCCAGCCTCATCCTAACCCTATTACTCTATTACCAATGACCCACCACTAAACCATGTCCCCAGGCACCACATCCAGAGGATTTTTAAACACATTTAGGGATGGAGACTCAACCACCTCCCTGGGGAGCCTGTTCCAGTGCTTAACAGCCCTTTCTGTACAAAAAGTTTCTCCTGATGTACAACCTAAATCTCCCCTGACACAACCTGAAGCCATTTCCCCTTGTCCTGTCATCTGTCACCAGTGACAAGAGACCAACCCCACTCTCACTACAACCTCCTTCCAGGTATGTGTAAAGAGTGATAAGGTCTACCCTCAGCTTCCTTTTCCCCACACAAAACAGCCCAAACACCCTCAGTTGCTCCTCATAAGGGATGTTCTCCAAACCCCTCACTAGCTTGGTTGCCCTTCTTTGGACTTGCTCCAACATCCCAATGTCATTTTTGTATTGAGGTGCCCCAGGCTGAACACAGTGCTCGAGGTGGGGCCTCACCAGTGTCTAGTACAGGGGCAGGATAACTTCCCTGGTCCTGCTAGTCACAATTCCTGATACAATCCATAATGCCATTGGCCTTCTTAGCCACCTGAGCACATTGCTGCCTCATGTTCAGCTGACCATCATTCCATACACCAAGGTCCTTTTCTGCCAGGCAGCTTTCCATCCACTCTTCTCCAAGCCAGTAGCATTGCTTGGGGTTCCTGTGACCAAAATGCAGGACCTGACACTTGACCTTATTGAATTTTAATGATGCTGGGTCCAGGAGCCCAAGAGGGGAGAAGGCACTGCCACTCCACGTGGCCAAGTTCTGTCCTGTTGTACTGGTGTATTGGCACTGATGGCCAGCCCCTTGCTCACAAGTGTGATGCCATTTCTTTGAGGAGGTGAGGAAATGTCTTCTGCTCTGTGAAATCAGACAGAATCTGCTGGGTCCTTCCCATCCTGCAGGGTAAGGAAGGCAACTCCCAGTGGAGAATCTGATGCTTCTGGGTCTCTGTCAGGCTGCTTCAGGAGCTTGAATGGGACCATGAGGTCTAATATGGGGGAATGGGGCCTGGCATGACAGCCTTGTGCTGCAGATGCATTCCCTGCCCTTGGCAGGGGAGTTGGAGTGAGATGATCTTGAAGGTCCCTTCCAATCCATACTAGTCTGGGATTCTATGAGGTGCTGGAGAACCTCCTGATCTGGGAGGCTGAGGTAGAACAGGAGGTGAGATTGGGACATTGGACAACTGGAGGTGCTGTGGGGAACGGGTGGTCAGGAGCTGACCGAGTGTGGTGCTAACACCTTGTGAATGTGTTTCCTTCTCCTGCAGACCAGAGGATTGGGACTTGTTTCTCTGCTCTGATTGGGGGTCGCTGTGCTGGGGACCTCCCTGGGCAGTACACCAGGATGCAGTGCTGCTGCGACTCCGGGCGCTGCTGGGCCATTGCCCAGACTCCAGAGATGTGTCCTGTCCGGGGCTCTGGTGAGTGCAACACAAAGGTCCTCCCCCTGCTGCTGGGCCATAGCCCTGGCTCTGATGGCCCTAGTGGTACCCCAGGCTTGACGTGGATGCTCCTCAACACAACACCAAGAGGAAGGTCACACAGGGATGTTGGCTCTCCAGCCTGGGTCTCATCTGAAGTTGAGCCAGATGAGTTCAGCCAAGGCAAGAATTTCCTCCTGCTCCTTCAGCTCTCTTTGGCTCCCACAATAATCGAACCTTGGGGCCAAACAAGGGTGAGCCCAGGAGCAGGAAGCCTTGAGGAGCACATAGACCTATCTCTCTGCCTCCCTTCTATCCTCACCAGCTCTCCCTGGCACCCTCTGGTGTCCTGTCCTCCCCTACATGAGGGGACCCCATGGTGCCACTGCCCCATGCACCCTGAGAATTTCTTGCCAAACACCCTGGTGAGCTGTGTCTCATCATCTGCTCCAGGGTGGAGGGTGTTCAACCCTTCCTCACCCATCTGCCCCCTTCCCATCAGTGCCCACCCTCTCTTCTGTCCCTCCCCATCCTTCTGGTCTCCTCTGGCAGAGGCAGGAGGGGGATTCAGGCACTCTTGGAAAAGCACTGAGGCAGCTGTTTTGTTTCAGATGAGTACCGCAGGCTCTGCATTGAAGGACTCCCAGTCGTGCCAGGGTTCCCTGGGAGCTTTCCAGGAATTCCTGGATTCGGGCCCAATGGTGTCGGGCCGGGACTCAATGGGCCTGGAGGCATTGGACCAAATGGGGCAAATGGACAAGGGGGGATCCCAGGACTGCCTGGAATGGGCCCAGGAAGTTCAAGCATTGGTAATAATCAAAATTATTTTCTTGCTGTTGCTGACAAAATTTGGAAGCCTGGCTCTGAGCACAGGCAGCATGTCTGCCTGCCTTCCTACCTATCTGTCTGTCTGTCTGTCTGCCTGCTTTCCTTCCTGTCTGCCTGTCTGCCTGTCTGCCTGTCTATCTGCCTGTCTGCCTATCTGTCTGCCTGTCTATCTGTCTGCCTGTCTGTCTGCCTGTCTGTCTGCCTGTCTGCCTGTCTGTCTGCCTGTCTGCCTATCTGTCTGCCTGCCTGTCTGTCTGCCTGTCTGCCTGACTGTCTGTCTGGCAAGGGAGCTGGGATCCTCCTGTCTCTGTGCCTTCCAGGAACTGCCACCCTAAATCAGACCATCGACATCTGCAAGCACTTCACCAACCTCTGCCTGAACGGCCGCTGCATCCCCACCCCCTCCAGCTACCGCTGCGAGTGCAACATGGGCTACAAGCAGGACGTGCGTGGCGAGTGCATTGGTGAGTGGCTCCTGCTGGATGTGCTTATGAGGCAGCTCCTGCTGTGCCCCAAGCTGCTCCTGAAAGCACCTCCAGCTGCTGCCCCCAAAGCTCCATCCCTGGCAGAGCTCCCCAAAAGAGCTGGAGATCTGACTTGGGTCAGGTAGCAAAGCAACATGATGGAAAAAAGGTGTGTCTGCCCCTGAGGAACACCAAGGGGACACCTCTGATAGCCACAGTATTGCCCTGGGCTTAGAGGTGGCCATTTCACACCATGGGAATTGCCATAGAAGAGCCCTGTGGGCAGGGCAGGGCACTCTGCCAGGGGTAGGACTGTTGCTTGCTCTGCTCACCCCACAGGTGTAGCCCTGATGTTCCCACAAGCAAGCTCCTACTTAGAAGCTTGAGGTCCTCAAGGAATTAGAATTGGTTTGCATCTTTCAAACAAATCACCATTTTACGAGGAAGTGGTCTTTTTTTTTCTTTTTTTTTTTTTGAGAACTGTAATGAGGTTGTGTCCTGACAGAAAATGGTGTCCACCCACTGCATCTGCAAAGAACAGCCTTCATGTGCTGACATCTCCACCCAAGCAGACCTCCCAGGGGCTGAAATAACTGTCCAGACCTTAGGCTGCATGGAGATCCAGTACCTGGAAGTCCCTTGGGCAGTTGAAGGCAGTGGTGGATGTCACAGCTGGAAGTCTGTCCATCTAGAGGACCTCATCAAGCAAGTAGCTAAGTTATAAGAGGAGCTCCAGAGGCAGCTCAGCCAGGAATGCAAGCTGAAGTGCCTCTAGACCAGTGGGCTGTAGCATGGGTGACAAACAGGAGATGCTGGAAGCCTCTGTGAAACTGGAAAGCCACATTGAGATGTGGTGGGACAAATGACACAACTGGAGGGCTGCAGTTGCGGTGTATAGGCTGTTCAGAAGGGAAGATACCTCAAAACACATGAAAAATGGAGGTGATCAGAGGCAGCCAGCGTGGCTTCACCAAGGACAGGTTGTTCCAGCTGCATCTCGTGGCCTTTACTGATAGAGTGACTTCATCAGTGAAGAGGGGAAGAGCTCTGGGTGTTATCCATGTGGACTTCTGAAAGGCTTTTGTTATAGTTCCTCACAGCATTCCTACCTCTACACTGAAGTGTAGGATTGGCTGGATGCCTGTGTCTAATGAGTTCTGGTCAATGGCTCAATGTCCAAGTGGAAACCAGTAACGAGGGGTGTCCCTCAAGGGTCCATACTGGAACCAATTCTCTTTGGTATCTTCCATCAATGACATAGGTAGTGGGATTGGGTGCACCCACTGGTGATGCCAAGCTGAGTGGTGGAGTTGATCATCAGTTGATTCACCTGAGGGAGGAGATAGCATCCAGAGGGACCTTGGCCATGCTGTCAGGACAATGCTGGATTTGAAAGGATGGGTGCAGCAGCTCCCAGGAGGCCACTTCAGTTGCCTGTTCTGGTAGCTTGCTGAGTATAACAATGACTCGTGGGCTGAGGCTTTTCTTCTTGCAGACGTGGACGAGTGCTCCAGCAGCCCCTGCGTGCACGGTGACTGCGTCAACACCCCTGGCTCCTACCACTGCAAGTGCCATGAAGGCTTCCAGAGCACCCCCACAAAGCAGGCCTGCATTGGTGAGTGTTTGTGGGGTCTCCATTTGGGAGGACACAGTGTGCTGGAAGAGTGGGAAGGGGGTGACCAGAGAACTGGTTATAAAGGGGAAACCAAGTGAGGAGTCCCCAGCACCAAACAACCTCCCACCCAGGTGATGAGATTTCACAACAGCTTCACTCAGCAGTGTCCTGAAATCTGTCTAGAAGTTCCCTCTACCTTTTTCTATCTTTAACTTGGCCAGTGGCAATCAAGGAAGTTCTGGAGTCCTTTCCAAGAGCAGAAGACTCTGTTTAAAGATGTTTGTTTTGACTACATGCAGGATTTTGAGGGGTGTTGCCATCAAGGTAGAGATTATGGTTTCTAGCAAAGTCCTTCTGTCAGCATTTGCAGAGAGATGGGGCTGTGGGTGAGGGACTGCTGCTGAAGAACAATGGGGAGATAAGTCCCATGTCAAAGCAGGAAAGGAGACAGTTCCCAACCTTTGATTTTTTTATTCTGCTGAAGGGGTTTCCAAAGAACTCCCCAGCAGCCTGACAATGTGAAATGCTTTCCTAATTTCCAAACTAAATCTTTTAAGCTGACTTCTCCATGTGCTTCTCTTTCTGGCTGTGAAAAATGGGTCTTTGCTGTTTTTTTACAACATTTTTTACATGTTGGGAAGCTGCAACTTGTCACCCCCCTGTCACCTCCCTGATAGACTAAACAAATTCAAGTCCCTAGATCTCTTAATTGATAATGTCTCTAAGCTTCTCATTGTCCTTGGTTTTATCTTCTCAACTTCCTCCATTTTTCCTTAATCTGTTCTCATGTGTGGTGCCAAATTGGATGTCATTTTTCGGCTGGGACCTCTCTAGCTGTCAGGACAAGAAACTGTCCTGTGTCACTTAAATGTGGCTCTTGTTGTTGATAGAATCCCAAAGGACATTTCCTTATGTGCTGGGCCATCCCATTTCACTTGTGATTCAGACCCTTTTCTGCCAGGCTACTCTCAAGCTAACTTCTCTGTGTTTGGAGAAATCTACAAAGTGGATTGTGCACTGCTGCTGGGGCTAGACCTTTGTTTTTCTGTAATTTGCTCATAAAATGCTCATCCTGTCTTGCTCAGCTCTGGATAAAGGGTCAGTAAGAACCCCCTTACCTGAAATAATCCCCTTCTTTTCTCCTTTTGGCTCTACCCAGAGGCATTCTGTCCCCCAGAGCAAGTGGACATCATGTTCCTGATGTGCAACACAGCACTTCTTCTTCTGCCCCTCTTCAGCTGCACTGTACCCCAACTTCTCTCCTGGAATTCAGTTTGCTGAGTCTCTGGATCACATCCCTGTGGCCAAACCCAAGCCCGGGGCTGGTGGTCTGAGGGCTTTTGCTGTCTACTGTGGCCTTGACCATCCCTAGGATAGTTTGACTTGCAAAGGGGGGGGGCCCTGAAGCAGGAGGTTGACAAAGACATCATGAAGGGTCTGAGATCCCACAGCTATCACCTGAGAAATGTTGTGCTCCTTCCAGAGCATGCAGAAAGCTTTCTCCACATCTTTTCTGTTCCCATTCGTACAGAGGTGAAGAGCCTGATGCTGGAGCAGGGCACACTCTGGTGTCTCAGAGCCCTTGCCTGGTTTTCTCACGGAGCAGATGAAGCTGGAACTTCTTCTCCCTACACCTGCTTCTACTTTCTTGTGCTTCTCTCCCCACCAGATATCGACGAGTGCATCATGAATGGGGTGATGTGCAGGAACGGCCGCTGTGTCAACACCGATGGCAGCTTCCAGTGCATCTGCAATGCTGGCTTTGAAATCACCCCTGATGGCAAGAACTGTGTTGGTGAGTTCCCTCCTGACCTGCCATGGGGAGGCTGGGTCTGAGCTCAGACCCAGGAAAGTCTTGCTACAGCTCATGTTTTCATGGATCTCCTTCCCAGATCATGATGAATGTGCCACCACCAACATGTGCCTCAATGGGATGTGCATCAACGAGGACGGCAGCTTCAAATGTATCTGCAAACCTGGTTTTGTGTTGGCTCCCAACGGGCGGTACTGTGTCGGTGCGTTGGTCCTTATTGTTCCTTGCCCTCTTCCCAGCCTGCTCTCCACATTCCTGGGGACTTGAGATGTGTCTGAGGCCAAGGGGAGCTGCCAGGCATCTCCTGCTCTGTCACCAGGAATTACCCCCACACAGCAGAATGGGTACAAGGGAAAGTTTTCTTGCATCTCCACTACTTCAGCACAAATTGGAGCTGAAATCCTCTTTCTGAAGGAGGTTAGGGAGGGCTGTGAAGTTCTGCGTGGCCAATGTGAGCTGGCAGCAGTCATCTCCACAGCTTCTCCAGCCTCTACAGCACGTTCCACTCTATGTTGTGTGCCAGGAAGGTCAGGGTGTGAAGGCAGAGTGGAGGGGGGAGGAAGAAGAGCAAGAGAACATGGCATTTCTTCCACATGCTGCTGTGAGATAGGTCAACTTCTCTGGGTCACTGTCTCATTAAGAGAGTAGAGACCAGCCCCTGCTACTCTGAGAAGGTGCTGAGTTTCAGCAGACTGAAGAAGCCCATATCCTTGTTCCTTCTTGATCCACCAGGGGCAGCCAACAGAGCCCACAGGGGCTGTGACGCTCTAAACCGCACCTCTGGTTCTCCTCAGAAGTCCCCAGGTCATCCCAAAACCAAAACATCCCAGATCCCCCTAGGCTGTGGGTCCTGCTGCCTGTGGGGTGGGTGGCAGTCACTTGGCTCTTCCTTCTTTCAGACGTTGATGAGTGTGAGACGCCGGGGATCTGCATGAACGGGTGGTGCATCAACACCGAGGGCTCCTTCCGCTGCGAGTGCCTGGGGGGTTTGGCCATCGGGGTGGACGGGCGCGTCTGCGTGGACACCCACATGCGCAGCACCTGCTACGGGGGCATTAAAAAGGGCACTTGTGCTCGTCCCTTCCCGGGAGCAGTCACCAAGTCTGAGTGTTGCTGTGCTAACCCAGACCATGGATTCGGAGAGCCCTGCCAACCCTGCCCGGCCAAAAACTCCGGTGAGTTCCCAGAATCACAGAGTGACCTTGGTGGGAAATGACCTTCAAGGTCATGGAGTCCAACCTAACAATGAGAAGTCCTGAACTAGACCATATTGACAAGTACTATGTCTGCACAATTCCTAAATCCCTTCAGGGATGGTGACTCCACCACTGCCCTGGGCAGCCTGTTCCAATGCCTGATAACCCTTTCAGTGAAGAAATTCTTCCTAACATCCAAAGTTCCTCTTCCATCGTGAGTTTGCCAAAAGCCAGGAAGGTTTAAAGATTTTCTGGGTCTTTACAGGTCCCTGGGGTGGTGTAGGGAGCTTGGCAGTGAGATGGGAAGGCCACAGGCAGGGGGAGAGGTATGCCTCGATGTCAACAGATTTGGGTTGGATCCATAAATCTGCTGCTGATCTCAGTGCAGGGCTTCTCGTGGTGCTGTACTACTAACTGCTTCAAAATACCCATTTCATAAGTGCAAGCAGAGAGTACTTGGAAGCCCACAGATGACATTTAAACAAGCCAACAATAAACCCACCATTCCTCAGACTTAATGTCACGGTGCGGGGACCATCTAGAAAAACTAACAGCTCTGTTGTCCTCTCCCCACAGCTGAATTCCAGGCTCTCTGCAGCAGCGGCATCGGAATAACAGCTGATGGCAGAGGTATGGCCACCCTGCCCCCTCGGTTCCTGAAGCATCCAGTGTCACTCCCAGCAATTTATTTCAGCTGCTTTTAAGGGAGGGTGCATGCATCTGCATGCCCGTGGGAGTGTGGGTGCTGCGGAGGGGGTGCTGCAGAGTCAGCAGCTCCTGGTTCAGCCTGGATGTGAGAACTCACGGTGCCAGGGTGGGTGGAAGCACCTGCAGGAACCTCCATCTGTGTTAGTGCCTGTCCGTGGGTGGAATGGGAGCCTGGACACCAGCACAGTGGATGCTGAGTGTCTTTTCTCCCCCCTAAAGCACCACGAGTGAAGGTTGAGCAAGCCTCCCTGAGGACCACGTCTTGAATCAAGTGATTGCTTCCCGGGGGAACTGCACTCTTGGGAGTGCACGCACAGAGTTTGGCTTTGCTCCCTGCCTGGTTGGGAATGAAGAGATTCAGTTGCATCCTCTTGCTTTTTTCCTCTGCCCTCCAGCTCCTTAGTCCAGGAGAAGGAGATTCAGGGTCTCCCAAGGGGAGGGAGGTGACACGCACCTGGTGGTGTCAAGGTTGCTCTAAGAGGTTGGGGCAGCACTGAGACCAGCAGGAAAAAGCCAGAGACCTGCAGCCTTGCAGAACTTTCCAAGTGGGAATGAGCAAGAGGCAAAACTCTGGTGGCTTCTTGGGCTTCCTTCCAGGGCACCATGTCTTGGCTGAAGTCAGGCTCAGGCTAATGATAAGATGCTTTCGAGCAAGAAGCTGATGTCAGACATGCATCCCCTCTCCAGGGCTGCTTCCCTGGGGACATAACTGAACTCCAGTGGCATGGAGACAAAGGCCAACCCTGCTCTGGTCTGCTTGCCACCTGGCACTTTGGCCCTATGAGGACACTGCTGGCCAAACCCAAAGCTCCACTGTTCTGGGGGAAGGCTGCTTCTCACCAGGGTCAGATCTCTTTGGCTCGGCTCTAGAGCTTTTGTCCAAAAAGGCTGGGAGATGATGCTGGTACAGGGGAAGAGATGCTACCTGGGTTCCTCTCCACACCCACTGGGCACTTGGTGCTGCTGATGGGAGCAGGCAGGAGGTGGGTGATGGCAGAGAGGCCCAAGCTGCCAGCTGTCCTGCAAACCTGAGCCCAACCACCATGCTGGTGCACAGCAGGGGCTGTGGTGCCTACTGCACACCACTGCAGAACCATCCAAACATCTCTGGGTTTGAGGCAGTTTCCTTCAAGGCACTTTACAAGTCTCTGAAACTGAGGTTTTGACATCCTGCAGGACTTGAGCCTCTGTCCCATGCCCTGGCCTCACCCAAATGTAACACTCCCCTCTGTCCCTGTCCCCCCCCCTCCCCACACACGTTCTCCAGGGCCAGGAGCCAGGCAGAGTGCACGCTCTGAGGTGCCCCAGCTGACACCCAGGAGCAATGAAAAATTAGGGATGGGAGTTTTCTGGATTTGTGTTTGCTGTGGTCCATCTAATTTGCCTTCCTTTCCTGTGCAGATATTAATGAGTGTGCCCTCAACCCAGACATCTGCCCTAATGGCATGTGTGAGAACCTGCGTGGGAGCTACCGCTGCATCTGCAACCTGGGCTACGAGTCAGATCCCACGGGCAAGAACTGCGTGGGTGAGTGCAGGGCAGCCCTGGCTCAGGGTGGCAGGAGCTCAGTGGTGGTGGGAGAGGGTGGCACAGACTTGGTGTGTGATGCAGAGCACCAGCTGTGCAGGAGCCTGAGGTGACCTTGGAGCTGATGCCCTCAGGCACTGTCCCCACAACATGGAAGAGCACAAAGTGCTATGCAAGAAATCACACAAGTGTGATTTAACACTCTCTCTCTGCTGTATTTTATTTTTGACAAGGGTCTGGAGTGGTGGGACAAGGGGTGATGGCTTCAAACTGGCAGAGGAGAGTTTGAGCATTAGGTTGGACATTAGGAAGAAATTCTTTGATTTGAGGGTAGTGACACAGGGGAACAGGTTGCCCAGAGAAGCTGTGGCTGCCCCATCCCTGGCAGTGCTGAAGGCCCCAGGTTGGATGGAGCTTGGAGCAACCTGGGCTGGTGGGAGGTGTCCCTGCCCATGGCAGGGGGTGGAATGGGATGGTCTGAAAGTCCCCTCCTACCCAAACCAGTCTGGGATTAGGGGATTCTATTGCTCTGAATACAGGATGGCATTTCTGTGCCTCTCAGGCTGGCAGAGCTCTGTAGGGCTGGCAGAGTAGAGGGCTGGAGGTGGGTGGTGGAGCTCAGACACCACATCTCTCTCCACAGACGTTGATGAGTGCACTGTCAATCGCCTGCTGTGTGACAACGGGCTGTGCCGGAACACCCCTGGCAGCTACACCTGCACCTGCCCCAAGGGCTTTGTCTTCAGGACGGAGACAGATACCTGTGAAGGTAACATTACTCAACAGAGAACATCCTCACAAGGTGTTAAGAGCAAACTGGCTTGAGATCCTGCCTCCAAGGGAGCTCGAATTCTAACATGTCTTCAGTTCCCTTTTGACCACTGTGGTTTGAACTGGAGCAGGTCCAGGCTTAGGGTTTGTGGCTTTGGGTTTTGTTGGTTTTATTTTTTTCATAGGGGTCCACACTGGTGGATATCCAAACCCAGGACATCTGGGCTTTTCAGGGACTGAAAACCAGAATGTTTTCCTCTAGGCCTTCCAACTTTTAGCTAAAATCCGACCAGAATTACAAGTTTTGGGGATTTGACTGAAAGCTTATCGTTTGGAGGAGGGGAAATTGTTTCCTGACCACAAAGTCCTCAAGCATTTGAGAACTGTACTTTGCACATAAGTGTCTTTTTCAAGAAAAAAAAAAAAAAAAAGATTTTCTGTAAAGGTGAAAGATGGTGAATTCTACATAGCTTCACCTCTGGTCCAGACAGGTACATGAAGGCCAAATTCAGCACTGTGGCTGCTCCCACCTTAGCCAGGAGCAGCCCTGGGCTAGTGAGTCTATCATCCTCCTGTAGCTGCTCCCACCACCCTCCATCCCCCCAGTCCTGCAGCAGCTCCTGGTGTCTGTCCCTGCCAGTCCCCTTTGAGAGGTTGGTATGGAAGTTGGACATGTAGGACTTCTACAGCCTGGACTGGTGATCCTCTGAAAAGCTGGAAAACTCCTTTCTTCACCTTCTTTGCTTTTCACCTCCTCCCCAGTCTCTAGCCCAGAGAACTGGGTCCTGTGGCCCTGGCCACAGTGACAGTCCCTTTCGTCCCACAGATATCAATGAGTGCACCTCCAACCCCTGTGTGAACGGGGTCTGCAGGAACAATGCTGGCTCCTTTGCTTGTGAGTGCTCCCCAGGCAGCAAACTGGACCCCAGTGGCACCATCTGCGTCGGTAAGGATGTGGCCTTCTACAGGCAGCTCTGACACTGACAAGCACCTATCACCAACCCTTGTTTTTCATCTGAAGCAAGTCCCATGCTCCTGCCTTTGGGGTGGGGACCTTTTGAGACCCCCTCACTCTCACCTGGTGTTTCCTTAGTTGTTGGTAACCATCAACATCTCTCTTGTGCATCCAGGGAGCCTGAAGTGGTGCCACCTCAGGCAGTGCTCTGAGCAGCGTGTGGCTGACACAGAAATCCCCAACTGTTCTGCAGCAAGACAAAACACAGAGATGGGGTCCCAGGGCATCAGGGTGGTGGGTTCTCCCTCCCCAGATGGGTTTGGAGCATGATGATGTGAAAGCAACATCGATCTGAAGTAGATCCCTTCTCATCAGAGTGAGAAGGTGCTCGCTTCCCATTCCTAGAGGGTTAGGTCCTCACAAAACTTTACTGGAAAGGACTATTTGTACCCAGAAGAGGAGCAGGCAGGGGCTAGGGAAAGAATCATAGGAAGGGACCTCAAGGATCAGCTGGTCCAGCCCTTCTAGGTAATACTATAGGGTAGGACACAGAAGTGACTTGATGGACTTGGTGTCCACCAGGAACCAGGCCCTTTCATTCCAAGCTGCTTCCTAGCTGTGTGACCTCCAGCAGTTGTGTCAGAGAGAATGGAAATGCTGTTGAAAAGCAGGACAGGACTCTGGGGGCCAGCATGGCTTGTGTCCTTGCCACAAAGTCCTTGGCCCCCCAACCTAAAAGATAAAGTGCCACCAGTGACACTGAAGCTTAGGGGTGGCTTCTCTCAGGTTCTTTTCCTGGTGCCCTGGCTGCCGTGAAGATGAGAACCTCAGCCAAGGAGCAGCTCTTCACTCCCCCCTTCTCTTTGTCCCTGCAGACAGCATGAAGGGGACCTGCTGGCTGAACATCCAGGATGGACGTTGTGAGGTGAACATCAATGGGGCCACATTGAAGTCAGAGTGCTGTGCCACCCTGGGGGCAGCGTGGGGCAGCCCCTGCGAGCGCTGTGAGATTGGTGAGGTTCTGCTGGACACAGCCCTCAGGGAGACAGGAGGAAGCAGTCCTGTTTCTTTGCTAACCCTCCTCTGGTTTCTTGCAGACACCGCCTGTCCCCGGGGATACGCTAGGATGAAGGGTGTCACCTGTGAAGGTAAAGTGCCACAGGACCCAGAAAACTTTTTTTTTGCTTGGGGTTCTGGTCATTGCTTATTTGTTGCACCCCTGAGTCTGGTGGGAGACCTTTCTGACCCTTTGTTGGACTCTCTCCTGTATGTCCACCTCTCTCTCCCACTGAGGAGCCCAGAACTGGACCCAGCATTCCAGCTGTGGCCTCACGAGTGTTGGGGGGAGGAGAAGGATCATCTCCCTCCACCTGCTGGCCACGCTCCTCCTCATGCAGCCCAGGATACCATTACCCTTTGCAGCAAGGCCACTTTGCTGTCTCAACTCCAGCTTGGTGTCCACCAGGACCCAAGCCCTTTTCTGCCACCTGCTTTCCAGTTGGGTGACCTCCAGCATATTTGGGTGCATATTTTGGTTGATTCTACCCAGGGGCAGCTAATTTTTAACCTCCCTCTCTATCTGCTTGTCCAGCCTGGACATCAACAGCTTGTCTGCAAGGACCTTCTGGGACACAGGGCTGTGTGTGTTGTGTGTGTTTTTCATTGTGACCAGTTGCCACTTTCAGTCTGGTGGTCCTGGAAGAGCCCTTCGGGACCACCCTGGGCTTTGCCATGGGCCACGCTCATGCTTGTCTCTATTTTTTGGGGCCACAGATGTGAATGAGTGTGAGGTCTTCCCCGGTGTCTGCCCCAATGGACGCTGCCTGAACACTGCCGGTTCCTTCCGCTGCGAGTGTCCGGAGGGGCTGACCCTTGATGGCACTGCTAGGACATGTGTGGGTAAGGACACCTCACACACTCTGCTCAGCTCTCTCTACAGAGGTCCCACCAGTATGTGCAGCAATCTGGGAACTGAATGATGGCTCCTGGTGCCTGGGGAGGGTTGCCAAACCCAGCAGCCTCACCTCAGCTTCAAGTTCCCAGGGCCACCCAGTGGTGGATGTGTTCTCCTTGGGTGGACTTCAGGAGAAGACAAGCAGATAACCTAACAACCCAGCAGCCCTAAACCAACTTGAGGCTGCATTCTGGGCATATAGTAATAAACCTCTGCCCTTCGGAGGGGCCATCTGCATGACTGACTACACTATGGCCATTCTCTGGTCCTGTTGCCAACAGTCACAGGCTGGCCATGTCCATCCCAGACAAGGTGACCTCTTCCAGCTTGCCCATACTTCAGCATTGTTTGGAGGATCCTCCAGCTAAAGCTGTCCCAGAAACCTTCCTAACTGCATCCCAGAAAAATGCTCTCTCTGCTTGCACCAGAGCTCAGGTGCTGCTGGCAGGGGCTGAGCTCTCCTCTCTCCCCAGACGTGCGTGTGGAGCAGTGCTACATGAAGTGGGATGAAGATGAGTGCACGGAGCCCCTGCCGGGCAAGTACCGGATTGACATGTGCTGCTGCTCCGTGGGCTCAGCCTGGGGCATCGACTGTGAAGAATGTCCCAAGGTTGGCTCCAGTGAGTACAAAGCCATCTGCCCGAGGGGACCTGGCTTTGCCAACCGAGGAGATGTGCTTTCAGGAAGGCCCTTCTACAAAGGTGAGGAGAAAGGGAGAAGCTGCTGATTGTGGGCTGTGCTCAGGAATCTGCTGCCTGCCTTGGGACCCACAGGTTCATGGCAGACATCCCCTGCCTGAAACACTGCTTTGCTACCCACAGATGTGAATGAGTGTAAGGTCTTCTCTGGGCTCTGCACTCATGGGACCTGTCGAAACACCATTGGCAGCTTCAGGTGTCTCTGTGGCAATGGCTTTGCTTTGGATGCTGAGGAAAGGAACTGCACAGGTAAGGGAAGAGTAACCCCCTCGGACCACTCCTGCCCAGATGATCCCAGATTGGACCAGGTGATCCTTGGGGTCCCTTCTAACCTAATATTCTATGATTCATTCTCTGATCTTGCCTCTCCTGCCTTGTGGACTGCCTGGCATGATGGTGGCACCCAGAAGAGTCATGGCAGTTGTCTTAGGGACATGTTGAAAAACCAAGGGCAGGACCATGAGCAGAAGGCTCATGGGATGAAGGATCAGTCCTGCACCACCTCAGTGGCTGTCTCTCCCTTTATCAAGAGCAGGTCCTTGTCTGCTGGGTCAGACTTGTCAGTTCCAGTGCACTGAATTTCTGGTACAGGAGAGGCAGCCCAGTGCCAGCTGGAGTGATGCTGTCACCTGTCCTGCCACCACACCCTGCTCTTTGTCCCCACAGACATCGATGAGTGCCGCATCTCCCCGGACCTGTGTGGCCATGGCACCTGTGTCAACACCCCGGGCAGCTTCGAGTGCGAGTGCTTCGAGGGCTATGAGAGTGGCTTCATGATGATGAAGAACTGCATGGGTGAGGACCTCTCCCCAGGGTAGGCCAGCATCCTCACTTTGGCAGTGGGAAGAAGTAGCTGGTGCCTGGTCTCACACAGGGCTCTGTGCCAAGCTGCTGTGTGTCTGTGTCTGTGTGTATCTCCAGCTGCCTGTTCCTGGTATCAAACCAGATCTCTTCGTTGCCCTCCACGGGAATTGGGCAAGTCCCTCTGCTCTCCCCTGAGTCTTCTGCCTTGCTTTGAGGCAAGCAGAGCTGGGCTGATGGGGAGAGACGAATGCTGTGGTGTAGCTGAGAGCACCATAGACATAGCCCTGGGGGACAGCAAAGCAGATGCAAAGTGAAGTCAGACACTGCACAGGCTCTCCAAGCTGGAGGACATAAAGAGAGAGACCCTGTACCCAGCAAGGCTTGGCTTGAGCCCCAGACCTCTCCTGAGAAGGAGGGCAAAGAGACAGAGCTGTAGGTTCTGCCTCCTGCATGGCTGCTGTGCCTTACATGGGCCAACAGCTCCCCAGTGACAGCCCAGCAGCCCCTTGGTGACAGCCCAGCAGCTACTCCGTGGTGTCTTTGCCAGCAGTGTCCCAGACTGAGCACAGTCCCTGAAGTGCTGCCAGCTGTGGGGGCCAACCTGGGAGCCTTCCCTCAGACACCTCAATTTCTGAGAACCTTCTGGACCAGAGGGCAGAGGTTGCTGGTGCCCCAAGAGCTGGTGCAGGAGACTGGCAGCCCAGGCCAGCACCAGGGAGGCCTCTGGGGATAGTGCCAGGCCCAGGATAGCAACCTGGGCTCTTTCTTCTGTGGCACAGAAGGGACATTGTTGGTCCTTCTCCTTGCCACCATTACCTTAGCTCAGGGAGCCCACAGTGGGAGCCCATGGGGCCACCAACCAGCTTCTGGAGTTCCTTCCCATCCCTTTCCTGCCTGCAGGGACAGTTCCCTGCAGTCCCACTTCAACGTTACCTTCCTTGTTTTATGTAAAACTGAGCCCTTGTGTTCCCTTCTTCATCTTCTACAACATTCATTCTTCTTTGTTTTGTACTCGCCCTTCACTGGGGACCTTCTCTTGCCCTAAACCTTGGCCACTAAATCTCTCCTCTTGTTTCAGCAGCTGGAGCCTGGGCCTGGCATTGCCCCTGGGCTGGGACAGGAGCCATGCCTGGGATATCCATTCCTGTTACACAAGGAGATGGCAACCTTTCTCCTGGGGATTGGCTAGTGCTGAGAGGAGCTCTGCCAGTACAGCAGCTTGAACTCCAGGGCTCTGAGCTCCAGTTCAGACACACTTGGCTGTGTCCTTTTTGTGACATCTCCTCCCATACTTTCCAGCCTTGTGTTACCCAGCAGGTACTTCTTCTGCCACTGGTTATTGACATAGCCACACTCCAAACCTTGTCCCCTCTCCAGACATTAATTAATATCAGATGTTCAGCCCTCACATTGAACCATGTCTTTTCAAACACCACTGCAGAATGTTTCTCAGCTTATAGCTCTCTTTGCATGGCACCCAATTCATGCCACCACAGCTGGCTTCTTGGTTCATCCATCATTTAATCTAGTTCTGTGTATCTTGGTGCCTTGCCTAGATAATTTATGTTCTTTGTGAGTAGCTGTCAGTTATATCATCATTAGATCACTGCTGAGATCAGGTAGACCTATGATTTCCACCCCTATATTAGAAGATATTCAGCTTTGGTCTTTATAGTCCTGCTTGGCCTCCTGCTGTCATTGCACATCCTACAGCCCTGTGACATTACATCAAATGCCTCCACTGGCCGTGAGGACACAGATGGACCTTGCTTAGCAAGAGGTTCACCACTTGATGGTTTGTGTCTTTTCTAGCCCTTAGTCTTGCTGATCCATCCAGTTTTTCTTGGGCTGCTTCCCACAGAGCCTTCTCTAAAATGACTCTCAGCCTAGTCTCATTTCAATGTGGTATCTAAGCAACTGTTGCTGTTTCTGCACCTTTCTTTGGGATCTGCAGCTTCAGCTTCAGCAATTTCATACCAGCTTCAACCATTAATCAGGCCCCAGATCAGTTCCCCAAACATTTGCACAGATCAAGTCCTTCATGAGAAGTTCTGCTAGACCATCTGGTAGACCCTCCAGTTACTATTGCACGAGCTCCCTTTCACCTTCCCATTTAACCATCTTTTAGCTTCAGATAATTCTTTACAGCTCCTCCCACCTGGCCAGTGCTTGTTTTTATTCTGTCAAACTGTCATCTGTTTTCAATTTAGTAATTCTTGTTTGTAGCTTGAAAAAAAAAAAAAATCCCATTAATGACCTCAGTGCCTCAGTTTGTCTCCAGCAAGTTAGCCAGATTGTTGCAATCCTCTAATTCCTGGCATACCATGTTCCTCTTCTCCTCTGTCTAGCCAGACTTAGCTTCTCTGACTGACCTAGTCTTAATTTTCTGCTCTTTCTGCTTTTGGCTTGATCTTTCAAACCACATCAGTCTGGGGCAGGATTCAACGCCCTTTAGTTCTTTTTCATATTTGATTCTTTGAGTTCTTTAAAATAAAATCCCTGCCCTGCCACTGGCATGGCTTTCTGCCTTTTCTGTGCAATTTGTAGTGTGGGTTACCACAGCTTACAATGATCATCTTGCTTCTCCTCTTCCTTCTCCTCTTCCTTCTCCAGAATCCTGAGCATATCACTGTCCCCACTGGTGGCCTGCCAACTTCTTTCAGTAATGAGATCTCTGAGATCTTTCTATAAGGCTGGTTTGATTGTTCTTTATTTATTTAATGCTCAATATCATCTGCACAATTCCACCTCACCCTTCTTCCTAGGTGACAGGGGACTGAGTCATTTCATCCCAAAGGGTGTTGTGACTCTACAGCATTGCCCATGGGCAAGGATTAACTTCTTCCCACCTGAGTCTGGCAAAAGAATTTGGCTTCAGCCTCACGAGGGAGAAAGTCTTGCCAGCCCCTGGCAATAACCAACATCAGCACTGGTCCTGCAGTTCATTAGAAACCATCTCCCACCATGGAGAACCAGAGGTGTGAGTCCTTTGGGACTGTATGGTAGGGACCCACCACACAAGGGTCAGATGGAGTCCAGTCCACTTTAGCTGTAGATAAGGTGAAAATCCCAGCAAAGTGTTTTATTCGAGTGATCTGAAGGATTTCAGTCTTAATTACAAGGCTGCAAACAGAAAAATAAACCTATGAGAAGCAAATGTGTTCTTTAAATACCTCTGTTCCCAAGGGGTGCTTGGGGGAATTTTTTGAGTTTTCTCAGTTCATTTCTGTTACACCAAATGGCTTTGAATTCTGACTGCACATTTCTCAGAGCACAGCTGTGGGCAGATGAATCCTCTGAGCAGTTCCAGGGTGGTTTCCCCTTTTTCTGCTCTCTTCCTGTCAGGGCAGGACATCTTGAGTCAATTTTAGGAGCATGCAAGAATGCAAAATCTTTTGAATCCGTTCTGGGACCAAACCAGAGAACCTCATTCTAAGATTCCTGTTTCCAGAGTCAGGAGAGCTGATTCATGCAGCACTTGCCCTTCCAAAGACTGTGAGCTGGGCTGTGAAATACCACAGGTAGCACCAAGACTCCTTCCTGGGCAATCTCTGTGATCAATACTGAGTCGATGATGCAGCCTTGATCCTCACAGCACTCCATCTCCTCCTTCTGTTGGTTTCAGGTTCCACCCATCCCCAGTGCATCATTCCAGTAGTTTCCCTTGTTTGGAATTTTAGTCTGGCATTTATAAACCTCCCTATCAGTCAGTGTTGTTTTGTTGTTGTTTTGTTTGGGGTTTTTGTTTGTTGTGGGGTTTTTTTTTAGTTATTATTATTAATGCCAGCAGCCTCGTTCCATCTTTGGCTGGATCACAGCTCTCTGCCAGCAGTTTTATCTATTTCAGGAATTTCTCCAGGTCTTAGTAGATGCAACCCCATTGTCCAGAGATGATTTTTGCAGAAATGCACAGACTATTTCCTAGCTCCAGGTGGGATTCTGGAGCTACTGCAGAGGCTGTTACCAAGAAAGTCTTTCAGCTAGTGTTCTACCAAACCAACTACACATTTTGTGAGGAACTGTCTCTCTGCTGCTAGGACTTGTGCAAAATGTGCTAAGATGGGTTGGATGGGATCTAGGAATTATTTTTCTAGCCTAGCTAATCTGCACAAAGCTCATAACCTATTTCCTCCTGCTGTGACATTTTCCATGTCCCAAAGTAGATACTTCAAGCACAAGCCCACTGGACTTCTCCAAGCCCTGGATTTGCTGCTCCTTTAATTTTGTGACCTCCTTCTGGTTTGGGCTGTATCACTGGTGGTGGGACTGCAGTGCATGGCACCCCCACCACCCCATTATTTGCAAAACCCAGCTGAAGGGGGCAATCCATCCCATTTCATGTCACTCTCTTCAGATATCAATGAGTGCGAGCGGGACCCGCTGCTGTGCCGAGGTGGGATCTGCATGAACACTGATGGCAGCTTTGAATGCATCTGCCCCCCTGGCCATGAGCTGACTTCTGAAGGGAACACCTGCATAGGTGAGATGGTGGAAAGCTACATCATGACCTGTTCAAGGCTAACGATACAGGGGGACTTGGATCTCATGCTGGGCATCTGAATCTCTCCTTCCAATCCAACGTGTGGGTGCAAGGCACTCATCCAGCAGGGACCAGGGTCACTCCCCGGGTTTCACTGTGGTTATGAGGTCTGTTGTTCTACCTGATGGTCACTGAAGACTGACCAGTGGGGCAATGACAAATTCCCTTTGGAGATGGCAGGAGGTGGGAGGTATCCGGGTGTGGCATCAAGGATGCTGAAGGTGGTGTTGCCCTGGCTGGCTGCTCACACTCCTCTTCCCACCACAGATATCAACGAGTGTTCCCTCAGTGACAACCTGTGTCGCAACGGCCGCTGTGTCAACGTCATCGGTACCTACCAGTGTGCCTGTGACCCGGGCTTCCAGGCCACGCTGGACAGGCAGGGCTGTGTGGGTGAGTAGCTCCCCATTGCCAAGACCCCAGTGTGCATCCAGAACCCTCTTACTTCTGCTGATGCTGGTGGGGTGTGTGAGGGTAAGGCAAAGAGGGACCTCCTGGCCAAGAGGGTGGAGTGACCATACCTGGAGGTGTTTAAAAAAAAAAAAAAAAAGTGTGGATGGAGCACTTCAGGACATGGTTTAGTTGTCTGATGGTGTTGGGTTGGTGGTTGGGCTTGATGATTTTAAAGGTCTTTCACAACCTAATTGATTCCACAATTCAATGATTCTATGAGCTCCACCCAGGCTGGCACTGCTGGTGAGGGGCTGTCACCAGCTGTGAAGCTACCGTGGGCTGCAAGGGATTGGCAGAGAAAGCAAGAGCTGCTTTCTTCTGGCTGGGGGAGCTTTTTTTCGTCTCCAATACATCTCCCAACCCATCTCTGCTACTGGCATCGTGTCTGAGCAGCTCTGCTGTGAGGCACCTACCCCAGCCACCACCCCAGCAGCCTCCTGCCCTCCTCCTTCTCCCCAGACATCGACGAGTGCACCATCACCAACGGGGGGTGTGACACACACTGCTCCAACTCAGAGGGCAGCTACGAGTGCAGCTGCAGCGAAGGCTACGCCCTGATGCCAGACAAGAGATCGTGTGCAGGTGAGCAGACAGCTCTGCTCCCCAGCCTCCTGCCCCAGTGACCTCTGTATCCACTGCCAGCCATGCTGATGGCTTCTGGGGGAGGAGGGGGTGTCTCATTTTTGAGTCACCTGTAGAGACATGATGTCCCTGGACAGATGTTTTTGCTCTGTGCTACAGTGTTCAGCCTCTCCTTATGGGCTCCAGAGTCCTGGAACTACACAGTGAGGCACAAAGCCTGTGACCCCCACCTGTGACGCCCTCCTTGTCCCTTTCTGTGACCCCATTCTCTCCCTTCTTGTGACCCCTTCCTGTCCTTTCAAAAAGCTGACCCCGTCCTGTGACCCCATCCTGTCCCTTCCTCTGACCCCCTCCTGTGATCGTCTTCTGTCCCTTCCTGCAGCTCTCCCTTCCCCATCTACACCTCTCTGTGTCTCCTCCTTCAACTCCCTCTCATGCCCTCCTCTGCCCACAGTCCCTTTCCACTGCCTCTACCCTCTTTACTTTGGCCATGGTCTCCTCTCTAGATATTGATGAATGTGAGGACAACCCAGACATCTGTGACGGTGGGCAGTGCACCAACATCCCTGGGGAGTACCGCTGCCTCTGCTTCGATGGCTTCATGGCATCCCTGGACATGAAGACCTGTATTGGTGAGGGCAAGGCTGTCCCTGGGGGACCTGCCAGCACTGCCAGCACACAGCCATGTGTCCCCTGGCTGCTGGTGGAGGGAGGAAAGGCTACAGAGGGTTGCCCCAACAACCAGGTCATGGTTGTGGTGGTGTTCCAAGCAAGTCCTTTTTCTCCTGCAGATGTAAATGAATGTGATCTCAACCCCAATATCTGCCTGCATGGAGAGTGTGAAAACACCAAGGGCTCCTTCATCTGTCACTGCCAGCTGGGCTACTTTGTCAAGAAAGGAACCACGGGATGCACAGGTGTGAACTCAGCAGACTTGGATCCAGGGCTGTTGGCGGGAGCCCCCACAACCACCTTCATGAAGGGAACACCATCCCTGTAGTGGGGGATGCTGTAGACAGCAGGGGTATGGGTGTGTGCTGGGACCCCCCTCTTGTGCAGGCAGAGGCAGGAATTGTCACTTTTCCAGTTTATAGCCAAGCCAGGGACCTGCCCTTCCTTTTTGTCTTCATCTGCCAGGGCTGAGCTCCTCATCTTAAGGGTACATCTCCAAACAGGTTCTTCCCCAAAGCATCTTCTCCCCACCTTCTAGAGTTCAGGCTCCCAGGAGCCATTGGCACCCAGACCTCTTGGTTAGCTTGCACTTGGCTGCCCTCTCCTTTCCAAGGGGAGCTGACCCCTGATATCCTCCTTCCTTCCTGCAGACATTGATGAGTGTGAGATTGGGGCTCACAACTGTGACATGCATGCCTCCTGCATCAACGTGCCCGGCAGCTTCAAGTGCAAGTGTCGGACAGGCTGGCTGGGAGATGGGCTGAAGTGCAACGGTGAGTTCCCACCCCTGGAGAAGAGGTTGGGGAGTCCTGATGCCCTGGGGGCACCTCTGAAGTCTGGGCTGAGCTGCCACCTGCATCCACTTGAGTGGATTCTCCTCCCAGGAGCCCTGCAGGAGGCTTTATGGAAGTGTGGAGAGATCTAGGAGGGTGGACAGAGAGGGACCAAGGGTGTGGGCATATGGGAGTTGCACTGGCATGTTCTACAGCTCTGTCTGTGAAGTAAATGAGCCATGAATGTGGGAGTGAGGGGTTGTGTTTGGGGGATGTGGAGTGTTAGGTGTAGTATTGAGATGACTGTGGGTGAACATCAACATCAGGCGTGGCTGGGTGGTGGTGTGCTGGGGTACCTGGGGGTGGGAGGTGTAGAGGGATGTGTAGGGCAATGTCTGGTGGCCACAGATGCTCACAGAGATGTGTTGGAGCCTCATGGGTGCTCTGAGAGCCTGGAGATTGCAGCTTTCTGGGCCGTATGTGTGTCCTCCTGGACCCCACGTGAGCTGGCCAGGCTTAGAGGAAAGGCTGGAGGTAGGGAGACCTTGACAGGGTCTTCTCCTTGTCCAGACCTGGATGAGTGTGCAACTGAAGAGCACAAGTGCAACCTGAATGCCAACTGTGTCAACACCCCAGGCTCCTACCGCTGTGCCTGCCGAGAAGGCTTCAATGGGGATGGCTTCTCCTGTTCAGGTGAGGCCCCTGGAATCAACTGGCAGCAGGAACATAGCTCAGGCATCTTGCTGGGACATGGGGTCACCCCCTCTCAAACACCAGCCTGGCTCAGCACCTGGCTGCTTCTGTTTGGGGTTCCCCAAAGCAGATGTCCCCCAAATGCCACTGAAGCCCATTCTGCACCACAGCCTGCTCAGATACCTTCAGCAGAGACCTCCCTTCTTCTCAGCAAGGCTTTGGGGAGGACCAAGGCAATGAGAAGCATTGCAGCCCCCTCCTCCTAGCCTCCCAGCAGAGGGTTGGGAACAAACTTGTGGGAATTCCCTGGGCAAGCTGAGGGAAGCTCCCATCTTCAGGTGGACACCATGTCCTTCTCATGCTTGACTCTCCTTAGATGTGGATGAGTGTGCAGACAACGTGAACCTGTGTGAGAATGGACAGTGTCTCAATGCCCCTGGGGGCTACCGCTGCGAGTGTGAAATGGGCTTCAATCCCACAGAGGACAGCAAGGCCTGCCAGGGTGAGTGCCCAGAGTTGTAACTGCCAGTCCAGGAGATCCAGTGTCCACCTCCTTTCTGGCCTTGGCTCTCCACTACACTGTCATCTCCTGATCCATTTTTAAACAGGACCCACCATCCCCTGGTGGTGCAAGGCTCCTGAGGTGCCAGCTCTTCCATTCACAGGAGCTGGCTGCCAGCCTGCAGATGTGTCCATGCATGGTGTGGACAATCCCCAAAACAGGGCTGAAGGCAGGCACACAGCATGCCTCACCCTGCCCACCTAGAAGGTGGTCTCCCATGGCAGCAGAACCATCTTGAGATGGGTTGCCCACAGCTGGGCTGTGGCTCTGCTTCGTGAGGGGAGCAGATGAGCCCTCCCTGTCTTGGCCCTCACTCACTCTGCCAGGTCCTGAGTCCCCAGCTCTCTCTGTTTTGCAGACATTGATGAGTGCACCTTCCAGAATATCTGTGTCTTTGGGACCTGCCAGAACCTGCCCGGGATGTTCCGCTGTGCCTGTGATGATGGCTACGAGCTGGACAGGAGTGGAGGCAACTGCACAGGTAGGGGACTTTGACAGGGCTGTTGGATGTGGATCCCTGTTCTGTCACCTGCTGGCAGGAGCTTGCCCCAACCATGACAGGGAGTGGCACCAGCAGCCTAAAGCTAACCAAGCACCTCTGGGTGATGCACTGATGTGTCTTTGCTCTTGGCAAGATTTCTGTGCCAGTCATCATCTTTCTTTTTGGTCTTCATCTTTCCATCTTCCCAGACATCAATGAATGTGCAGACCCCGTGAACTGCATCAATGGCTTGTGTGTCAACACCCCGGGCAGCTACCTGTGCAACTGTCCCCAGGACTTTGAGCTGAACCCCACTGGTGTGGGCTGTGTGGGTGAGTGGGGACCTGTGTGGAGAGCACACTTTCCACCCAACAGCTTGGTGGTCCTTATCAGTCCCACCCACCTGGAACTGGTCGTTACCAGAGACTAGGGTGGCTGATGACCATCTGCTCTACAAACTGCCTGGCTGTCCATAGTGGGCTGAACTCTGCAGCAGCAGCTTATCCATGGCTGTTAGGCCTGGCCCTCCTTATGTCACCAGTGTGGGTGCTCTCCTGATTGAAGCAATGGCATTCCTTCAGACTGAGCCATATGGTGCCAAAGTTCCAGCACAAACTGAGGGAGAACTTGCACCATCAACAGCTGCCTGGGCAGCTCTGGAGCTGGTCTGAAGTCTTTGCTTCCTGACAGGCCCTGACAGGGTAGTGTTATTTGGGTCATGCTCCCAAGCTGTACTGAAGACAGGCCACCTTGCTGTCACCTCTCCAGCATACAGGGTGGCTTTTGCCAGGCAAGCTTTATTCTTGAAGGCTTCCCAAAGTCATGAACTTCAAGGACAGCTTAGATGTGGTTTACCACAACATGGCTAGGTGACAGTGTGACCATCTGGGACAGGACAGGGGCCTTCTCCCTCTCCTGGATTTTTGAGACCTCCTTTGGTGTCAGTTTGACAGTTGGACTTGTTGATCTTACAGGTCTTTTCCAACCTTAATGATTCAATGGTTCTCTGCACACAAGTCTTCACTGGAGAGGCTTTGCTCATCTACCACTGTCTTTGTGCAGATACCCGTGTTGGGAACTGCTTCCTGGACACCCAAGATCGAGGAGATGGGGGCATCTCCTGCAGTGCAGAAATTGGAGTTGGGGTCACTCGGGCATCCTGCTGCTGCTCGTTGGGTCGGGCATGGGGTAACCCCTGCGAGCTTTGTCCTCCAGCCAACACAAGTGAGTTGGAGAAATGTCTGGGGAGACATTGGGCATGGGCTGGACGGGCAGTGTAGAGCAGAGAAGAGAGATGTGGCCACTTCCCTGTGGTTTCTCAGCTCATGCTGGGGGTCCTGCATCCGGCCTCTGCCGTCATCATGATGGAGCAAGGGAAGCTGAGAGAGAAGAAGGCAACCTTGTTGTGTCAGTGAGATGGGTGGAGCAGGGCAGGGGAGAGGTGAAATGGGGTGGGGGAGACCAGGCTGGTTGTGCCTGAGGGGAACAGGTTGGGATCCTTCATCCCTGGTCCCGGGGAGGGCAGAGGATGTGGAATCATCCCATTAGAGGATGGGAAGGCTGGGAGAGGGTGACCAGGTTGGCTTGTCTTGTGATGGGGGTCAGGCTGCTCCACCTGGGATCACTGTCAACATCTTCATGGCCTGTTTGTCCTGGGTTCCCCCTGGTCCTCCCTACCCCTCCTGTTTCACAGGAGCCCACTCAGCAACTCCCTGAATGACTTTTTCCACAGCTGAGTACAAGACCCTGTGCCCTGGAGGAGAAGGTTTTCGGCCCAACCCCATCACTGTCATCCTGGAAGGTAAGCCAACCTGGCCCTCAGTGCAAGCCCACCCAGCCCCTGGCCACCAAGTGAGAACTAAAAATTGTGTGCCCTCCTTGGCTGTGCTCTGGCCACCTGGCCAAGCCAGCTGGCCACCAGGGAGGGCTGGAGGTGGTGGGATGAATGCACGGGGATCCCAGGGTAGAGGCACTGCCTGGGCTGGCAGAGAGTGACCACCTCCCACCTGCTCTCCCTGCTCAGATATTGATGAATGCCAGGAGCTGCCAGGCCTCTGCCAGGGTGGCAACTGCGTGAACACTTTTGGCAGCTTCCAGTGTGAGTGTCCCCTTGGCTACTACCTCAACGAGGACACACGCATCTGTGAAGGTAGCTACACCCTGGAGCTGGGCTTGTCTGTCTGCCTGGCCTGGAGGGCAGAGTTGTGGGTGTGCAGCAGTTGGACATGTGGCTGGGCTGCCTGCAGAGTGGTTGGCAGAATCCTTTCCCCTTTCTCTTCCAGGCTTCCCAACCTCACCACAAACCCTGTCCCTTTTCCCAGTCTGGTCCCTGTGCCAGGCCCATAGACTCAAAGAGTGGTTGGGGTGGGAAGGGACCTTAAATCTCATCCAGTGCCACCCCTTGCCATGGGCAGGGACACCTCCCACCAGCCCAGGTTGCTCCAAGCCCCATCCAACCTGGGCTGAGACACTGCCAGGGATGGGGCAGCCACAGCTTCTCTGGAAAACCTGGGCCAGGGGCTCAGCACCCTCACACCAAAGAATTTATTCCTAATGTCCAACTCAAATCTTTCCCCTCCTGGTTTGAAGCCATCACCCCTGGTCCCACCACTCCAGGCCCTGGTCAGAAGTCCCTTCAGTAGCCTCTACAGGCACTGGAAGGTGCTCTAAGGTCTCTCCAGAACCTTCTCCATGCTGAACAGCCCAAACTCTCCAGATTCCCCATCCATACCTTGTGCCCAGCCTACCTCCAGCCCCCATGTCAGCCCTTTCTCTGCCGGTGCCTGGCTCTCTGACCTCTGTTCTCCTCTGCTGGGCAGATATTGATGAGTGCTCAGCTCACATTGGGATCTGTGGCCCTGGGACCTGCTACAACACCCTTGGCAACTACACCTGCGTCTGCCCCCCCGAGTACATGCAAGTCAACGGAGGAAACAACTGCATGGGTACAGCACGGGCCAGAGCATTGGGCAGGGGTCTGTCCCTGCCCCCACCTTGTGCCATGGGCAGCATGGGAGGGGGGATTCAGTGGGGCTGAGCAGATGGTAGAAGAAGGGCTGGGAGCAGGGGCTGAGGAGCAGGAAATCTGAGGTCACCAGTGTCACCCCACATCCCTGCCCTTACACTGCACATGGTGCCTGGGCCAGCAGGGCTGATGGTTGCCCTCCCCAGATGTGGGGGGAATGGATGGAGTGGGGTGTGGAGGGACCCAGCAGAGTGTTGCACCCACCTGCTATGGGACAGGACCCAACAATCTCACTGGAGAAGGGCTTCAGCCCATCACTTCAGCCACATTGCTGTGCTCCCTTGTGTGTCACCTGCAGTCCCCAAGCACCAGGAGCAGGACAGTCCAGCATGTCCCCAGCAATGAGCACCCTGGGGCTGGCAGCACCCATTCCTCGAGTTGGGCTAACCTCTTCCTGGGGCTTGGGGCACTCATTCCTGGGGTTGGGAGCACCCATTCCTGGGACTGGCATGAGACACTGTCTGGGCTGCCCTTGCAGACATGAGGAAGAGCGTGTGCTATCGCAACTACAATGACACCTGTGAGAATGAGCTCTCCTTCAACATGACCAAGAAGATGTGCTGCTGCTCCTACAACATTGGCAAGGCCTGGAACAAGCCCTGTGAGCCCTGTCCCACACCAGCCAGCTGTAAGTCAACCTCCCTGGAAGAACATCGTGGTACAGTGGCTGCCCCCTCACTTTTAGTCTCAAATACTGATTTGGGTGGGAAGGGACCTTAAATTTCATCCAGTCCCATCCCCTGCCATGGGCAGGGTCACCTTCCACCAGCCCAGGTTGCTCCAAGCCCCATCCAACATGGGGCCTTCAGCACTGCCAGGGATGGGGCAGCCACAGCTTCTCTGGGCAACCTGGGCCAGGGGCTCAGCACCCTCACACCAAAGAATTTCTTCCTAAGATCTCATCTCCATGGCTGGCCCGTGTCCCTCTCATCCCTTTCTGCACCCTGCTCTGCCTGCCAGGCATGGCCATGACCATGACCATGACCATGACCATGACCATGACCTTGGTGTTCTCCTTCCAGCTGAGTACCAGATCCTGTGTGGGAACCAGGCCCCCGGCTTCATCATTGACATCCACACAGGGAAGCCCATTGGTGAGTACAGCACCCACACCCCATGGAGCCAGGCCTGGTCTCTGCTCCTTTCTCCCCACAGTCCTTGGGACCTTCATCCCATCCCCTCCCTTACTAAACTAAGCCACGAGCAGAGGAGAGACAAGGACAAGAGGTGGTAGACGTGGCTGGGATGCTCAGACCACCCATTTGCAATTGTGCCATGGGTTCTGTCCCACCTAGAGTGACACGTGACCAGTGAACACAGTGGCCAGGTAGACCCAGCCTCATGATAGCCCTGGTGCTCACACTGCCAGCAGCACTGGTCCCACAGTAGTGGGGCACTGCTGAGGAGAGCCAAGGCTTTGGGTTTGTGGTCTGGGGGATCCAAAGGAGCTGTTGAAAGTCCTGGAATTTGTGGGCTGTCTACAGATGTTTTGCAGTATTGAAAAGTGAGACAAATGGGTTGGTTAAACATTGCTTCCCCCCACCTTGGCCCTGGAGCCAGGGGGCTGAAGAGGAAGGAGGTGGGTTCATCTTCTGCTTACAGGAAAAAAGTGCAGCAGAGGGTATCAGTGCAGGGCTGGGGGCTTGTGGTGGGCACAGAGGTACAGTCAGGGACCCTGGAGCCATCTCACTGTTTCTGTGAACCCCTGGACATCCCATTTGGAGCCTGGTCCCAGAACCTGAGCAAATGTCTATGTTACTGCAGAGAGGTAACATGGAGAAACCAAGGTCTTCAGTATATCCCTCTTAACACGTGCTGTGCAGGCTCTGCCACCAAGCCCATGGCTCCTACAGCTTGGAGTCTTGTGTGGCTCTGTTGAGGCTCTGCAGAGTGGCCCTAGCTTGGCCTGATCTGCAGGATCCATACCAATCCTCCAAAGTTCCTCCACAGGTGACCCTTTCCTGGCAGTCTTCTTTCTGGAATAAACAAGGGCAGAAGTCTCCCATTTCTGGGAGATGTTTTACTCCCTGCTGCCTTCCCAGCATGCTGAAAGCTGTTGTCTCTGTGCAGATATTGATGAGTGCAGTGAGATCCCTGCTATCTGCACCAATGGGGTCTGCATCAACCAAATTGGCAGCTTCAGGTGTGAGTGTCCCATTGGATTCAGCTACAACAACATCCTGCTCATCTGTGAAGGTAATGGGGCAGCCAGGGACACACTGGGTGCCCAGGAGGGTGGAGGTACCCAGCATGGGGCTACCATCTCCCCACCTCATCGGGCAACAGGGTGAGGGCATGACATAGACACACGTTGGAACAGGTTGCCCAGGGAGGGGGTTGAGGCCTCACCCCTGGAGATGTTCAAGGTGAGGCTTGAGGAGGCTCTGAGCACCCTGATCACAACACCTGATCAGATGGTGCAGCCTGAAGAGCTGCCTGGGAACACTCCCACAGGCTGGGGCTATGGGGACAGACAGGCACATGCACCTTGGTTGTGTCCACCACTCTGCCTCCTGCAGCACCAGGTCTTGCAGGGCTGAGTCTGTGTCCCCAGGGTACACAAGGTAGAATATCCTGGAAAATGTCACATCTTCTCCTCTTGCATCTTTCTCAGGCAAAGCAGAGTGTAGCTGCAGGTAGGCCACCCTACCTGAGGGTGTCCCTGCTTCCTGCAAGGGGACTGGACTAGATAACCTCTAGAGGTCCCTTCCAACCCCAATTATTCTATGATTCTATGTTCTCAGTCTTCCTGAACTCATCCTTGTTTAACCCATCAGTGTCTGGACAAAATCGGTTGATTTTCACTCATGTTCCTGTCTGGTTTTCCTCTCCTCTGTTTTCTTTTGGGATCTCTTTTTAAGGAAGAGGTTGCAGACACAACTGTTTAAAAGTTTTGAGTTGCAACTGAAGTTCATCCTTTTATTACAAAATATTTGGAAAACACTGAAAATCCACCCCGGTTGGACCAAACCGAGACTTCAAATTAAACTTACTCCCCTGAGCCCCCAGCCAGCCCTCCCAGGAGGATGGCACTGGTGAGCTGGATGTTTTTGGTTGCTCTCCTTCCAACAGACATTGATGAGTGCAGCAGTGGGGAGAACCTCTGTCAGCGCAACGCCGACTGCATCAACATCCCGGGCAGCTACAGGTGCGAGTGCTCCACTGGATACAAGCTGTCACCTAGCGGAGCCTGTGTGGGTAAGAGGGTACCTCTTTGCTACCTAATTCCAGAGGCATGCTGTCACCCTGCCTAGACCTCTCCCATGGCTTTGCAGACCCCACTCTGGGTAGACCCCTGGAAGGAGAGAGTGGAGGCATCAGTGATCCAGTCCCATGATCCTGGACTGTTATCAGGGATGGGGATGTTGAGCGGTGCTGTGGTTATAGCATACATGGGGTTTTTGGAATGATTCCCAGGGATTTTGGGGCTCCTAAGGGAGGAGAGAAGTTTGTTGTGATGTGTCTGGCAGCTCAGACCATTTTCTCCAAGGAAGTTTGTTCGTTGAGAGCAGGCACTGCATGAAACTTGGTCTCTCTCAAGGCACCTCTCAGAAAAATGGAGCCCTCGTTCTGATGTGCTGCTGCTCACAGACCCGGCCCCACACACCAGCAGGCTGCAGAAGGTCCCATCTGGTCCATCCCTTCCCCTCACCATTTTGCTTCGTTTCAGGTCGCAATGAGTGCCAGGAGATCCCCAATGTCTGCAGCCACGGTGACTGCGTGGACACCGAGGGCAGCTACGTCTGCATCTGCCACAACGGCTTCAAGGCCACAGGGGAGCAGACCATGTGCATGGGTCAGTGTGATGGCCACAACCCTGCTATGAGTCGTGTCAAGAAGGACATGAGCTCCCTCTCTGTCCTCTGGCTGAGGACAGCCAAGGGCCACATTGTCCTCTCTCTCCCAGGCTGCTCCTGCAAGCCTTAGGGGTGTTGTGCAGCTGCCTGGCTGCTGGCTGCACACCCAAGATGGTGACTCTCAGATCTCTCAGGCCCTGAATCACCTGTGACCTTCTCTCTGCAGATATTGATGAGTGTGACCGACAGCCCTGTGGAAATGGGACCTGCAAGAACACAGTTGGCTCCTACAACTGCCTCTGCTTCCCTGGCTTTGAGCTGACACACAACAACGACTGCATGGGTAAGCTGGGGGGCTCCTGACCACACGGATCTCTGGCTGGGGACAATGTGGGTGTCAGAGAGGGGCACACAGGACGTCAGCTCTGGATGTCACCTAGCACTGGCTGTGTCCTGGTTTGAGCCAGGATAGAACCAATGAAACCATGGCAGGCTGTTGAAGTGACCTCTGGGTGTCTCCTGGTGGTGTAGGGGTGGTTGTAGGTGTCAGGGGTGTCAGGCTGGCCTAGGTGGTTGGTTGATACTCCCTGTGCATATCTCTTCCCGTTGTGCTTCTCCTTTCCCTCCTGCAGACATTGATGAATGTTCATCCCTGGTGGGGCAGGTGTGTAGGAATGGGCAGTGCATCAACAGCATCGGCTCCTTCCAGTGCCTCTGCCAAGAGGGCTACGACCGAACCGCCGATGGGAAGAACTGTGTTGGTGAGTCTCCAGGCAGCAGGCTGGCCCCTTCTTGGTGGGTTGAGCTGGATGTTGATGTGACTGGTATTAGGCAATGCTGTGAGATATGAGCTCCAAGATGGGAGCTCAGTCAAAGTTGTGGGCTCTCCAGAACCACTCCCAAAGCTCCAAGCTGATGATCTTAGAGGTCATTGATGATCAGATCTTCATGATCTTCGAGGACTTTTCCAACCTTAATGATTCTGTGATTCGATGTTGGCTGGTAGTGTTGGGTTGGTGGTTGGACTTGGTGATCCTAGAGGTCTTTTCCAACCTTAATGATTCTATCATTCCAACTGCTATGGAACCAAAACCTGGTCATTTGATTGCCCATGGAGAGCGGGGCTGAGCCCTACCATGCCTGTATCTCCCCTCTGGGGAACAGTCAAGCCAGTCCCTGTCTGTGTGCTGAGACCTGCAGGCTGCAAGGAGAAACCTTGTTATGTCCATGCCCCTAAAACCTGAAGAGCTGGATCAGGGCTGCCTGGGAACATGCCCACAGGCTGGGGTGATGGGGACAGACAGGCACATGTACCCTGGTTATTTGTGTCCACCACTCTACCTCCTGCAGCACCAGGTCTTGTAGGGCTGAGTCTGTGTCCCCAGGGAAAATGTCACATCTTCTCCTCTTGCATCTTTCTTGGGCAAAGCAGAGCGCAGCTGCAGGTAGGGCACCCTAGTTTTCCAAGCTGAGCACAGGCACTGTCACTGGTTATTTCTCCTCCTCTGCAGACATCAACGAGTGTGTGAGCCTGCCTGGGACCTGCTCCCCGGGCACCTGCCAGAACCTGGAGGGTTCCTTCCGCTGCATCTGCCCACCGGGGTACGAGGTGCAGAACGACAACTGCATTGGTAATGTTGGGCTCTCTGCCTCCTCCAGTCCCAGCACAGCTTGTGTTCACCTTGAACCTGGTGTGGTCTCCTTGGACCATTCCCAGCACAACCTGAGGGGGCTGGGGCATGCACTGCCACCCCTAAATGCCTTCTTGGAAGCAATTGGACACCAAGCAAGGCCAGGCCTGCTCCCATGGTGGAGGAACTTGGTGGTTTTGCAGTGCCCTGGTCTATTCCTTGTCCCATTTGCCCTGAGGGTAGGTTAAGGGTTAAGGCTGGGCTGATGTCCTGAAGGCATCAGAGCTCCCAACCCGTCACAGCTTCAACTGGTTTGAATGCAATGAGGACAGGAGTGACCTTTGGCTGCTCTGTAACTTGTCCCTGGTGCTCCCAGATATCAACGAGTGTGAAGAGGAGCCCAACATCTGCCTCTTTGGGACATGCACCAACACTCCTGGCAGCTTCCAGTGTGTCTGTCCTCCAGGCTTCGTGCTGTCTGATAACGGCCGGCGGTGCTTTGGTGAGTGCAGTTCCTGGTGGTGGGGAGGGACCTCAATCTGCTCTGGTTGAAGATAGCTCTACTCACTGCAGGGGGGGATTGGACTAGATGACTTTGAAAAAGGTCCCTTTCCACCCAAACCATTCTGGTTTTGTCTGATTCTGTGTTTCTCTTTCCCCATCCTCCTACAGATACTCGCCAGAGCTTCTGCTTCACTCGCTTTGACAATGGGAAGTGCTCTGTCCCCAAGGCCTTCAACACCACCAAGGCTCGGTGTTGCTGCAGCAAGATGCCAGGAGAAGGTTGGGGAGATCCCTGTGAGCTGTGCCCACAGGAAGGAAATGGTAGGTGTGCTGGGACCCAGCTCCACAGGAGAGATGGCTGCAGGTGACTCCACTGTGCACAGAGTGTGGGGAAGGTGTGCAGGTCAGGCAGGACAACCAGCAGTGCAATCCCTCCCTTCCTTGGATCTCCAGCAACCACAGTCAGGCTCTTGGGAAAAGTGTTTCTGCTTTGTATCTGCTCTTGGATCTCTGCAGGGCTTTAGATCAACCAAAGGCACCTCAGTGCCTCCAGATTCAAGGTTCACCAACCAGCCAGGGTTTTATGGCCTCCTGTGGGCAGTGAGCTGTCTAGTTCTCAGTCATGTCCTAGGAGCCTCCAGAGCATGCTTCTGGGAGCTTCTGGGAGTGTACATGCTTGTAAGCATCTCTCACTTCTCTGCTTTCTTCTAGTTGCCTTCCAGGAGCTATGTCCATATGGCCATGGAGCCATCCCAGGCCCAGGTGACACCCGAGAAGGTAAGGTGGGATCTAGGGATGAGGAGAAATTTGTTCTGTGACCAAATTCAGGCTATCTGGAGAGCAAGGTTGAATCCTGGTGATGGAAGGGGAGGGATGGAGAACTGGGTGCCCTCCCAAGCTCAGGATCTCTGATGTATTACCAAAGGTTCATCCCCCAGCTCTGGAGAGGGAGCATCTGGGATCACAGGGGCAGTGCTAAGAAGACAGGGATGTCTCTGGCTGCACGCTGACTTGAGGTGTCATTACCTTGGTGTCTTCTCTAGATGTTAACGAGTGCTCTGAGAACCTGGGTGTCTGCATCAACGGGGCCTGCATCAACACTGATGGGTCCTTCCGCTGCGAGTGCCCCTTTGGGTACAACCTGGACTACACTGGAGTCAACTGCGTGGGTAAGGGGCTGCGTGGGGACCACCTGCTCCTCTTGCTTTCATCCCCCACATCCTCACAGGCTGTGAGCACGTGCGTGTGTGGAGAGAAGGATCTTGCTTCTCCCCCACCCCTTTGCTTTTCCACCCTGGCTCCGGCCTTGGCTGGGCTTGTTCAAATGGTGGGGATGCAAGAAGAGGCCACCTTGCACCTTTCCTACCTATCTCACCCACCTAATGTGGTCCTGACCTCCTCCAGATACTGATGAGTGCTCCATTGGCAACCCCTGTGGGAATGGCACCTGCACCAACGTGGTGGGAGGCTTTGAGTGCGCCTGTGATGAGGGCTTCGAGCCAGGTCCCATGATGACATGTGAAGGTAATGCTGCTATGGGGCAATCCTCTCACCCCAGTTGCATCGTGGGGCTGTGGGTGTGGGTGGACAGCAGTCAGGTCAGCCTTGAGTGGGCATTGCAGAAAATCTGGGTGGGACTCATCTCCACGCAAGTGTGTACATCATCTTGTCCCCTTCAGTTTCCCCTGGGGCTGGAGCCCAGGAGGAGGTCTGGAGGCATGCCAAAGTGCAGGACCTGCCTCACCAAGGAACCACCAAAGCTGCTGAGACACCCAGTGTCTTTCCCTCTGCAACTGAAAGCCATGACAGGAAGCCTTGGTGGAACAAAGTTCTCAGGACATGAATGAGGGGAGGAGCACAGCCCAGCTGACTCTGGTGGGAGCAGAGTTGAGCTCTCCTCTCTCTCCTGCCTCCCAGATATCAACGAATGCTCCATGAACCCTCTGCTCTGTGCCTTCCGCTGCATCAATACCTTTGGCTCCTATGAGTGCACCTGCCCCTCTGGATATGCCCTCCGAGAAGACAGAAGAATGTGCAGAGGTAAACCCCCCCTTCTGCACCCATCGGGGGAGCCCCCCATGCTCCTCCTCAGCCCCCTGCACGGCCTCTGGTCCTCTACAGGACATCTGAGTTGGCATCTCTGGCCAAGGCAGGAGGGCTTGGTAGGGCACTGCAGATGTGAGCAGCCAGTTGGCCCCACAGAGCTGCAGAGCTGGCAGGTGGGACGTGGTCTCACCATGTTCTTGGTTGCAGATCTGGACGAGTGTGCAGAGGGTCTGCACGACTGCGAGTCCCGGGGGATGCTGTGCAAGAATCTCATCGGCACCTTCATGTGCATCTGTCCTCCAGGAATGCAACGCAGGCCCGATGGAGAGGGCTGCACAGGTACAAGGGACAGGCTGAGAGACATTCCCAGTTTGACTGGAGACCATCCTCTTCTAGGCATTGTCCATGTAGCTTTAGTTTACATCCTGCTGTCCAACAGCTCCTCGTGGGGTTTCCCATCTGTCAGAACTTTCTCTGTGTCCTACTAGATACCTGCCCACACAAAACCTCTGTTCATCTCTGGACCCATGGGTTTACACACTTCCAACACAGGATGACAGAGTTATTCCATGTGTCCTTTCTGTTAAGTCCCTCCATGTCTATGTGAAGCTTCTTTGCACTGAGCTGCTTTTGGAAGGGCTGATGTTAGACAGTCTGGCCCAGTATTAGGCAGGGCAGGAATGTGGAGCCATCCCAGAAAACCAGTGAATCATAGAGTCCCAGACTGCTTTGGGTGTGGAGGCACCTTAAAGCTCATCCATTGTCACCCCTGCATGGGCAGGGACACCTCCCACCAGCCCAGGTTGCTCCAAGCCCCATACAACCTGGGGCCTTCAGCACTGCCAGGGATGGGGCAGCCACAGCTTCTCTGGGCAACCTGGATCACCTTCACACCAAAGAATTTCTTCCCAATATCCAAGCCAAATACTTTTTCTGCCATTTTAAAGCCATCACTCTTTGTCCCATCCCTTCAGACTCTTGTCCCACGTCCCTCCTCAGCTTTCCTGGAGTCCCTTCAGGCACTGGAAGGTGCTCAAAGGTCTCCCGGAGAGGCTGAGAGTGAGGGTGTTCAGGTCTCTAAGGTCTCCAGGAGAGAATCTTTGCCCTCTTGAGAGAATCTCCAAGCCCTCTGAGCATCTTTGTGGCCCTCACGATTGGGTACTCAGCCACCCTGCTCTGGCAGAGGTCCTGGGCAAGTAGATGTGCTTCTCAGCTGCCTTCAGGATGTCAAAGAGGTCCTCAAGGACTATGCGAGGGTGTTTAAAAGAGAGTGGTAGTGTGAGGATTCCTGGAGAGCTGAGATCTGTCCTAGGCCTCACAACACCTCTTTGTGGCTCCTTCCTTCCTAGATGAGAACGAGTGCCGCACCAAACTGGGGATCTGCCCCAACGGCCGCTGCATCAACACGGTGGGGAGTTACCGCTGCGACTGCAATGAAGGGTTTGAAGTCAGCCCCTCTGGCACAGAGTGTATCGGTAATGACTGGGTGCAGGGGGGCTTGAGCAGCCTCTCTTTAGTAGCTGATGCTTCTCAGGTGTTTCAAGGTTTCTAAAGGGGTTGTTGACCTTAACCTTTAGCGTTACCCAAACTGCTCTGCCCTCCATGCCGGGACTGGCACAGGCTGGAGGAGCTGCTGGGTTGTCCCTGGTGCTGTCACAGATCCTCACCTCCTCTCCTCACTCTCTTTGTCCAGACACCCGCCAGGGATTCTGCTTCACTGAAGTCCTGCAAACCATGTGCCAGATGTCCTCTACCAACCGTAACCTGGTCACCAAATCAGAGTGCTGCTGCAACAGTGGGCGCAGTTGGGGTCCCCAGTGTGAGCTCTGCCCCCTGCCCGGAACCACCCAGTACAAGAAGATGTGTCCTCATGGGCCAGGGTACTCCACTGATGGAAGAGGTGAGCTGGGACCCACATCACGTTCACTGCAGAGGGGATGAAGCAGAGGTGTGGGCATGGGCAGAATTATCATAGAATAATTCAGGATGGAAGGGACCTCTAAAGGTCATCCAGTCCAGCCCCCTGCAGTAAGCAGGGACACCCTCAACCTAGCTCAGGTTGCTCAGAGCCCTTGGAAGGTGGGTGGGACAGACCAACACAGAGCCTGGAGCAGACAAGAAACCTCTGTGAGATTATCTGATGACTCCTTAAACATCTCTGGCTCCCTGCTGGTGTATGAGCTGCCCTGGCACAGAAGCGTGGTGACACTAACGGGTCCTTCCATCCTTCCCTCCCCTCCCACAGACATCGACGAGTGCAAGGTCCTGCCCAACCTCTGCAGGAACGGGCAGTGCATCAACAGCATCGGCTCCTTCCGCTGCCACTGCCGGCTGGGCTACACGGCAGACATCACCGGCACCGCCTGCCTGGGTGGGTCTGGAGCAGGAATTGTGGAATTATGGAATGGTTTGGGTTAGGAGAAACCTTAAAACTCATCCAGTCCCAACCTTCTTCCATGGGCAAGAATACCTCCCACCAGACCAGGTAGTTCCAAGCCCCATCTAACCAGGCCTCATTGCTACTCCCTGCTGGGCAGAGGTGACAAAGCTCCAGAAGTTCAGGGCTGGCCCCATCCCTGATGTTCCCAGTACTCAGGAGAAACATCTACTCACCAGTGAGGAAGGGTTTAGGAAAGATGTTGCTCAGATCCACCAGGTCACACATCATCTGAGCAGGGAGGTGACTCAGCTCTTCTCCTGTGGGACATCTAGGTTTGTTGTGCTGGCTCAAGGTGAGATGCTCCCTCAGAGCCCTCATCGCTGCTCACCTGGCCACTGGAAAAGTTGCATTTATCTGGGGTGGGCAATGCCAGGATCCATCAGGCCATCTGGCCCCTTAGTTATGTGGGGCCATGAAACCTGGGATCACCTTGAGTTCAGGAGCCTTTTGGCAACCTGCATGGTCCCAGGGGTGGTGGAAACCCAGGCCAGCAGCACACCCTGCCAGTGCTGATGTGTCTTGTCTCTTGAACATAGATTTGGATGAGTGTAACCAGTCCCCCAAGCCATGTAACTTCATCTGCAAGAACACAGAAGGCAGCTACCAGTGCTCCTGTCCCCGAGGGTACATTCTGCAAGAAGATGGGAAGATCTGCAAAGGTAGGCACCCAGGAGAAAGCAGAGGAGATCCTGCCTCATTTCTTTCCTGCCACATACACGTGGGTGGCACAGACTCAGACCCCAGAAATGAATTGAGACCTGTCTTCTTGTGATTCTCACTTCAGATTTGGATGAATGTTCCACCAAGCAGCACAATTGCCAGTTCCTCTGTGTCAATATTATTGGGGGATTCAACTGCAAATGTCCTCCAGGCTTCACTCAGCACCACTCATCCTGCATTGGTGAGTAGAGCCATCCCTTGTAGACCACCAAGGTCCCTGTCAGGGGGCAGAGGGGGAAATTTGAGCCCAGGAGGGTCCTTCTAACCCTCAAGCTCTGACTTCTCTCCAGTTGACCTGGGGTCACCTTCTCTTGCCTTGTCTTGCTCCATGGCGTGGGGTGGCTGCCCACAGCCATGTCCTTGGGGATGGATCTCCAAGAAGCTGTTGATGTTTTGCAGACAACAATGAGTGCACAGCTCAGCCCTCCCTGTGTGGAGCCAAAGGACAATGTCTGAACACACCAGGCAGCTACAACTGCGAGTGCCAGAAAGGATTCTCCCTCGACAGCTCTGGCGTCAACTGCGAAGGTGGGGCTGTGTCTCTGGGCCTTGGACAGACATGGTTTCCAGGTGGCAGAGGTCCTAGTCTGCTCACAGTCTCTAACACAGCTCAGTCCAGCCAAGAAGGGACAAATCCTTACCATGGGGCACCAGAAACCCACACGGGAAGCCCTGGTGCAAAGAAGGAGAGGTCAGTGTCTGACCTGCCTGGAGAAACACTTGTGGACAAGTAGTTGAAGGTCTTGGTGCTGCAACCATAACAGCCAAGGGGGGGGAAAGAAATGGTCCTGGATCTCCTCAGGGGAGATCTCATGCTGGCCAAGCCCTGCCATGTGCTAAAGAAAAGCCTAGGACAGGTAGTAGAACGGGTCTTGTAATGGTTCAGGACAGACTGTGAAGAGAACAAGTTTGGAGCACCAGTGTTACAAGAAGCAGCTGAGGGAACTGAGGGTGTTCAGTCTGTAGAAGAGGAGGCTGAGGAGAGACCTTCTCACTCTTATGAAAGGAGGCTGGAGCAAGGTGTGTGTTGGTCTCTTCTCCCAAGTAACAGGTTTGTGATAGGACAAAAGGAAATGGCCTCAAGTTGTACCAGGGGAGGTTCAGATTGGAGATTAGGAACAATTTCTTTGCTGGAAGAGTGGTCAAGCATCGGCATGGGCTTCCCAGGGCAGTGGTAGAGTCACCGTCCCTAGAGGTGTTAAAAAAAATGTGTGGATGTGGCACTTCAGGACATGTTTTGGTTGGCTGGTGGTGTTGGGTTGGTGGCTGGACTTGATGACCTTAGAGGTCTTCTCCAACCTTCACGAGTCTATGATTCTATGACCTTAAAGCAAAAATGATTTCAGCAGGGGGTGCAAGAGGTGTGTGGGGACCTTGGGGGTGAGGGTGTTGTTCAGCTCCAAGCTGCAGAGATTAGGGAGAAGAACCACCCACACATCCATCCAAACACCCTCAAGGCTGCTGCCTGCCAGGCGTGTACCGTGGGTACGTGGTGCCTGTGCTGTCAGCACTGCCAGCAGGAGAAGGAGAGGGAGAAGTTGTCTCACCACCAGCTGTGTGATGTTGCTGCAGATGTGGACGAGTGTGATGGAAACCACAGGTGCCAGCATGGCTGCCAGAACGTCCTCGGTGGCTACCGCTGTGGCTGTCCACAGGGCTACGTCCAGCACTACCAGTGGAACCAGTGTGTGGGTGAGTGTGGGATGGGGACAGAGGACCCTCAAGCCCTGAGTCCTTCAACAGCCACCCCTGGCTGTCCCTGACACTGGATTCTGGGTCCATCTGGTTGCATTGGCTGATGGTGTTGGGCTGATGGTTGGACTTGCTGATCTTAAAGGTCTTTTCCAACTTTCATGATTCTGTGATCTCTGCAAACCCAGCACTGAGCTTCCCACCCTGCCCCACAGACAGAGCATGTTTGTTGGCCCTGTCCTCTCCTCTCCTGCACCAGGGACCATCAGGGAGCTGCTGCAGATGAGCTCCAGCTGCTCCTGAAGCCAGCAGCTCCCTGCACTGCAGGAGGAGGAAAAAACCCAAGGAAGTCCTTCAGGGACCTTCAGGGGCTGAGGTGTCACAGCTCAGTGGTGGCCACAGGCAGGTCCCCTCACCCATGGAGTTTGGCAGCACCATCACCACGGGACTTCCCTCCTGGCTAAATTTCTGACGAATTCTGCTTTCTGCAGATGAAAACGAGTGCTCCAGCCCCACGGCCTGCGGCTCTGCCTCCTGCTACAACACTCTGGGGAGCTTCAAGTGTGTCTGTCCCTCTGGCTTCGATTTTGACCAAACTTTTGGGGGGTGCCAGGACGTGGATGAGTGCTCGGCTGGCGGCAGCCCCTGCAGTTACGGCTGCTCCAACACAGATGGAGGTTATCTCTGTGGCTGTCCTGGAGGCTACTTCCGAGCAGGACAAGGGTAAGAGGGTGTCCCCAGAGGTATCTCTACCCTCCTGGGGGGATAGTGCAGGTTACAAGTGTGTGGTGCCCCCAGGCATGCTCCATCACCACGCTGCTGCTCTCTGCCACCAGAACAATTTGAGGGAGTCCCAGGAGCCAGTGAGCTCCTGTCCTCACGTGAGGCCGTGGCTTCTCCATGCCTGAGTGTTCCTCAGCCATCATAAGATCCTGGTGTTAATGCCCAGCTCCTCTTCCATTTCCCTAATCCAGTGGTCAGTGCAGCTGCTGGCACTGTAGCAGATGCTCTGCACAGCCAGCAGGGCCAGGGTATAGACAGTTTAAAGCTAGTGGCCACATCTAAACAAGATCAGACGTGTTCCATGTACTGTCCAAGCCATGTCCCATCTCCAGGCATGATCTAGGTGTTTCTGACCGCCACCTGGAGAACCTGTGGTGGCAATGGTCAGATTTCCTTCTTGAAGCATGAATCTGAGCTGGGTCTCTCTGCTCTTCTGCCACCAGACACTGTATTTCTGGCTTGGGTTTCGGGAAAGGTTCCTACATTCCTACCCCCCAGGAAGAGGATGAAGACAACCTGCTCTCCCCTGAAACCTGCTATGAGTGCAAGATCAATGGTTACCCCAAGAGGGGTCGGCAGCGACGCAGCGTCAATGGCACCGAGAAGCACCAGGTAAGGAATCTCTGGCCTCCTGGGATGGGGTGGAGCAAGTCAAGAGCTGGGTCACCTGAGGGCTGGCTGGCTGGCTGCTGTGGAGATCAGGACGATCTTAACTGACGTGCAGTTGTGTGTGTTGGCCAGAAATGTCTGGAGATACCTGCAACCACAAAATAAAGACCATGGGTTACCTTGCAAGGGGAGCTGAGGGGGGGGAGCAGCTCCCACAGGGAGTGGTCAGCTCTTCATGTCTGACTCCAGACTGGACTTGTTGCCATAAAAACAGGTTCTTCCTTTGAGGGAAGTTCTGGCCTCTGTCCAAGGCTCCCCTAAGAAGTTCAAAAGCCTGGGCAGGACAGATTAGGCTTGGAGGTCATTATGGGCCCCTTCAAGCCTTTGGTAGATGATTAATTTATTGGTCCTCCTGAAGATGAGGGCTGGGTACTGCCCAGCTCAGTCCCAGTGACACAAACAGGGTACTAAGAAACCCTGGGAACAAGGACCAGAGCCCCACTTCTCAGAGTTGGCCTGTGGGGCAGAACTCCTCTAAATCCTCCTTCATTCATCCATGAGCTTTTCCAAATATCCCTAAGTAACATGCCTGGTTCCTTTCTAAGGATCATGCTGTAAACTTGGCCAGCATGGATGTGGATGCTCCTCTGTCCATGACACTGAACCTCTCTGACCTGGCTCACAAGGAGCACATCCTGGAGCTCCTCCCAGCTGTGGAGCCCCTGGAGAACCGCGTCAGGTACCTGATCTCCCATGGGAACGAGGACGGCTTCTTCCGCATCCACCAGAAGGAAGGGCTCAGCTACCTCCACCTGGGCCGCAAGAACATCCTGCCTGGCACCTACCTGCTGGAGATCGTCAGTGTGCCCCTCTACCGCAAGCGGGAACTGCAGAAACTGGAGGCCAAGAACCACCTCAACTACTTAGCAGGGGAGCTGGGCCAAGCACTAAGGATGAAGCTCCAGCTCCAGCTCTACTAACATCCCTGAGCTCCACCCACCCAACCGACAGTCCTGTCCTCAGCCATCCACACCTGGAACCAACTGCCTCTTCTCTCACTGCACCCCCCTGCCACCACCTCCCCCTCCGGTGGGAAATGTCCCTCTAGGCTCAGCAGTCCCCTTGGCCAGGCAGAGCTGCTCTGCTTGATGGGGTGCTCGAGCCAAAGCCAAGCCACAACCACAAAAAGAGCTCCTGAAAGCTTTGCCAAGAGTTCCAACCTCGTTAGCAGGGACTCCCTCCCTCTGTTCCCTGTCTCCTTTCACCAAGACACTGTTAGTCCAAGCTGGCAAGGGCAGCACCAAGAGGAAGCTGCTTGTCCTTCAGAACAGGACAGCCTGTCCATCACCCCACAGCCCAGGAAATGTGGAGGGGGGACCTGAGGGCAGCTTTGGAAGGAGCTATGGCTCTGTGTGGTGGTAGCACATTTCCCAACCACTCTTGTTCCTCCTTTCCTTCTGTGTTGTTGTGATGGTGCTGCAGGACCCATCCCATAACCCACCCTGGCTGTGCCCTGTCTCTCTCTGTCCTGTCCATGTCCTCTGGTCCTTTTCAGGCTCCTCTTTCAAACAGAAAAGGTCACTTCTGAGTGAAGGGGCAGTTCAGGCTGTCAACCTCCCATCACCAAGCAGCCAGGCCACAGGACCTCCTGGTGGCAACCTGGGGCTTTCACACATGCATGCCCTCCAAAAGACTGGAGCTGGAAGGGCTTTTCCAGAGCTCCAGCAAGTCCAGGGGATAATACTGTGTCCTTCTATACATGAGAAGGAGCTCTGAGGAAAGGCAAATCATTGAATTCTGGGACATGGTTGGACAAATCAAAGTGACAGGAAAAAAAAATTAAGTCATGAGTCTGGTGGAGAGCATCTGGATGCTCCCCGTGACAGAAGGGATGAGCTTGGCAGGATGCGTGGCCACCACCCATGACAGGGTTTAAAAAGCCTGGGAAAAGCTTCCCACCAGCATGAACAACATGGGGATGGGGGCAGGAGGAAAGAGACAGGGACAGGCGAGCTCCATCCTGCAAACAGCCTGTGACTCCAAGCCCCTTCTCTGGGGGACTCTGGGGACTTCTGGCCCAACCCCTCCCAGTCTTCAGAGACCAGGGGCTGCAAGTCACCCCTCCTCTGGGTGTCCCAGACATCTTGCTCAGTCCAAGGTGACAACCAAGATGAACAGTTTCTGGTTAATGCAGACAAACAAAATGCACTAAAAAGAATCTGGAAAAAGTATTAATTGATTGAATTGTGGGTTCCTTGCTGCCTTCTGCCTGCTCTGGCCAGGTGGGCTTTCCTTCCTCCCTCCCTCCAGAGTCTTCTTCCCCCAGCTGGTCCCTTCCCATGCCATTCCCTACTTTTGCATGAATCTGTCTCCAGTTCCATCTCAAACCAGGGATGCCTCACCACAGGCAAGGAAGGTGCTAACTCACCCTGGTGCCACCCCACCAACCACTACCTGACCACCACCACCTCCAAGGTGCTCTCAGCCTGCCCCAATCCCCTGGTGCTGGAATGGTCAGCAGCCGTGCACTGTATCCATCCACCCTCTCATATTTATGTGTAACCACCAACCTTCTGATTGCTCCTTCTTGTGAGGAGTGCATATTCCTGTAGCTTTATTTTTGGGGGGGTCTTTTGGTACTTTGGGAGTTAGGGGGTAGGGTGGTGGGGGGGGGGTTGTTTGGTTTTTTTTTTTCGTTTCCTGGTACGCTGGGGTGGGGGATGTTTGTGTACTGTACGTGGGCTCATGGCAAACTTGAAACCTCTTGTGCATAATGCAGCTCCAGACTCTGGATTTTGCAAGTCCCAGAATTTGGGACAGGATGGGTGGCCTGATGTTTGGGGGTTTGGTTGTTTAATGTTTGGGGTTTTTTTAATTGTTATTTTTTTGTTTTTTTCCAAAAGGTGCTTTTTTTAAAAAAAAACAAAACAAAACAAAAATTATTAATAATAAATTAGCAGAGCTGGGTTTGTGTGTGTGTGTGTTGAGCCAAAAAGTCTCAAAAAAACCCAACTCAAGGTTTCCTTCATTCCTCTCTGGTGTGGTGTTTGGTTTTTGGTTTTGGGGGTTTTTTTGTTTTTTTGGTTTTTGGTTTTGGATTTTTTTTGCATTGACATTTCTTGGTGGTTGTTGTTTTGGGTTTTGGGGTTTGGTTTTTTGTTTGGTTTTTTTTTGGGGTGGGGGAAACGTTGAAATCCAACCCCCTGTGCCCCCTTGTCCTGCACAGAGAGGTGGCTCTTTGTGGAATTCCTTTTTTTTGTATCAGAAACAACAGCAACAATAAAATTATTTTGGGTTAAGTGGGTCTGTGTCTTCCTCCTGGTCTGGAGACTGCAGAAGGACCCATCCCAGCTCCTGGGATGGATCAAACCCAAGATGGGGGCCCAGCACCCATGGGTGTCCCTGGGCTCCTTCCCAAAGCCTCAGCAGCAGCAGATAAGGGAGGAAGTCTCTGAAGAGGAAGAGCCCCATCAACAATGTCCCATAAGCAAAATCTCTCCTCATCCTTTGCTCTGCAGAGCAGGGTTTGTCTGGGGGGTTGTTGGGTGCAGGCTGTGCCATGCCATGGGTGCTTTGGCCATGCTGGTTTTTCCAGGAGACAGGGCCCAGCTGGTTGAGTTCAGCTCCGGCCCTGGTTCCAGGCTGATGATCTTTTTTTTTAGCAAACTCTCCTGGGCCACAGAGCCCTGAGCCAGAAGAGGGCATTCAGCATCCCCAGGACTTGGGGGTCCATCCCCTTGTTGGTGTGGGAGGAGGGCAGGGACACCCCTAGGTGGGGGACAACCATGCCATGAAACCTGAGCAAAGGGAAAGGGGAGCCCATTGGGCTCAAGCAGCTGTCAACTGTCCCTTGAATTGCTTCTGGCCTTGGCTGGGTGAAAACTGTGTCTACCAGAGGGGGGGGGTGCACAATCCAGGTCCAGGGAGCCCGGGACCTGCACCCAGCAGTGACTCCTTGTCTTCTCCTCCATGTCAATGCTCAGACAGCCCCAGGGACTCCCTGGAGATGGTGCTAGAAGGTCCCTCTGGATCATGTTCATGCTCCCTGTGTGGCTGTGCAGACCCAGGCTGCTGCAGGGGACACATCCAGGCCCAACACACACACACAGAGCCCCCAGCAGGAACATGGCCGGGCTGTGACTGTCCCTGCACACCCTGAGGCCCAGGAGCCATTTCTGCACCTCCCTGACAGAGCTGGTGATGCCCCTGTCCCCGGTGCCACCTGTCCCTGGTGGAGTATGTCCTGTTCCTGTTTGTGTGGAAATGTGGGGGTTTGGAGCCCACTATCACATGGGGGGCAACTGGGACCCCTCTGTGTGCCTGCTGGGACATGGCAAGGAGCAGAGGAGGAGCTGTGTGGGGTTAGCACAGTGCAGCTTTATTTCCACGGTGGAGGATTTCCCCCCCGGACTCAAACACCTCAGTAGAAACCTTCTCCCTGGACCACAGCCATAACCCACCATGGCTTTTGCTAGCCGTGTGGCTAGCTGCAGCACCCCTGCCCAACAGTGTAGGAGGCCAGCCTCAGTTTCCCTTTGGGTGTTACACAGCCCTTGGGATCTTGGAGGGCCAGGGAAGGGCTGTTCACACCCCCCATAATCCTTTGGACATAGGGAGGTGACGCAGGGGGATGCTGCTGGGAAGCTTCCAGGTTTGGATTGACTTCAGGAGCATCTCCCAAGCTTTGTGTAGGACTTTTGCTCCCTCCTGGGGCCCCACTGGGGCCACCCGGGGTTGGGCTGTGCCTCACTCAGAGCTTTTTCACCATGGGGCAGGGCTGGGTCACTGTGTTGGGGAGCATCGAGTGGGCTGCAGGGCTAGGTGCCAAGGGGAGTGCTGCACAGAGGGGGGGTCTCCATCACCCCCCTCACTTTGGGATGCACACAGAGAGGAACAAAGCCAGCACTTGGGTCTGGTGCCAATAAACCCCCAACAGACAGCTCAGCTACAGGGAGACACGCACACAAACATGGCCACGGTCTGCACTCCCCAGAGGATGGGGATGAGGGTGACATGGGGGGGACAGGAGAAGGTAAGGGTCACAGCTCTGGCCTGACACCAGGCAGAGCCACCCCAGAGGGAGGGTGGTGGCTGAGGGCAGGTCCCGCCATGCCCAGCCCCATCCCCTCACCGCAGCCTGGGGAAGGGGCTGAGTCACCCCCTCCAGCCCCCCCCTTCTCCAAGGGTCCTGCGGGCTGCCAGGAAAACTGAAAAGTGCTTAGAAAAGAGAAAAACTAGAAAAACCCAATCCAGAGAAGAGCCCAACCTCCCCTCCTGACCCAGAGCATCCCTGGAGCAACACCAGGAGGGCCTGGAGGGGGGATCTGGGGCCAACGGGGGACGGGGAGGCAGACAGAGCCCCCCCCAGGCTCGCTCCATCTTTGCCCTCTACACCAAGGCGTAGTCGAACTGACCCCTCTCCAACCCCTCTTTGTGGTCTGTCCAGGAGGAGGCGGGCATGCGGCTGTAGGGGTCCAGCAGGATGCGGAAGCAACGCACCATCAGCATCACCAAGAAGACGAGGAGGAAGATGACAAAGGCAAAGACGGTTTTCTGCTCAGCATCCATCCCCCCCGAGCCCGCTGGGTGCTCGACCAAGGAAGGGGAGAGCAGTTCATAATCCATTGTTGATGCATCATTCATGGCAAAGGAGAAGAACTGGTGGGACTGGGCACGTCGCCGGGAGGGGGGGGGGAGCTGGGGAGTGGGTGTCAGCCTCCTGCTGCGCCCACCCACCCAGGACACCAGTTACTCCATCACCACCAGCATCACTGAGCCCAGCTGAGGGTTCATTGCTGGCCAGGCCAAGAGGTCCTGAAGGGGAGAACAGAGATGGTTAGGGAGGAGGTAAAAGCCACACAGCAATACTCCAGATCACACTGCAAGATATCCATCCACCCCCAGGATCCATCCACCCCCCCCAAGCCCCTCCACACCCCAGAGTCTCCCTCCCCTGGATCCATTCCTGGGGGATGCTGGCTCTGGGGACAGACAGTCACAGAATCCCAAACTGGTTTGTTTGGGAAAGGACCTTAAAGCTGGACTCATCCTCCTACCAGCTCAGGATGCTCCAAGCCCCAACCAACCTGGCCTTCACCACTTCTGAAATAACATGGGGCAGGGAAGGGCAGGGAGGTTCACGAGTGGATCTCTGGTTTTCAGCGAGCTCAAGAAGCTACTCATGAGGGGCCCAGGTGCAGACCTTGCCTCTCCAGTCATAAATCACCAATGATTTCCTGGAGATAATTCTCCACTGCCAAGCCTAGTGCTGCAGAACCCTCTTGGAGCTGGTGTCCTGAATGACAGGAAAAGCCCCATCAAAAAAAAAAAAAAAATTAAGCCTCAACTGTGGAGTCAGCCTTGCATCTACTCTGGTCCTCAAGTTCTCCCAAAGAGGACACAAGCTTGGAGTTTGCCCACTCCTGCATGTCCAGCTGCTGTGTTTCCCTTAGCCCAGGGACTTGCTTTTGGTTTTGTGCCAGGTCTCTAAGCTGGGTCCTGATGGAGAGGAGCACGAACCTCACTGCAGCTGCACGGGGACATCAGCATCACTGCTGCAGCAGGAGGAGGAGGGGGCTGTGACCAAACAGCCACGTCACTGAGGAAAGATCTCCAGGGTCCAGTTTGCTTGGGCTGGGGATGCAAAGCAGAAGGACAAAGATGGCAAAAGAGGTTAAAAGGCCCATAGTCACTAAGAGGCACAACAAAATACTGCAAGGCACCTCTGAAGTTCTCAGTGTCTCTTGTCAGACAAACACTGGATGGAATTTACATCAGCAACACCCACACCCACCTCCCCCTGCACCATCCTGGAGCCTGAGGGCTCTTGGTGTTATGGAGACTTCAAAAAAAAGCCCCAAACCACGGGGATACCAGGACATGGCCGATGAACCCACTGCCCTCCCAGCAACACCATCTCTGTCTGGAAGGAGGATGGGTGGGAAAGGAAGGGGCAGAGGCCAAGCCAAGGCCCCCAGGCACAGACAACACAGGTTCAGCCTGGCTCTGACTCCTGCTGAGGACCTGCTGCCTTCATCTGAAACTCCTGGGACACCACCAGGAACGGTGCTTGCAAGGCTTTAAAAGCTGCTTCATCTCACACAAAACCAGCAAAATAAAGGATGAGGGCAACCAGAAGGTGAGCTCAGTTGTTACTCCTGGTTGTTACTCCCTTCCCAGACTCCTCTCTTATGTCCAGACCAGACACAGGGTGTTCTCTTGATGTTGGTACATCCTGGAGCCACCCAGCTGGGGATGAAGCACAACCCTGACACCCTGGCTGTGGGGTGGCATCCAGTGCAGTTCCCCAAAGGGGAACTCTACCCACATCCCATGTCCCTTTAAGGGGACATCAGCCACCCCCAGGAGTCCCCCCCATCCACCCCCCTCCACCCAGAAGCCCCACAGATTGTCATCTTCCATCCTGCTGGAGTTCATCCCCCCTCTCATACATCCCCAGCCGAGCAGGGGGTGCAGGGATAAGTTCACAAAGGTTCCCATGACATAAGGAAATTTTTTTGGTTGGAAAAGACCTTTCAGATGATCAAGTCCAACCTTTAACCCAGGACTGCCAAGGCCACCACTACCCCATGTCCCTCAGCACCATCTCCACAGCTTTGAAACCCCTCCAGGGATGGGGACTCCAGCCCTGCTCTGGGCAGCCTGGGCCAGGGCCTACCAACAATTCTGGGGAAGAAATTGTTCCTCGTATCCAACAGAAATCTCCCCTGGTACAACCTGAGGAAGGACAGGGGTGAACAGTGATCTGAGGAGCTTCCACCTGGACAGAGGGTGCTCAGGTCTCTCACTCCCAGATGGGTCTGTGTGGCTGCTTCTAGGAGGGGAAAAACGCCCTCAAGGAGAAGCATTGGTGGCAGAGATGCCTTCCCACTGCCCTTCTCTGTGCTCAGGGGAGACCTGGGCACCTCATGGACCAATGTGGTTCAGAAAACCTCCCCTCTTCATGGTGCCAGAGATGCTCAGGAAAGGCCCTGCTGCTCTACAAGTGATTCCATGTGCCTAGAGATGCCAAACTGACACTAAAAGCTCAGGGTGGAACAGGGCCAGTCAGGACAGAACACATGCTTTTCAGCCAAAGAGCATCCCTGGAATTCAGGATGTAATGGATTTCCCTCCCTGACAGGCTGTGTTTTCATCACCCTGCAAAGAATCAGCCCTTAACGTCCCAGGAATTTTGAGCTGAGCAAAATAAAAAAAAAAAACCACAACAAAACAAACCAAAACAAATTATAAAAAAAAAAGGGCTGATAAGACAGTTCAATGAAGGCAGCTGTTATTTAAGGAACGTTTGTTTGAGTTTTATTAAGATTCATGTTCCCTTAGTAACTAAAAGGAATAGAAGGGAATCGAACGAGGGAATTGCTTACCAGGGACAGATCTCAGGAAGGAAGAGGATCCGTGTCAACAGCTCAGCACCACTGCTGTGAGATCCCCCTGGCTCCAAACCACGAATTAAATGTTAATTTGGGATTGGCAAATAGCTAATGAGATTTTTTTTCTTTCAAAGAGAAGCAGGGAGAGGTGTTGGGCGGCACAGGGTGCCAGCTGGTAGGGAGGGCTCAACCACTTCAAACCCTGCAGAATGGAGAAGGTGGGTGGGAAGGGAAGGGAGGTTCTGGGATGCTGTGACTCAGCCACCCTGGACTGCACCCAGACACTGTTCCTACCACTGGCTTGTTCCACCCTTTTCAGTCCTTGCAGGTTTTTGAGCAAGAGTCAAGACCTAGAGATGGGAAAACACAAGAGGCAGGAGAAGAGGAGGCTCCAGGGAGACCTAACTGCAGCCTGGCAGTGCTGGAAAGGGAGGTTCAGAAAGATGGGGACAAAAGTGGTGGTTTGACAGAGGGGAAGAGTCAGACTGGAGCTAAGGATGATCTTCACACTGAGGGTAGAGAGACACAGGCACAGAGTGCTTTGGGTGTGAAGGGACCATAAAGCTGATCCATTCCCATCCCCTGCCATGGGCAGGGACACCTCCCACCAGCCCAGGGTGCTCCAAGCCCCATCCAGCCTGGGCTGAGACACTGTCAGGGATGGGGCAGCCACAGCTTCTCTGGGCATCCTGGGCTCAGCACCCTCACACCACAAAAAATGTTTTTTGTTTGAATCTCCCAGTTTCAAGCCATCACCTCTTGTCCCATCATTCCCTGCCCTTGTCCCAAGTCCCTCCCCAGCTTTCCTGGAGCCCCTTCAGGCACTGGAAGGTGCTCTAAGGTCTCCCCATTGCAGCCTTCTCTTCTCCAGGCTGACCACCCCCAACTCTCTCAGCCTGGCTCCAGAGCAGAGCTGCTCCAGCCCTCAGATCATCTCCATGTCCTGCTCTGGACTCACTCCAACATCTCCATGTCCTTATGTTGGGGACTCCCAGTACTGGACTCAAGTCTTCTGTGTCAGCCTGAAAGCAATTTCTGAATATTAATATTTTAGGTGTCGCTCACTTCCAGTTTACAGGGGAGTAACCTCCCTCAGAACAACAGCAACTAAAGAGAGAAACAGAAATCTGTTCCTCCCTAACAGCTGCACTCCCACCGGCCAAGAAAAAGATTGAAGGTGGGACCCTTGGCACAGCCCTGCTCCAGTCTGCTCTGGAGCAGGGGACTCTGGGTTTGGGGTCCAGATGCTGGGGTAGATGATAACTGATAACCAGATGCTTCTGGTTGTCAGAAGTGAGTGAAGAAAAGCCTCTCAGGATTTGCCCAAGAGAGCAGAATTGCAGCAGAATCCCAGCAGCAAGGCTCGAGCTCCTCTGAGAATGGACCTGGAAGACGATGGGAGGTGAGCGGGGTGGAATTGGAGGGTGTGGGGGCTGTAAGCCAAGAGCCAGGGAATTCAGCGGTCTACACACTTTTAAATATACCCAACTTAGTGCTTTTATCACCCAAAATAGACATTTAGAATTATATAACAATGAGAGATGAGACTGGATGTCTTAAAAGGAGAAAGCGGAGCTCAGGTTGAGGGAGGAGAGCTGGGAGGGGCTCAGATGCTGAAATTCAGCTGAAGCTTTTGTAGGGACCAGGAGAAAATGATGACGCAGGGAAGAAGAACCAGAGCCAAACTCATGAGGAGGGTATGAAAATAACTCTGGGTGGAAAAGCCCAACCCCACCATTGCTCCCCGTAGAAAGCTGAGACACTGAGGAGAAAAAATCAGAAGAGAGATGGATGCAGGGTGCTGGGAATGTCTAACAAATATGGTGCTGGGGCCAAAATGAGCAGTGCAGGGGGGCAGCAGAGCAGAAAGCATGAACATGGGGCTCCTGAATGGCTGAGAGCAGGAGCTGCCTGGGTGAGAGCAGCTCTGTGACCTTCCCTTGGTTCATGCCCATGGCACAGGGACAACAGCCTTGTTGCACCCAGACAGGAAGGTCATGGCCAGAGAGAGCAATTGCTGGAGCCAGGACTGTGGGCAAGCAGGTTCCAGCCCCAGCAGGAGGGTTTCTAGGTCCTGAGATCCTGAGAGATGAAAAGGGGCTTCGCTGGCAAGTGCAGCAGGGCTGTGGTCCTCCCACTTTCCTTCTGCTTCCAAAGGAAATGTCTGTTGGGATGTGGGATGTCTGTCTGCCATTATAGAATCCCGAACTGTTTTGAGCTGGAAAGAACCTTCAAGATCATCTGGTTCCATCCCCCTGCCATGGGCAGGGACACCTCCCACCAGCCCAGGTTGCTCCAAGCCCCATCCAACCTGGGCTGAGACACTGCCAGGGATGGGGCAGCCACAGCTTCTCTGGGCAACCTGGGACAGGGGCTCAGCACCCTCACAGCACAGAATTGCTTCCTTGATGTCCAACCTAAATGTCCCCTCTGCCAGTTTAAAGCCATCACCTCTTGTCCCATCATTCCCTGCCCTTGTCCCAAGTCCCTCCCCAGCTTTCCTGGAGCCCCTTCAGGCACTGGAAGGTGCTCTAAGGTTTCCCCAGAGCCCTGAACACTTCCAGGGGTGAGGTGTCCTTCTGGGAAATGCAACCTCCTCCTTGGCAACCTCACACCCAGGAGCTGGGTTCCTCACAGGGTTTATGTTGTGTTTTTCCAGCAAAGTGAAGTGCAGGAACTCCATGGGGTGCCTGGGTGCTGCCAGCACAACCCAAATTACTGATTTGTCTCTGGAAACCTGCTCCAGTGTTTGCCACCAACTCACATAGGGATCACCTCCTCCCCCAGGCAGACAAGCCAGGCCCAGAAGTTATTCCCCATTTCAGGAATCCAGGGACCTCCCTTTCCCAGCTTCCCAGCACCTGAGCCTTGACCTCAGCGGCCTTCCCTGAAGGTCCCTGGCAGGGACAGACCTCCTGGCCTCCCTGAGGTGGGGACATGGTGTATGGACAGTGTTGAGACCCCCATCCCAGCTGGACAGGCTCAGTGCCTGGGGACAGGCAGTGCCAGGCTCTGCCCAGGCTCCTGGCCCATCACCACCAGCAGGATCCAGGGGGCTCCTGCCAGAACCCCCCCAGCATCACATCACCCTGTCAGAGCTCAGTGTCTCAGACCCACAGGGTATACCAGACACCCTGCCATGGGGCTGGAGCAGCAGCCAGGACTCATCCCCAAGGAGGACCCTAAGTCTCAGCAGGATCCCCCACTTGGTACCCAGAAGTCCCCTCACACTCTAAAGCCTCCTCACAAAATCTATCTACAAGGCACAGCAGGAGAGGCTGGGACTCCATCCCAGCCCAGTCTGTGCCCCAAACCTTGGTGTAAGATCTTGGCCAGTCCTCTGCTAAACCAGCCCGTGGCTAATGGGAAGGCCACCTTCTCCACCACTGCTTCTCCAAGCCCTTGCAGCCACCATGGAGGAGCTGTCCCAGCAAGGCAGCTCTGCTGGGCTGGGCTGGGCTGCAGCAGTCAGAAGATGAGCAGACCCCAGCAGATCAGAGGAGGGCAGGGATGGGGGACACTGAGTGTGAGGAATGTCCCATCCACTTGGTTGCAAGTGAGGAGGAAAACTCTTCAGCCAAGTAGGAGGTTTAGCCCAGCCCCAGCTAAGCAGAGACACTGATCCCCACAGCCCAGGCTCAGAGGTCCTTGGGGATCACAGGAAGACCTGTGAAGCCAAGTTCAGGGCTCTGCAGCTCACCCTCCACCAGCCCCCTCCCCATGGTCATCCCAGCACACATGGAAATCCCACCACTACCAAGCCAACACCCCCCAGAAGAAGCCAAACCCTCAGGAAAGGTTGCCCCCCACATCCCACCCCAAGACCCAGCCTCCTGCCCTCTTCATCCAACCTCCACCACAACAACCAGAAGACACACTGGACCCCAGCACCACAGAAATACATCCATCCCCATCTCCTGACCCCACCACCACGAATGGGAATGACCCCCCCCTGGGGCCTGGGCTGGGGCAGGGACTGTACCTGGCTCTTGAGGGCTCCCAACTTCAGCACCTGCCACCATCTCCTGGGCAGGAGCAGCCATCTCTGGGCTCTCTCCTGGGGAAGGAGGCTGCTCCTGGCTCCTGGAGCGGGTTCCTATGGCGATGCAGAAGCAATTATAATAAAAGGTGGAGCACAGCAATTGGAGGGGAGAGAAGGTGCTTGAGCTGCCTGCTGGGGAAAGCCTGGGAGAACCCAGGGCTGGGGGCTGAGCCTGCTTGTCCCCAGCCTCCTGGATCCCTGCATGTCCCACCCCAAAAAAAACAACCCAAAAAACCAAACCAAAACAAAAAACCCCTCCCTACAATGCACCCACATCATGGCCACTCCCAGACCCCCCGGACTCTTTTTCTGCCCACAACGTTCCCATTTCTGCTGCTGGCAGCTGGAGATGCTCCAGAGCAACCACAGCACCCTGTGGGCAGGCTGCACCCAGGGCTGTGCAGCAAACAGATGCTGAGGGGCCAGCTGGCCAGGAAGATGTTCAAGATGTCTCCAAAATGTCATTGCAGCCCCATGAGCACCTTCCCACCCTCGGCTCCAGAGGTGGATCTAGATTTCTGGGATGCAAAGACCTGACAGGCTTGCAGGGAGTGGTGCCCAGATCCCAGGGAAAACATGGCCAGGCTCTGGGAGATCTCCAGGAATCTGACAGCATCTCTGGAGCTCAACTGTGGACCCAGTGCAGCCTTGCTGCCCAGCAGCCCTACAGAAGGCCCTGGAGGATATGTTCTGCCTGCTGCTGTCTCCTGCCCATACGGTCTCACCACCTCTGGGTGCCAGATCCACACCAGCAAACTCCAAGGATGAGGTTTTCACTCTGGAGAAAGGCAACAGGAGCCTTGGAACCTGGGCTGGTGAGATGCCATCTGGAGGAACAACTAGCACCAGGTGGTTGGTCACCACACCCAGGATTGACTGACCTGGGTATTTATTCCCACTTAGCTTCAAGGGACAACCTCAGCACTGAGAAACTCAGCAGTAACAGTGCCCAGACCCCTGCCAGGAGGAGCAAAGAAGGGAAAAATGAGCTGCAAATAAATACACTTGGTGACACCACCAAAACCCTCGAGCTCTTGGCACAGCCCAATGGGCTGAGCTCCTCCCAAGGCCTTCCCATCAAGAAGGATTTCATAGAATCACAGAAACACAGAGTGGTTTGGGTGGGAAAGGGACATTTAGAGGCCATCGAGTCCAACTGCCTGCCAGGAGCAAGGACATCTTCAGCTAGATCAGGTTGATCAGAGCCCTGTTCAGCCTAACCTTGAAAAGCTCCAGGGATGGGGCTTCTACCATCTCTTTGGGCAAGCTGGGCCAGCTCTTCACCACCCTCAGTATGAAAAATTCCCTTGTATCAAGCCTAAATCTGCCCTCTTTCCATTTAAAACTCCCTGTCCCATCACCCCAGGCCCTGGTAGATTTGTCCATTCCCATCGACTTGGGGACGTTTTCAGGTCAAGCTCTGGGAGCAGGGTGTCCTTCTGAGGACAGTTTCTCCCTTCAGCCACCACTACTTTGGCCACCACGTGGCTCATGGTGTCTGCTGAACCACACGCCAATCCCCATAAAAAAATAAGATGGCAGAGAGCTCAGGGTCTGGTGTACAGGAGCCCCAGGGAGGCAGAGAGGAAGGAGTAGGAGAAAACTTCTCATCATGCAAGGAAAACCATGGAGCACACCCACTGCTACCTGGGGAGCCCTGTGCAAGATCCTCAGAGGTTCTCCTCCATCCTGCCCACCACCTTTTGCCTCCACCATTGAGCTGTGAAGTCAAGGGAGCCCAACCCAAGCCCTCCTCAGGTGCCAAGCAGTTTGGATGCTTCCTTTGAAGACTTCTCCAACCTTTCCTACTGTTTCCACTCCCAGTCCATGGAGAAGGGTCCTCAACACCTTCCCCAGCCTTGCTCCACCCTACAGAAGCTACCAGGGGACAATGTCCTGAACTGCTGTGGACCCTGGCTGCAGCCAGCACCCTGCACCAGGCCAGAAAGGACCATGCCCTCCCCCAGAGCATCTTCTGTCCTGCTGCTCCCTTGTCAGAAGGTGACAATTGCTCTGCTCCAGGGTGGGGACTGTGGCTGCATCTCAGTGAGCTCTGGTGATGGTAAATCCTCTCAGCTGATGAGGGTTGTGAGTGCAAACACAATGACTTCAGCTGAGGACTCCTCTGGGTGAGCAGAGCTGTGTGAGGGGTGGGACAGGGTTTCTCTTGCTGGGATTGTCCCCAGCAGAATGGGCTCCATCTGTGACACAACTGACTGCTGTTAGCACTGAGCAGGAGCCAGGAGGAGCAGGATGAGGATGCTGGGCATGGAGGTACTGAGCATGGGGATCATAGAATCCCACAATCCCAGACTGGTTTGGGAGTGAAAGGAACATAGTGGTCACCCAGTGTCACCCAGTGCCACCCCCTGCCATGGGCAGGGACACCTCCCACCAGCCCAGGTTGCTCCAAGCTCCATCCAACCTGGGGCCTTCAGCACTGCCAGGGATGGGGCAGCCACAGCTTCTCTGGGCAACCTGGACCAGGGGCTCAGCACCCTCACAGCACAGAATTTCTTCCTTGATGTCCAACCTAAATGTCCCCTCTGCCAGTTTAAAGCCATCACCCCTCATCCAGTCCCTCCAGGCCCTGGTCCAAAGTTCCCCCTCAGCTTTCCTGGAGCCTCTTCAGGAACTCTGAGGGCCCCTTGGAGCCTTCCCTTCTCCAGGCTGAACAACTCCAGCTCTCTCATCCTGTCCCCAGAGCCGTGGAACTCCAGCCCATGGTCATTAGCAACCCCAAATAGAGATTCCTGACTTCAACCTCTGATATTTCCAAGGGAGACACGACATGGATTATCTGGTCCTGCTGAGTCAAATGTGTCAGAGCTCAGACTGATGCTCAGCTCGGCCAAGCTGCTCCTGCTGGCCCCATGCCTGTCTCTTTCTCTCTCTCTGAATCCATTCCCCCCTTGTCCCACCCACTCCAGGCCCTTGTCCAAAGCCCCTCCCCAGCTTTCCTGGGGCCCCTTCAGGCACTGGAAGGTGCTCTAAGGTCTCCTCTAAGCCTTCTCCCAGCTGAACACCCCCCATGCCCTTTCCTTGGCACCACTTGGTCCTCCCCAGGATTGTTGTGCCTGTTGCAGTCCCTGGCTGCAGGTAACATGGAGCTCTACAGGTGCTGGAGCATCTGAAGGACCTTGATTCCTCTCCTCCCCTCTCTGTAGCAGTTGAAGGAGCTGCTGGGGCTGGGAGGCTGGGCAGGGAGAGGTCACAGCATTGGCAGATATCAAAGAACAGGTCAGCTGTAAAGCAACACTCAGATTATCTGTTGGAGCTTTGCAAAGCTGAACTTGGCTGGCAGGGAAGAGCGANTCTCCTGCTGTGGTCAGGAGCTGGTAATGCTGCAGCATTTTATCATGCCTCACGGAGCTGGTTCTGCTGCTTTCCCAGCTCTCTTTAGAAACCTCCTGGACTGGACAGAGTCTGGTGGTGCTTCTGTGTCTGTTGTTCATTCTTCAGTCCAGAAGGAGGTTTGCTGTTCTCCTGAAAGAGAAGGAGAGTCATTTATAGTCTGTAACCACACAGAACTCCAGCCTGGTTTAGGTGTGGGGGGGACTTAAAGCTCATCCATTGCCACCCCCTGCCATGGGCAGGGACACCTCCCACCAGCCCAGGTTGCTCCAAGCCCCATCCAACCTGGACTTGGACACTGCCAGGGATGGGGCAGCCACAGCTTCTCTGGGCAACCTGGGCCAGGGGCTCAGCACCCTCACAGCACAGAATTTCTTCCTTGATGTCCAACCTAAATGTCCCCTCTGCCAGTTTAAAGCCATCACCCCTCATCCAGTCCCTCCAGGCCCTGGTGCAAAGTTCCCCCTCAGCTTTCCTGGAGCCTCTTCAGGCACTCTGAGGGCCCCTTGGAGCCTTCCCTTCTCCAGGCTGAACAACTCCAGCTCTCTCATCCTGTCCCCAGAGCCGTGGAACTCCAGCCCATGGTCATTAGCAACCCCAAATAGAGATTCCTGACTTCAACCTCTGATATTTCCAAGGGAGACACGACATGGATTATCTGGTCCTGCTGAGTCAAATGTGTCAGAGCTCAGACTGATGCTCAGCTTGGCCAAGCTGCTCCTGCTGGCCCCATGCCTGTCTCTTTCTCTCTCTCTGAATCCATTCCCCCCTTGTCCCACCCACTCCAGGCCCTTGTCCAAAGTCCCTCCCCAGTGTAAAAAGTCCTTCTCCACACAAAACAACAAAGCACCTGACTGGTGTGTCAGCCCCATGGCAGCCACGAGCCCAGGTGACTTGTGGAGACCCAGGGAGGGCCACCACAACCCAACATTAGAGCCTGAGAAACCAGGGGTGGCCAATGCCACCAGAGCTACACCCAGCCTGAGGAAATGATCATCCTGGGAGGTGCCACAGGAGGAGGGACCACACGTGGCCCAGCAGGCTCTGAGGGATTCAGAGCTCCTCTGGTGCCCAGCAGACCCTTCCCACCACCTGCACACGGGACACCAGGACATATCCCCAGCTGGGACAACACAGACTCCTCTTCGCCCCTGGCTTTACCTGCTCCCTTGATCCTAACCCTTCCCAGCACTGCACCCTCTCCTCTGAGCAGGCAAAGAGGAACCTGAAGCCAACTACACCACCTCTGATCCATTCATCTTGAAATTCCTCCCCCTCTCCTTAAAGATCCTTTTAAAACTGCATCCCTGGGGGAATCCCTTCCAACCCTGTCCTCCCTCCTTGGAAGGGCTTCAGAGCTGGAGGTCCTCCTTCTGCTGAAGATTTTTTGCCTCTTAAAACAACTGAAAAAAAAAAAAAAAAAAAAAAAGCTGAATGAGCCTCAGGGAAACTCAGGACAAAAATTCCCTGAGGGGATGGAAATGGCTGCACACCCTGAGCAGTGCCTGCCCAGTACAGCACTGGGAGCAGTGAGCCAGGTTTGAGGTTATGGCAAACAAATTGTACCTTGGAGACTGTGAGGGAGTTTGGTTCTGTCTGGACTTAGAGGGCTTGGGAGTGAAATGAGGTTCAACGTTTGCATTTATCTCACCACTTGGCCAAGAGCTTTTGGAGAAAAAAAAAAAAAAAAAAAAAAAAAAAAAAAAAAAAAAAAGCCAAGTGTTTCTCTAATCAGAAAATCTATTCACCTATGAAATGTCATGAATCTCAGAAAGAGATCTCAGAGCTTTTTTTTTTTTTTAGTGCTGACGAAGTGATATTGTAAAACACTGCAGTGGCTGCACAGGTTGGGAGCCTGTGGCACGGAGTGACTGAACGGGTTTTTGTTTTGTGTCTTGGAGGACAGTGACTGCAAACACACTTGGATGCTTCAGCTCAAGACAGAAATAGATGCCTGGGGCTGGGTGAAAACCCTTTTTTTTTTTTTTTTTTTTTTTCATGCAGGTTTCACCATTTCAACATTTTCACTGAACTGCCAATGGTAATGAAGGAAAATTAACTTCTGACTTGGGCTGAGCCTGGATTGCAGCAAGTAGATGGGCTGGAGCCCGTGGGAAAGCTTCTTGGCCTCTCCCTGATCTGGAAGCAATGTGCTGGGCTGCTGCAGGCTGCCAAGGAGGCAGGAGGTAAGGATGGAGCCAGGTCAACCCTCCTCTCCATCCCCCCCAAAGCCCAGCAGGGCTGGTGGCATACTGCCAGCCACTTTCCTGGAAAGTCCCGAGAGCTGAGCTGCAATTTCCCTCCCAGAGCTGGGGACACTCAGCACCCACAGGTGACAATGAGAGAAGAGAGTGTCCTGTCCCCAGGGCTTCTCCAGAGCCCTGAGAGGAGGTGACTCCTCTGTCCTGGAAGCTGCCCAAGCAGAGACTCAGAGCTCATCGCTCTTCCCTGCCAGCCAAGTTCAGCTTTGCAAAGCTCCAACAGATAATCTGAGTGTTGCTTTACAGCTGACCTGTTCTTTGATATCTGCCAATGCTGTGACCTCTCCCTGCCCAGCCTCCCAGCCCCAGCAGCTCCTTCAACTGCTACAGAGAGGGGAGGAGAGGAATCAAGGTCCTTCAGATGCTCCAGCACCTGTAGAGCTCCATGTTACCTGCAGCCAGGGACTGCAACAGGCACAACAATCCTGGGGAGGACCAAGTGGTGCCAAGGAAAGGGCATGGGGGGTGTTCAGCTGGGAGAAGGCTTAGAGGAGACCTTAGAGCACCTTCCAGTGCCTGAAGGGGCCCCAGGAAGGCTGGGGAGGGACTTTGGGCAAGGGTAGGGAGTTAAGGGGCAAGGTGTGTTGACTTTAAACTGAAAGAGGGGAGATGTAGGTTGGATCTGAATTTCTAAATCCAAAGCGAGGTTTGATCTTGGAGGCCTCTTCCAACCTCAACACTCTCTGATTCTGTGACATTAGGAAGAAATTCCTGGAGGGATGGGATGGGATGAGGGGTGACGGTTTCAAAGTGGCAGAGGGGAGGTTTAGGTTGAACATTAGGAAGAAATTCTTTGGTGTGAGGGTGCTGAGCCCCTGGTCCAGGTTTCCCAGAGAAGCTGTGGCTGCCACATCCCTGGCAGTGTCTCAGCCCAGGTTGGATGGGGCTTGGAGCAACCTGGGCTGGTGGGAGGTGTCCCTGCCTGGTTGGAACCAGATGATCTTTTTAAGGTCCCTTCACACCCAAACCAGCCTGGGATTCTATCATTCTATGACACCTTCCCCTCTCACTCTTCAGAATGTGTCTGGAGGAGTGACCCTGCTCTCCTCCCCAAGCCACAACACCAAGGTCTTGGCCAAGGCTTTGGCAGCTGCTGGATTCAGTCCCCACATCCACAGCTATGGACCATTATTGATGTTGCAAGGTCAAACCACTTGAAAGCAGGGCTTAACCAGCCAGAAGGTTGTCTCAGCCACTCTAATTAGGTCCCTCTCCCTGCACCAGCATCATGATATAGCAATTAATGACAAAATCATCATTTCTTCCACTGCCTGGGCAGCTGTTCAATATCTTTGCTTATTTTCCTCTTTCCAGTGTTTGGCCTTGCTGCTCCAGATGACCAACCCCCTTTGGATTACAAGCCCATGTCACCCCATCATTAGGGTGGACTCAAGCTCCAGAAGTTCTGAAGAATCACCCCCAGGACAGGGGCAAGGAGAGGTGGGAATTTGAGAGGAATCTGTAGCTGGTTGCAGTCTCATCTAGCCAGGTGTATAAAAACTGGTATTTTCCTCCCACATGTATGATCATCACCAGGTTTTGTTCCAGGTTCTCTTCTAAGGATTTCATTTGCAACAAGAAGGAAACACACGTTCCCTCTGAGCCCCCCTACCCCCCCAATTTAATTTCAGACAAAACGTTCCTTCCAAACCCCAACACACCCTGGGGTAGATCCATGGTGTTGATCTTGTAGAGCTGGGCCCAGTGACAAGCAATCAATACAGGATTTTACAGCAGAAGCCACTAGGCAGCCCTGGCTCGACAGGTGACAGCAAAATGAAGGAAATCCTGTGTTTTTTACCCCAAAACTCCAGCACACCTCACTGCAGAAGAAGGCAGAGCTGCAGGAGCCCTGTTCCACGTGCCACCTTGCAGAGCTGAGTTGCTGAAGTCCACAAGATAAGATCTTCTCCTGGGCTGGGAGGCTGCTTTCCTCCTCCTTCCCCTCATTGGATGATCAGGAACCTTCTTCTGAGTTCCAGCTCTGTTTTGTCCCCCTCTCAGGTCCATGCAGAGCTGCCCAGACCTGCTGGTCACCAGGGACATCTCATTCCTCCCAGAGGTTGGGACCACCCTGTGTCCATCCATCTCCAGGCTGGAGAAGGGGGTGGCTCAAAACAACTGCAATGGTCCTGTGGGGAAGGGAGGGAACCTTCCTGCTTCACTCTACTGGGACTCATCAAACAAAACATCCCTTCCCTTCCTGCAGACCATGTCCAGGCCACAGATCCATCAGGGCCTTATCAGGGGACAAGAAATAGCTTCCTGCTGGGGTTATAGAGCTGTGGAATTACCCCTTTCCTTTGACAAGATCAATTAATCACTCTGAAGGCATTTTGCAGTAATAAATTAACTTCTTTCTTCCCCGTTAAGATGGAGGGAAGCTGCTGGGGAAATGGTGGGGTGTGGGCTGCCCCCCCCCCCCGTGATGATGAAGATGAATTTGGCTCCCCAAAGAGCTCAGATGGGTTCCCTCTACTCATGGGCCTGGTTTGCCACAGTCCTGGGCACCTCCTGACAGGCTGTCTCTGTCCAGCTTCACAACCATGGATGGATCCATGCTCTCCACCACCTCCCTGAACATGGATCTTCAAGGCCCAGGAGACTTCATGCCCTTGCAGCCCAACTCATTCATGCAGACAGGGTTTACCCCCCCCCCCTTTCTGCTCAGACACCAAATCAAACACTCAGCACCACTTGGAGAGGCACAGAGAGCGTCCCAAATTGTCCCCATATCTCTCTGGGGTGTCCTCTGGTGATGGGCAAAGGTCCTTGCCTGAGGACTCTGTCTTGGGATGTGAACGTTGGGTGGAGGATGGAAGATGTCCAGAGGCTGAGAAACAGGAAAGAGGTCCTTTAGAGGTCCTTTGGACCCAGGGAGCACAGAGAAACCTAAGGGAGAAATCCAGACCTTGAGCCCCAAGGAGAAGACACTCGAGGTCTCCTCACAGCCCACTAGCAGGGGATCTAGAAGCTGAAGTGAGGCTGAGGGGGAACCCACCCAGCACTGCAGACAATCAACCTCCTAAATACAATTCTACAGCTTTCAGCTCAAACCAGCTGCTTTCTCCTTGGGCCAGGGTAGTTTTCTGAGGGACACGCTGGCAAACAAACCAGAGGGACAGCAAGGCCCCTCCCCAGCCCTGCAGCCCAGGGGGGTGGTACGTGGGGGTCTCTGGCTGTCAGTCCCACCAGAAGTCTCAGCTGGAGGAGCTCTGGAGAACACGGGCAAAGCACCATCAACCAGGGTCCAGGCTTTTGGTGCCACCAGCCACCTGAGCACAGTCCTGGTGACAGGGACACGTCGGCAGCAGCTCAACCAGCAAGTCTGCAGCTTTCTGGTTGCTCTTTCCCAGCCATGGGCTTACAGACGTGGATCTAAGCCAAGCTGCGTCCTTGACCCATCCTCTGCCACCTCTGGAGATGGTTCTGCCAAGGCCAGGCCCACACAACAGCAAAAGGGTCCAAAAGACACCATGGTTCTCAAAAGATCTATCCAAATGATGTCAGCTCAGGTGACACTGAGGCTCTGGGACAAAAATTGTGTTGATGCCTTCACTGGGACACATTCATCTGGGCCTGGATAATTCACACAGAGAGTTTTGTGATAAAGAGAAGCATTCCCTCAGCAGGCTCTTTCTGAAAGAATTTGTCACCATCAATAAATTGCTGGGAGATTTATTCCTGCCAGCCTTAAAACTGCACACAAAGTAATACGATTTGTTCAAACTCCTCAGCATGCTGTTCTCCTTGATTTAAAGGCTGTTGAACTATCTTTATTTTCTTAGCACATTATTAATTCAGATTCTGGCTCTGTAGGGAAGGAGCTGAGATGCCTCCAGAGTCTGTTCTGTGGGAATGAAAGGAGGAAAGGGCAGACAGAAGGGCAGTGAAAAAAAGGCTCAGGGAATAAGTGAACATCCTCCGTGTCTTGCACATCACTTTATGTTCCTCTTCCTGCCTACAGCTTCGACCACATCAAGACCACCCAGTTCCAGAACTCCTCAGGTGTCTTTCATCCCAGACTACCTAAGTGTCCTTCACTAGACTCTGAGTTGTGATCAGGGCTCCAAGGCCAGGGGCACCAACCCTCTGAGTCCTCACACCAAACTGAACAGCTGGCACATCAGCCAAGAGCTGCCTCCAACCTTTCAGGAGAGGCTGAGGGGTTTTTGCAGGACACCTTGTTCAACCCCTGCCTGATCTGATGAAGCTTTCCTTCAGAGCAGCATCTCTGAAGCCCATGGTGAGGGACCTTAGGCTTTCAACTAGGCTTTGGGCCACAAACTGTGGAAGTTTGTGGTAATTAGGAAAAAAAATCAGATTTAATTCTTTGGTGTGAGGGTGCTGAGCCCCTGGCCCAGGTTGCCCAGAGAAGCTGTGGCTGCCCCATCCTTGGCAGTGTCTCAGCCCAGGTTGGATGGGGCTTGGAGCAACCTGGGCTGGTGGGAGGTGTCCCTGCCCACGGTACAGGGTGGGAATGGATGAGCTCTAAGGCCCCTCCACACCCAAACCAAAGTATGGTTCTATGAACATGTCACCAGAACTGCCAGCTCCAGTGTCCATCTCCACTGAACCTAGAAGTGCAGGGATGGAAGCCCAGGGAATTGTTCAGCTCAGGGTTGGAGCTGGTGTCACCTCCAACCAGGACCCACGACTAAGCACAGAAACACCCCAAGGAACATGTTTTCCACCATTTTTATATAAAACCAGCTAACTTCCACCCTGTGCCACCTGAGAACATCAGGTACGTTGCCTGCAGGAACCTTCCTGCCTTTGACCTCCACGTCCCCTAGCAGGGCTATGTAAAAAAAAATTCTGCAATTCCTCAGCTGAAAAAAAAAAAAAGCTCCCAGTGAACATCTGCTCTGCAAAGCACCCTCATTAGTGAGGTCCCCCAGGAGAAGGAGTGACCTCTGCAAACTGCTGAGTTTGTGCTGTGTCCTGACCAGGAATATGAAATCCTGGGTTGATGAGGGGGAAGAGGTGGTCACCTAGCCCCAGGCAAGGGGACCTCCAGCCCTGGTTGGATGTGATCAGCTGCACTGAACTGGGTGTTGAAACCAAGCTGCAGAGTTACTGCTTCTGTAGAGCAGGACTCTGAAGGCCAAGTGGGCTCCTGGGGCTGTGCTGGCAATCTGGAGGAGTATGAAGCACAAAACCACAGAATTGTTCTGGTTGGAAAAGCACTTTCAGATCATCCAGTCCAACCATGAACCCAAGTCCAGGGCTAACCCTGGACCTCAGCATCACACCTACATGGCTTGGAAACCCCTCCCAGGATGGGGATTCAGCCACCTCCCAGGGCAGCCTGGGCAAGGATTTAATGACCCTTGACCCTTGCAGTGAAGAAGTTTCTTCTAATATCCCATTTGAACCTCCCCTGGAGAAACTTGGACCATTTCCTCTTGTCCTGTTGTTTGTTACCAGGGAGAGAAATATCACAAGCTCTGGTTGCTTACTGCTGACCTTTGGCAGCTGTGCACCTCCATCATCTTCTGTCTGCATCCCAATACAACCAGAGACCTCAGCACTTTCCTTCTGGCACAGCAGAGACCCTTCCACCACCTTGAAGACCTCATGACCTCTCCTGATGTCATGGGGGAAATTACTACCAGTGGGGCATTCTCCGTGCTCTCGGTCTCTGTCCTGCTCCTGTTCCCCCATCTCATTTATCCATTTAGGGCTTATCTACACCCTGAACTCTTTCTCCTCGATCACTAAACACCCATGCCTAGATGTGCAGCCCCATCAGCAGGGAGGCAAAGCCACCCCTGGAGGAGCTCAGCCCATCCCTGCTGCAGGTTACTGTGGTACCCACCAGGTACCTTCATGTCATCAACATTAACCACCAGGTCACAGACCTGGATTCTCAGCCCGTGCTGCCTCAGCCTGCTGGTCCCCAGCTCCACGGCTGCAGCTGAGGGGTGATGGTGCTCAGGTCCCACTGCCATCCCTCTGCACTTGATTCTGCTTCACCAGTGAGCAGAGCTGAGCATGGGATTCCTGCCACCTCCCTCGCTAATTTATTTTATTTTTATTTTGCCTCCGAAATCACTGATTCATCTTCTCAGTCTTAATCATCGAATCATTTGGTTTGGAAAAAGACCTTTCAGATCATCACGTCTAACTGTTAACCCAGTGCTGTCAAGCCAACATGAAACAGTGTCTGGAAGTACCACATCTATGTGGCTTTTAAACCCCTCCAGGGTTGGTCTCAGTTGCATCACAGCCCAGTTTTGTCTGGGAATCTATTCCAGGAGCAGCAGGGTGCTTAATATGAATCTGGGGAAGGGACCACACCTGCTCACACCTCCCAAGGGTGTGGGCATCCTTCCAGAAGGACCAGTGCCACCTGAATGTGTTGAACTAAGTGTCTGTGCAAAGGAGCCTTGATCTAGAGAGCAACAAGCTCAAGGAGTCAACAACCCCAGTATTCCCCAGTTCTCCCAGCAGTGATGGTCCTGCTGCTCTGCACCACCTCCCTGTCCAGGGAAGATCTCAGGTGCCAAGACATCCAACCCAACTTCTATTTATGACGTCCTGTGGACTGCAAAGACCTCAGCCATGGCTCTGTGGGCCATGTGTTCTTTTCCCAGAGCCTCAGCTATGGAAGAAGAGTCCAAGGGTCTGGACCTGGGTGTAAATCTGTTTGACAAAGGGAAGGGAAGAGGAGGTGGTGCCTTGTTTTGCTTCATATTACCTAGAAATCACCAGAGAGGCAAACTTCTTGGCAGGTGGGTCACAGCAGGCACGGATGTCCTGGCTTTGTTTGGACCAGAGAGAAGAACTCCTGCTTTCACTTTAACTACTCTGGGCACCTGAGCTGCAGCCAAGGGGACAGAAGGATTCAGAGAGAGAGAAAGAGACAGGCATGGGGCCAGCGGGAGCAGCTTGGCCAAGCTGAGCATCAGTCTGAGCTCTGACACATTTGACTCAGCAGGACCAGATAATCCATGTCGTGTCTCCCTTGGAAATATCAGAGGTTGAAGTCAGGAATCTCTATTTGGGGTTGCTAATGACCATGGGCTGGAGTTCCACGGCTCTGGGGACAGGATGAGAGAGCTGGAGTTGTTCAGCCTGGAGAAGGGAAGGCTCCAAGGGGCCCTCAGAGTGCCTGAAGAGGCTCCAGGAAAGCTGAGGGGGAACTTTGCACCAGGGCCTGGAGGGACTGGATGAGGGGTGATGGCTTTAAACTGGCAGAGGGGACATTTAGGTTGGACATCAAGGAAGAAATTCTGTGCTGTGAGGGTGCTGAGCCCCTGGCCCAGGTTGCCCAGAGAAGCTGTGGCTGCCCCATCCAACCTGGGCTGGTGGGAGGTGTCCCTGCCCATGGCAGGGGGTGGCAATGGATGAGCTTTAAGTCCCCCCCACACCTAAACCAGGCTGGAGTTCTGTGTGGTTACAGACTATAAATGACTCTCCTTCTCTTTCAGGAGAACAGCAAACCTCCTTCTGGACTGAAGAATGAACAACAGACACAGAAGCACCACCAGACTCTGTCCAGTCCAGGAGGTTTCTAAAGAGAGCTGGGAAAGCAGCAGAACCAGCTCCGTGAGGCATGATAAAATGCTGCAGCATTACCAGCTCCTGACCACAGCAGGAGAGCTGACAGATCCCCTCAGTGAGATCACTGCTTGGAGAGATAAATCCCAATGAATGTCATCTCCCCAGGCATGCAGCAAAGGGCTCAGTGCAGTGAGAAATCTGGCAGCAGGCAGGGGGTGATGGGGAAGGAGAGGATGAGCTGTCAGGCAGAGAGGGAGATGCGAGGGGGGTGGCTGATGAGGAACCGTGTGGGGATGTTCCTAATGGAGTTCCTCACGGCCCGTTCCAGCAGACTGACTGCATCTAGGGTCTCTTCCTGGCCAGACACAAAGCAAGAAACATGCTGGAAAAACTGGAAGATGGCAGTTTGAGAGGCATCAGTGAGGTCATGGAAGTCCTGGACACGACTGGAAAGATCATCACGTCGTGGGGGAGCCTGAACTATGATGAAGACATTTGAAGGACCAGGATAATGAGATGAAGGCTTTGAAAGCCTTCATTTGGAAAAGCAGTTGTCACCAGGCTGTGTTCCCAGCCTCCCTGGTGTTTCCAGCTGTCCTCCTTGGTGGTTATGGGCACGTGGTGGAGGAAAATGATCTTTCCACTCCCTGGTCTGCTGGGGGTGTTTCCCCTCTGCACACTCCATGTGTGCAGCAGAGCAGCTTGGAGAGGAGCCAGCAGGCAGAAAACAAGCAGCAGACATAACTTCAGCAGAACAGGAATGAGAGGACACAATCTTAATGAGCATCTCCATAATTAACTCCCCCCCTAATGAGCACGCTGGCAGGGAGAGTCTCTACCACTTCACTGTAGCATCCTCTCCCTGGGAGCCAGGCTTGGCATAAGGAGGACCAAAAGCCACTTCTCTGGAGGGATGCCCATCTCAGGTCTTCCCCACCAGATCCAAAGCAGGGATTTGGGGTGTAGGACTCAGTCTTGTAAGCTGCAACCCCCAGCAGCAGTGACAGCTTTCCAGAAGAGCTTCCAGCCCCCTGAAGACCATTGGTTCTCTTCTCAGTCAGGACATCTTCAGGGGTGTTTCAGAAGTCCTCCAGCTGATCCAGCTGTGAAAGAGCCTGAACTTCACCACATCCAGTGCAGGTTCTTGTGGCAGCCAGGCAATGCCACAGGAGGTACCTGCAGTATGGTACCATCTCCAACTGGACTCCCTTGTCTGGTTGGGCTCAATCTTGGAGGTCTTTTCCAACCAGGGTGATTCTGTGATTTATCTCACATCCAGCTAAAGCAGATGGGAAGGGTTCATCTGGAGCAATCTCCTTGAAAACAGCCTGAGGAGCTGTGGGCTGAGCACTGGTCAATGGGGTGAGCAAAGAGATTCTGTGGACTCTAAGGCCAATTGTTTAAGTGGAATGGGTGGCTGATTGCAAGTGATGTTTTCCACTGGTGCAGGGGGAATCTCTAAAACCTCTGAAAGCTGAAACCTCAGCAGACACAAAGTCCTGCTACTGAGCCAGAATAATGCCATGCAGCAGGGCTAAAGGGCTGGGAAGCAGCTCTATAGCAGAGGACATGGAGATCCTGGTGGATACATTGACCAGGAGTCAGCTATATATATGCCCTTGAGAAACTGCAGGCCAACTGCTGTGTGATGGAGGGGACGTGTCAGCTGAACCCATCAACCAAAACAGAGGTGAGGGAGAAGAGCTCCACTGGAGAGTGAAATGAGGGAGCAGTTGAGAGGGCAGAGGGTGTCAGAGCTAAAGGACTCATCTCCAAGAATTCAGACAACCAGTTAAAACCTCCAGAAATGCCACCACTTGGGGACAACACACAACAGGACACCTCACTCTCCTCTGGAGCAGCTTTCCAGGACTCCCAGTCACATCTTTGCTGGGCAGAGTCCAAGAGGGTGGGAAGCAAATGATCTTTTGTGAGCACTGCTTGCAGGCAGCAGTTAAAAGCCAGTGACCACCTCGGACTCCTGACTCAACAGAAGGAAACGAATGACCCAACCCACCAGCAACTGGTAGAGCATCGTCCATTCCTCAATCAACTGAAGCCCCTTCCAGGCCCCACTTTGGGCTTTAGACACCTGTTTTCTTCACTCTAAAGAATTCTGAATCTGGGAGGAGGTGTAAGGAGAGGCCAAGAGTACATCTGGGGACAGGGCTGGTGTCCTCAGAGCCCCCGCAGAGATCGGTCTGGTGGGAGGTCTAAACGTTTCCACATGTAGATTCCCAGGATGAAATGTTCCCATTGTTACCAGGAACAAAACTGGGCCCCCCTTCAGCATTAAGCATGGTAAGGAAATGTTGTGTAAGCAGCTCCCTGTCATCTTCATCAGCAACTGAAACAATATTTTCATTTAGAAAAGTAAACAGTGGGGGGTTTTGCCACTCTAAGTCAACAACTTCCCATGGAAAATCTTGACCAACATGTCAGGATGCTGGAGTAAACCTTGCCAGGAAATAGTGACCCATAGGAAACACGAGCCCCCTTCCAGCTCTCCCACTTGCTCCCTTCTCCCTGGAGAAGCCAGCCAAGGTTGGGGTTGGGTTCACCAAAGGTGGAGGAGATGCCCTGTAGGTCAGGACCCCTGAGGATCAGCTGTGCAGCACCCCGTGGTGGGAAGGGATGAACATTCCCTTTTTTCCTGGAGACCACTTGCACCAACTGTGCTCACGTTAGAGCCTGGAAGACCTCAAAAAGGAGACCTGGAGACTTCTCCTGGCCAGGCCAAGCCCCAGCCTGGTGCCTGTGGCCTGTCCCCCTCCCTGTGTCAAAAGCTACGAGGGGATGATTTGAAGAGGCTGGTTAAGCAGCTCACCTTGAGTGAGAGTTCCTGAGGGGGAGTGTGGGACTTGTTATGAATATTTAATGATGGGTTCAGCAGACCTCAGCACACCCCTCAAGCTCCCATCAGAAGAACCTTGACTGGCTCACTGTTTCTTGGAGATTGCACAGCAACACAGACACAGTCCCTCATCCAAGGACCCAAATCCACCCCCCAGGAGCACCTGCCTGTTCCAGCACCCCCCAGAGCTCTCACTGTACTCACCTCACACCCTTCACAAGCTTGCAGGCACCCAACATGCACCCAACACACCTGACACCTCCACAGACATCCCACACCCCCCAGTGAGTACCCATAGTCTGCTTTTCCTTTCTTTCTGAGTCTTCCAAAAGCCTGAGCCCTCCAGTCCCTGGGTCTTGCACCTAATTCATCCTCCTAACACACAATATGGAACATTCCAGCACATCTCAGGGCCTCCTCCCGGGCCTTTCCCCACAAGCTGAGGGATTACAAAATGCCTTTTTAGCCCATTTGTCACTCCCAGCTTGAAGACAACTTGGATGCTCAGGACTGGAACAGGTTGCCCAGGGAAGTGGTGGATACCTCCTCCCTGAAACCATCCAAAGTCAGGTTGAATGAAGCAACTTGTAGCCTGAAGACAAGAAGGCTGAGAGGAAACTTTCTCAGTCTCTACAGCTCCCTGAAAGAAGTTTGGACCGGTCTCCTCTTCCAAGGAACAAGCAAGAAAAGGCCTCAAGTTGTGCCGGGGAGGTTTAGACTGGGTGTCATGAACAATTCCTTCCCCAGAAGGGAGGTGTTCTCCACAGCCAGCCTGTGCTGCCCAATTATTTTTTAATTTGCATTTCCCCTCCTGTCTTTAATAGCCAGTCAAAGATGATGGGGCACACACCTTCCACTGACACAGGGACAAGCTGACCTGAGAAAAAAAGAAAGGGGTAGGAGTGTTCATGCTTGGAGCAGACAGCCCACAGAACTGCTGAGTAATTCTTATAAGCTAGCAAGTAACTGTCTTATTTTTAATTAGCAATTAAACGAGTTGGTAATTTCTTGCCTGTAAATCATCATAGAAGTACAAACAATGGGAAGCAAATTGAGCCTTTAGCATTTTATTACCAGGCTGTCCCATGAATTATTTATCAAGTGGGCAAATCCGTTACTTCAGAAACATCCATTGCTGCCATTAATTGATTTTAAATCATTTCTTTGACTGGTTTGCTGTCCTGCCTGCCACCAGTCCTGTGCAAAAGCCATGTCTGCCTGTTTCTGTGGGTGATGGAGCTGAGCTCCCCAGCAGAACAGTCTGGGCTGGCTGTAAATGGATGGTCCATCCCAGCCTGCCCACCTCCGTATCGCAGCCCCCTGGGTCTGCCCGGTGCCACTGACACCAACAAAACCACCACCACCTACCCTAGAGTTAGTTTCAGGAAGGTTTTCAACAAAGAACAGCCTGGAAATTTCCAAAACCCACCTGCTCCCAGCAAGGAAATAAATCTAAGGAGGCTCCCAGCAGTCAGTGGCTTTGTGAAGGTGCAGCTGAAGGGGATTCTCCAAGAACTCTCAGTCTCTGTGCCAAGCCTAAATTTCATCAGCTCCAATCTAAACTGATCACTTCACATCCTGTCCCAGCAGACTCAGAGGACAATTGGTCACTTTAGAACAGCCCCAGGTGTTGGGAAGAGTTCACTCCCTTTCTTTGCTAATCAAATTCAACTTGTTCTCTCAGCCCTCCTGGTCCTTCTGAACTCTCCCAAGTCCTGCTGCTTCCTCTGCTGGGGTGGAGACCACGGTGAGAACACCCAAGGCTCTGCAGAGGGATGCAGCTCAGGCAGGGAAAAGACAGCCAAGGGTTCTTCCTCCCACACTTCCAGATTGCTTCCCAGTTCCAGTGCCTGAAGGGGCTCCAGGAAAGCTGGGGAGGGAACTCTGGACAAGGGCAGGGAGGGATGGGACAAGAGGCAATGGTTTCAGACTTGAAGAGGGAGATGGAGGTTGGACATTAGGGAGAAATTCTTTGGTGTGAGGGTGCTGAGCCCCTGGCCCAGGTTGCCCAGAGAAGCTGTGGCTGCCCCATCCCTGGCAGTGTTGAAGGCCCCAGGTTGGAGGGGGCTTGGAGCAACCTGGGCTGGTGGGAGGTGTCCCTGCCTGGTTGGAACCAGATGATCTTTTTAAGGTCCCTTCACACCCAAACCAGTCTGGAATTCTTTGTTTCTCAGGCCTGGTAGAATATGGAATAACTTTAGGAGGAGATAACAACCACAAGCATCAGATCCCATCCCCAACATCTCCATCCCCATGCCATCAGCACTGAGCCTGTCTGGTGGCAGGACAGCTGACCACTGTGCAGGGACACAGCCAGGCTGTTCTGGACCACAGCACACTGTACAGAAGGCAGCAAAAAGAAACCAGCAGCCAGGAAAGGACACAGGAGAAACTGCAGTGCCTGGGCCCTACAAAGAGACAAAGTGATGAGACAGCAAGTTAAAAACTTCTTCTGCCATGGGACTGAGAAGCACTCTCCAGCCCAGCATGCCCATGCAGGAATAAATCCAAAAGAAAAATGAAGTTTTCAGGTGCCTGGTTGGTCTCCTGAGGGAAGATCACCCCCTACTTTTGGTGGCTGAATGCTCTGGAATTTCTCTCCTCCACCTGGACAGTCCAGAGACAGAAGAAGGAGGAAAGAAAAGTGAAGGCAAAACCTTCCTGGAACTGCTCCACCTCTTCCACCCCACATCACAGCTGTGAGGAGCCCTTCCAGGTTGCAGCTGTAGTCCCCTGGGAGAGCTTGATCTTGAAGAACATCCCTCTGAATTTTTGCAGGTGGGTGAGTGACCCAGCAGGTGCAGGACCCAGCAGAAGATCTGAGGAGCTGAAGCAACCAACAACAGCAATCCCTGACCAGAACTGAGCTGCTGCTGCTGCTGCTCCTCCTCTTCTGCAGCCTCCAAACATCTCCTGTCAGATGAGATGAGCTGATAAAAATGCAGATCGATTCCAGGGCCAGGTCTTCAGCTGTAAATCGATGCTGTCCCCATGACTGGAGCAGATTGCCACTAACTCAGAGTAATGTTATCTCCCATCAGCAGGAAGAGACACAAAGGGATAGGAGACCAGGTGTCCCCTTTCTGCTGTGCCTGAGGGAACAAATCTCACTTGTGCCACAGGTCCCAGTGCCTGAAGCATCACAGAACCCCTAACAGGTTTGAGTTGGAAGAGATCTTCAAGATCACCCAGTCCTAACCCTCTGCCATGGCCATGGCCACCTCCCACTAGAGCACGGTTGAGCACGGTAGAGCTTTTTTTGGTTGAAAAAAGACCTTTCAGATCATCAAGTCCAACCCTTCCCCCAGCACTGCCAAGGCCACCACTACCCCATGTCCCTCAGCACCACATCTCCAGGGCTTTGAAACCCCTCCAAGGATGATGGGGACTCCACCCCTGCCCTGGGGCAGCCTGGGCCAGGGCCTGACACTCCTTTGCAGTGAAGAAATCATTCCCAAGCTCCAATCTAAACCTCCCCTGGAGCAGCTTGTGATGCCTTTTCCTCTTGTCCCATCACTTGTTCCTTGGGAGCAGAGACCCCCTGGCTCCAACCTCCTCTCAAGCAGTGACAACGAGTAGGCTGATCTTCCCTCCAAGCTCCAAGCCCCATCCCAGCCTGGCCTTGGACACTTCCATCCATTCTCCTGTCCCGAGCTGTACTTCAATAAGCAGCAAACCAGCCCTGCAGGTGGAGGATCTGGGAGCTACTGTGCAGATCAAGGTGGCTGCCAGAGGGCTGTTGAACCTCTGGAGCCAACCCAGCCCCAGGGACGTGCTGTGGGGTGGCCACAGCATGAGAAACCACCTGCAGGACATAGAGAACTCGAGTGAGCACAGCCCTTCCAGCTAAGGGTTCACACCTAAGCTACTCCATGACTCAATGATCTACAAACCACCGGGCAGGCTGGAAAAGGGCCATCCTCAGCATGGGACCTGTGTCCCATCCATGCTTTGACCTGCAGCCAGTTGGGGTGCCTCTGAGCCAGGCTCCAGCACCATGCCAGACATCCGAGATCCCTGAGCAATGCCAGTGCAATGTCTGCACTCTGATGAGTGCTGATGGCACGAGGTCCCTTGTGCCAGGACACTTTGTGCCATCTCAAAGCCAAGAGCTTGTCAGAGCTCCTTGATTTGCTTCCCCCACCATGTGCCGGCTGGGAAACTCATCCCCACGCTCATTCCTGGAAGCGTGTGGGTGCCTGGGAAGGGGAGGCTGATCCAAGTCCTCTGGCCAGACTGCTCTTACTGGAAGAGAGACTCACAGCCCAGAGACACACCATCTCTACCCCAAGGCCTGGCATCTCCAAGGAAGGACAAGAGTTCCCTTGGCTGACAGGGATGTGGTTGTCAGAGAACTGTTTTGGTTGGAAACAACCTTTGAGATCATCGAGTCCAAGCGTTCCCCCAGCACTGCCAAGGCCACCACTACCCCATGTCCCTCAGCACCACATCTCCACAGCTTTTACACCCTCCAGGGATGGAGACTCCCGGATGGGCCAGGGCCTGACAACCCTTTTAGGGAAAAAGCTCCAGAGTCTCCACCATCAGCTTCACCAACCCCATCAAGCTAGGACAAGGCTCTACTGGTGTAACCCTGCCCATGGAAGCAGCTCTTCATCCACCTCCATTATTGGAGGAGCTGGTACTCCCCCCAAGCCTTGGTTCCATCCCATATATCCCTGAGCTGCCCAAGGAGCTGGTGGGCCTGTCTCAGCACTGCAGTCAAAAGGACCTGAAGCACAACAGGTGACAGGGCTGGGACTGACTTTTGTCCCCAAAAGGACTAGAGAGCCACAAACAGAACAGAGCTGAGACCCAAGCCAGGACTTCAAGGTTTGGCCATTTCAGACCCACCTTACAGGTCATCCTTTAGGTCACCAACGCCCTGGTAGCAGCTTCTCCTCACACAGACCTCACAGCAAGCTCCCTCAATTCCTCTCCAGCTTCTCCTGGCTCCAGACCCTCTCACCTCCCCCCAGCTCTCAGCCCTCTCCCTTGGTCTTTCTGCCTGGAATCCCACTGGTGAATGGTGCAGCTCTGCACTCTGAGCTGGAAAGAATCAGCCTAATGTCCATTAAGTTCCCCCCTTTGGAATATTAGATTCCAAGCCATCAATTTTACTTTATAAAGAATATTTGCAGTAAAAGCTGAGTGGCTCACAGGCTCCCAAGAGCCCAGCAGTTTTTCCCTCTCAGAGAAGACACCTGGGCTCAGGATTTACTGGCAGCTGGCAACATGAGAGGGTTCAGTGCCATGAGCCAGAGGATGCCACCTCCTCCTGTCACCCAGGTTGGCTTTTGTGAAGAAACTATGGAACTGAGAAAACAGGTTGGCTGCTAAAATTCTCCCACCTTCCAGCATCCACCCATGGCCTGGCCCTTGCTCCAGCCCCATCTCCACCAAGGAAGAGGTGGCCAGCATGGTGCAGTCCACTCCATCATCACTGGGGCTGGGAACAGACAGTTCAGCAGAGCCAGCTAGGGGAAAAAAAAGAGCAGATTTCCCTGGCAGCATCAGCCAATGTCACCTGAACAAGTACCCAGCACTGTGACAGGAGCAGCTGGCCTTGTCCCAGACTGGGGAGCAGGGTTGTGTATCCCCCAAATGGTGACAAATCCCTTCCAGGGGGACCTGCAGGTTGGGCATTTGACCTGTGCCATGTGCTCCCAGCCTGCAGAGGTGATGTCAAATCTCCCCTTTTCCCCCTCCTGGGATCAGAGCCATGGGGACAGTCCTGAGCACGTCCCACCCAGGTTCCCAGCTGAGGGAAGAGCACAGCTTCACCCAAAGATCTGCACAGTTGATGGAATCATTCCATTTGCACATCTACTGCCTGCGTGGAACTGGACAGGGCTGAGCAACAAAACAGAACCTGCTTCCACCCAACCCACCTGCCAGGATGACATCCTCATTGCCCATCCCACCACAAGCCTTTTCAAGGACCCACCAGAACCAACCACCCCAGCAGAACCAGAGAGATCTGCAGCTCTGCCACCTCCCAGCTGCAAACCCAAGGACCAGCACAGCCCAGAGATAATTTGTTTTACTTTCTAGGGCCTTGCCAGTCCCAGACTGGGACACCACATTCCCACTGGGCAGAGTAGTTCTGTTCAGCTTCAGATCTGTGCCCCAAGCAGATGGAAACTAAACCACCTGAAGTGATGGGAGGTTTTGAATGTCCTCCATCACATCCCGAGCTGGGGGTGATGATGTGTGTGGAGGGAGGTGAATCTAGAAGGCAGAGCTGGGGACATGTCCCGATATATCCCTGGGTCTGCCCCGCCAGCCCCAGGGGTTTGCCTCCAAAGAAAGTTCTGCTCTGCTCGTGGACAGATCTCCTGGAATCATGGATTTCACCATTCATGGCAAACAAAAATAGCTGGGAGTTAACAGAACATTTCCAGGAAGAGCAGGAAGGTGAGGATGGGAATCAAACACTGGAGAACCCACAATGGGTGGGTGTCAAACCCACACCCCCCACTACAAACAGCATTTATCCTCCCATTTCACACCAAGCTCTGCACCAAAAATCTGCCCAGTCTTCCCGAGGCTCTGAAGAACCCAATTCCCTCTGCCCCAAGCAGGGCTCACTGACACTCCTGGCAACTTGTGGGGACTTCCCACAACTCCAACTCTTCCCAAAGGGAATTTAAACAACACCAGCTCCTTTCGAGGCTGTCATAGCTCTTGGGTTCCTTCCTCACCCCAAGGTTCTGTGCAGGAGCTCCAGGGGCAAGAACATTTAATTTCAAAGTCTCACAGCTCCACACCTCCTCTTGAGACCCCAAGCTTGGGCAGCCCCCAAGCCCCCCAGCACCAGGGCTCTTGCAGAACCAAACCATCGCTTCCTGCTGGACCAAACCTGGAATCAGCAGTCTTGCAGCAGCTGCATAAATTTCCCCAATTTCCACTTCTTCCCCAGGAAGCCCAACCTGGTTGGTTCATCCAGTGTCGAGATTTCTTCAAAAAAATCCCATTTTTTTCTACCCAAACACACCCCACCAGGCTGTCACAGACACCCCCCCCCCCNGGAGGGGTCCCTGGGGATGCAGAAGGATGTGGAACCCTGAGTGTTATGGGGGGGCAGGCACAGGGGGATATGGGACCATGGGGATGGGGGGTTGTGAGGGATGGGGCCTGGGGGGAGGGAGGGGGATGTCCTGGGGATGTAGAGCAGGGGGATCCAGGAGGACATGGGACCCAGGGGGACGTGGGACCCAGGGGGGCAGGGAGGGTAGGGGGGAGCAGGTCACCTGCAGGAGAGATCCAGCCAAGGCCCTGACAGGGTTTTTGGTTGGGTCAAGATCCCTGTCACAGGTCGGGGTGGGAGGGACTGGGAGGGTCAGCACCGCTGGTGCCTGTGCTCAGCCCCTCCAGCTGTGCTCTGACCAGCAGCAGAGCTCCCCCCTCCCGCCGGGGCATCCCCAGGTGACTTGTGGGGCCAGCATGGAGTGACAGCAGGGACAGGAGAGCAGTGCCCGAGCTGCTGGTCCTCTCCAGCACACCCTCAGACCAGCCCTGCAGTCAAAAGAGCTGCTGGAGCTGCACCACGGCCACTCCCCGGATCCATCCAGCCCCCCAGCTGCTCCTCCCCTGGCCCAGTTCCCACGGGACGCTGGCTCTGGGGACACACAGTCCCAGAATCATGGAATGATTTGGGTGGGAAGAGACCTGAAAAAGATCATCTCATTCCCATCCCTGCCATGGGCAGGGACACCTCCCACCAGCCCAGGTTGCTCCAAGCCCCATCCAACCTGGGCTGAGACACTGCCAGGGATGGGGCAGCCACAGCTTCTCTGGGCAACCTGGGCCAGGGGCTCAGCACCCTCACACCAAAGAATTTCTCCCTAATGTCCAACGTCCATCTCCCTCTTCAAATCTGAAACCATTGCCCCTTGTCCCATCCCTCCCTGCCCTTGAAGCTCTCCTAAGGTGTTGCCCTCCATGGCATATAAAAATTCACCATTTGTTATTTGCTCTGGGGACAGGCCAACACATCCCACACCTGGGGAGGCTGATAGAATCCCAGGGTTGGGGAGGGTTTAGGGTGAAAAAAAAAAAACCAACCTAAAAACCAAAAACCCATGGAAAAGTGTTGCTGTGCACTGCTTCTGTGTATCCATGGCTACAGAAGCTCGTGTCAGAGGATGCAAGATGTTACCCGAGCAATCAGCTGTGATGGTGTCAATAAAGACAGGGGGGTGCTCATCCTCCAGCAGGGCAGGGCTTGGATGCTTGTGGTTGCCCCCACGGTAACCCATGGAGCTAAAAATGAGTCGTATTTGGAAAAGAACCCACCCCAGAGGTGGAGAACAAGGTGGGGCTGGCAGGAGGACATGGGCACTGCTGCCCCCCTGTCACCAGGGAAAGCAAAAGCTGTGCTGGAAAAGCTGCTCCAGCCCGGGTGGTTCCAGACCTGGTTGCAATTTTAGATCTTGGGCAGGAGGTTTGGATCTTAGATTGCATCCTTTCCAAAAGGAAATATTTCTGGGAGAAAAGAGCCCTTCCACACGGCTGGGCATTTTCAGTGGATGTTATGGAAATGGTTTTGTTCAATTCCTGCCACACTTGCATTGTAAATATTGGGATAATTTTGGACGTGGTTTCTTTTCTCTTTCCAAATCCATGTAAATCCCATCAAGTGGTTCCAGTTTCCCCATCAGTCCAATTGCAGCAGCAGGAGGATGAATAAAAGCTGGTTTAGAAAACCCCCTTTGTGGAGAGCACTCACAGGAAAGACAAGCTGTAGATCAAGGACCAAAAAAGGAATGCCTCCACCTCGGTCATCTGCAGCCCTTTCCCTAGCAGAGGCTGCTTGGAAAACCATCAGCAAAAAAAATGACATGGAAACAGGATGGCTTGGAAGGGGTAAGATAACCCAGATGGGCTGGGTCCTGCCTCCTTCCCCATGGTCTCTTCCAGTTCTCCTCCTGGGATATCCTCAATAGGTTTCCCAAAGGTCTCTACAGGCTTTTGGTGTCTCTTTGGTGCCAGGTCCCAGCTGCAGCATGTTGAGCCACATGCTCTGCCCTGCTTGGGCACAGCCCTCCTCTCTCTGGATGCTTTTGATTTTTTGGGGGGGCATCTGCCTGGAGATATTTTCCCATGGCTGTGCTGTTTGGAAGCACTGAGCAGTTTCCTTCTGGAAAGTAAATTGCTGATGGCATCTGCAGCTGCTGCCTGGCTCGTAATTCAGAGCTGACAGGCAGAGTGTGGCTATTTTTTTAATGATGTTCCATCTCTGGGTTGTGCTACCAGCTCTCTGCCGTGGCCACGCCGGAGTCCCAGTGGTGACTCTGCAATTTAAAAGCCTTCAAACCCCCTCGTCCACCAGGAATCTTCTCCCCGTGTTGACTGAGCTCAGTCAAGGACATGGAGCTGTTGGAGTGAGTCCAGAGGAGGCCATGGAGGTGATGGGAGGGCTGCAGAAACCCTGCTCTTGGAGCCAGGCTGAGAGGTTGTTCAGCCTGAAGAGAAGGTTGCAGGGAGACCTTAGAGCACCTTCCAGTGCCTGAAGGGGCTCCAGAAAAGCTGGGGAGGGACTTAGGACAAGAGCAGGGGATGACAGGACAAGAGGTGATGGCTTTAAAATGGAAGAGGGGGATTGAGGTTGGACATTAGGAAGAAATTCTTCAGTGTGAGGGTGCTGAGCCCCTGGCCCAGGTTGCCCAGAGAAGCTGTGGCTGCCCCATCCCTGGCAGTGCTGAAGGCCCCAGGTTGGATGGGGCTTGGAGCACCCTGGGCTGGTGGGAGGTGTCCCTGCCCATGGCAGGGGGTGGCACTGGGTGAGCTTTATGGTCCTTTCACACCCAAACCACTCTGTGAGTCAGACAGTCCCACCTCAAGCTGTCCCAGTCCACACTAAAGCTTCAGTTTGGGAAGAACCTTTCAACGTGGTGTCATCTGCTCTCCACACTTTCTGGAGAGAAGAATCTGGTTTTAAAGCGTTTGGGTTAAAGAAGCTTTTTCTTCTTTATTTTTTTCCTACACGTAGGGGTTCAGTCACAGCCAGAATAATGCCAGTTCATCCCTCCATCAAGCCTACCTAAACCTTATGCTGGTCTCATCAGCAGCACCCAGGGAGAACTCGCAGCACTTTGGACTGATCTAATATAGGAGAAGAATAAATCTGGAGTCATTCACCACAAAACGAACCCTCTCAGAGGCTTTGGCAGCTGAGATGAGCATCATGAGAGACAGACCAGTACCCTTCTGTTCCATGGACCTGTACCTGGGCCAGGTAGGTACATTCCTGAGATGAAATCCATCTCATTCAAGAAAACCTTCCATCTCTAATGAACTGTTCTTAAACGAGGTTGATGCATCAGTCTTGGCATGGCTGGAAGTTGGCAGCCAGCACTTGGTATGCAAAAGGCTGGAAAGAAGCAACCCTGTGCCAGAGAGCCCAGAGAGGACATCTTCATCTGGCAGCATGGGCTGAATCCCTAATGTCTGCTGGGGGGTGGAGGAACAGAGGATCAAAGTGCACAGAGGGAGTCACTAGGGACATGTTCAAGAGCTGTCCTGATCATCACATTTCATCCAAATCAAGCATACAACTTGAAAATGCCTGAAAAAAAATCTGGCCTGCAAACATCCTGAACTCAGAGCCACCAGGAGCAGCGGGGCAAAGCCTGAGGTGTTGGAAATAACAGCACGAGAAGGTCTGAGGTGGCTCCAGACCACCCCTTCACGTGGATGGGGTGATGGACACACAGACCATCTAGTCTGAGCTCCCACCTGCTGTGGGCCATGCACCTACTGACTGGCCAAGATGTCTTTTACCAACAGACCTCTTTAGAAGGAGCTACCACCACTTCCCAAGAACTTTGTCCCTGAATTGGAACGGGAGCATTTGCAGTGTGACAGAAGAGACAGAAGCATCATGGACCATCCCAGCTCCCTGGGCAGTGAACCCCCTGGGACAGCCAGGACAGCTGGCAGGAGGTCCTCAGTTGGGTCTAGGGCTACTCTGGGTGTCCAGGGACAGGCAACCATCCACAAGCCCACCCTGGCACACTGTGCTCCACAGAGTGGCTTTCCAAGGAGATGCTTCCTTACTGTTGGCCAACAGGAGATCCTGGCCAGAGCAGTGTTGGGTCTTCTGGCCCCATCTCTGATCCCCAAAGCTTCTAAGTAACCTGAGGAACAGACACATCTGTGTCACAGCCACCACACACAGTGGTCCCACTCACAAAAATTCAGGCCACTGGGTCCTCCTCCCCCAGCAGCTATGGCAATGGAAAATGGCCAAAAGCCTAGGGATGTCTGGGAAGGCAGTGGACAGAAGGTGACCAACATCTGGGTGGGCTGCACCTGACACCATCTCCTCAGCCCTACAACAGCTCCTGCAAAAAGAGCAAGCCCCAGCAGGTCCCTATTAAGGTGTCAGAAGTTTGTGTCCTCTGTGGCCAACCCACCTCAGGTCACACCAAGACTCAGACAACTGGAGTTTGGACTTGATGATCATTTGAGGTCCCCTCCAGCCCCTAACTTCCTGTGATCCTGTAAGTGGGTGTGTTAACGAGGGAAGGAGGACCATGTCCTTGTCCCTGTGCCACACACAAGAGTCCCTGCCCCAACAGGACCCCCACAGGACCCCACTGTGGGGACAGGCCCTGCTCCAACAGTGCTCACAGGGGGTGGACCTGCCTCCTCCCAGGGTCCTCAGGGATGGCTACAAATTCCTCTTCCCCCTAACAGAGTGTACTGAGTGAGGTTCAGCTGGTAGCCTGGAAGGTTTGCCACTGGGGAGAAGTTCCACTTGGCTGTTGTTGATTTTCTTTGTCTGCACCTCAAGCCCGGGGAAGCACCTGGACAGACATTTCCCACCAAGATGGCACAGGAGCCACCTTGCCCCCCCTTCACCTCACACCTGCCGGCAGCCACTGTGCCCTCTGCCTCCAGGACCTGAGTTTATAATCCTGTGGAAAGCAAAGGCAACAGAGAAAAAAAAAGTCTCTCTCCCTGTCCAGCCTGGGCTGGGCTGGCCTGGCCGGCTGTCACTTCCATGCAGACTTCCCAGGATGGCCTCCAGAAGGCTCCTCCATCCCTGCTCCTGCTCCCTGCCTCATTTCTGCCATGTTTCTGGGGCAGGACCTTCTGCCCACTCCACAGGCACTCCTGGTTTGCCTTCAGGGAGCAGGAAGACAGAGGCCTCTTCCTTAAGATGTCCCATGGGATGCCAGGATGTCTAGAAGAGGGATCAAGGGAGGGTGGAAGTCAGAATTCCATGGGTTGGCCCAGAGGCCATGGTGTACACCCCTGAGTCAACCTCCAGACAACTCCAGAAAACCCTGGGAGGGAGAGGGGGAGAAGAAAGAGGAAGGAGAATGAAGAACCAGAAGAGCAGGTGAGCATGGCCCAAGGGCAAACGGGCCAGGAGAACCTTCTGGTGAAGCAAAAGGGGATCAAAGCCTGAAGAAAAGGCAGTGATGTGGTTAAGATAATTCAACGGAGCAGAATAAAGCTGTGCCTGCCCCAGACATCTCTGCACCTTGATGGCCTAGCCTGGGACATGCCTCCCCAGTACCATCTCAGTACCACAAGCTGAGCTGCTGAGAAAGTTTTCCTGCTCTCCAAGAGACAGATCTGGCTCTCTGTGCCCTCTCCCAAGACTACCCCAGGGCATGACACCAACCACGGGCTCAAAAGAGGCCACTGGTCATCAGGAGAAACAGGCAGCACCTGAAACCAGACCTGGAGGCAGCATCTGAAAACTTTGCTGCAAGCCCAGGTCTCCAAGAAGGCAGCTGCTCAATAAAAAACATTCAGATGAGGATTTTCTCTCTGGGTGGAAGCATGTGCAGCAAAATGGACAGCAGGGAGGGTCAGGAGGGAAACTTCCTATCAAGGTCTGCTAATTAATTGATGTCAAAATTAATCAAATCCTTAAATTGGGGTGTGAAACGTGCTTACTGGAAGATCAGGTGATGAAAACCAAGCCAGTTGTCATTGGTATTTGCTGCAGAAGGGGAGAATTCTGTGCTCCCTCCTAGAAAAAAAGGGAAAATTGTGCAGTGCTTATAATGGACACGAGAGGTTTGAGTAAAATACTTGAGTTCAGGTGACTTGGAGAACCCCACCCTCAAGGAAAAGTTGTACTGTGGATTGAGAAACCTCCAAACTGGAAAAAAAAAAAAAAAACCAACCTAAAAACCAAGGGAAGTTCCAGATTTATGGAGAGAAAGCAGAGTGCTGCCATGGAAAGCTGAGCCAGAGAGATCTGGGAGGACAGGAGAAGGTAATTCTGGAATTCTGACTGAATCCAAATTCCAGCAGCAGGGCTTAGAGAAGAAATCAGGAAAAAAGCCAAAAAAACCAAAAACCAACCAAAACTCTGAAGGCAAATGGAATTGGAATTACAATTTTGAAGATTAGAATCATGAAGAAAACACTTCTAAGGTCATCAGGTCCAACCATCAACCCAACACCACCACCCAACTAAACCATGTCCTCAAGTGCTACATCCACATGATTTTTGAACCCCTCCAAGGCTGGTGACTCCACCACTGCCCTGGGCAGCCCAACGCTGGAGGAATGAAATGCTGGAAGAATTACAAAGGGCACTTAGTGGGAAAACACCTTGGATAAAACCAGTGCCTTCATTTTTTTACCATCCTGGGTAGATTTCTGATGAGGACGTATCAAGTGCAGGCTCCTGGCTGATGCTGGAAGCAGATGGAATACATGAAGAGATCAATCACAAGAGGGTAGAAGGTACCTGTAAAATATGTGGAGAGGCATGGCAGCCACAGGACCTCTTGAGATTTATTGGTCGGAACTGTTGGAGAGATGTTGTGTGCAGGGACAATTATACTGCATAAAAAGGGAATAATTCTTCCCAAATGAGACCAATCCTTCTCGTTAGATCTGGTGCTGGAGTTAATGGCCTGTATGAAGTCAGACTATGAGAACCAGAAAGAAAATATGGTTGCATGGAAATCTTCCAACTAAGCACTAACTCATCAATACCCTGTGATGCCACCACCCAGAGGGGAGTGATGTAGGAATGGAAAATAAACCTGGGATCTGCTTTGGTTTCAGGAAAAGGAAAAAGCTCTTCTGGGGCTTGAAAAAAACTCACTGGATGTTGCATATCAAACTCAGGGAATCCCAGCATCCCAGACTGGTTTGTGTGGGAAGGAACCTTAAATCTCATCCATTCCCACCCCCTGCCATGGGCAGGGACACCTCCCACCAGACCAGGGTGCTCCAAGCCCCATCCAGCCTGGGCTGAGACACTGCCAGGGATGGGGCAGCTACAGCTTCTCTGGACAAAATAAAACACCCCAAACCATATTTCTCACCTTGGGTTGAATCCATCCATGCAGGGAAGCGTCGTTTGGGGTTTTTTTTTCCCCCGGAAAGATTGAAATTTTCCCCAGCAAAGGCTGGAATGAACATTGCCATCAAAGCTGGATGTGAAAACCTAACTCCAAGCAGCTGCAGTGACACATTTCTATTTGTTTGCTTCTTTGTGGTTTCTAAACAGAGCCTCTGCCCATTAAAATGATTGAATTTCCTGATGATACTGAGCTGTCTTTTGAGAGGTTTGGCAAATCCTGGGGAGGGAAAAAGAAATATACATAAAAAACCCAAGGGGAGCACTACTGGCTGCTGTGGCCAAGGGAGTGATGGGCCAGCCTCATGTCACCCCGTGTCCCTGCTCAGGGATGGGGCTCAGGAGCTGGTGGGTGTCCCTCAGGCATGTCCTCAGCAGGGTCCTGGGCTGGGTGCCTCCTGGAGGGAGTGAGAAGTCTCCCCCACCTGGGGAAGGGCCTCTTTGTTCACCCAGGGTGTCCCAACAGCCCAGTCTACTGTGGTCTTGGTCCCCTCACTCCTGCCCCAGGTCCTACAGAACCCCTGGGGGTAAATCCAGGAGTCTGGCTGGACCCCAAGTGTAACCGGGCAGCACTCAGCCTCCCTGAGCTCATTAAACACCATTAATTGGCTCAGCCCCAAAGCCCTCCCAGGGTTAAGCCTCATTCCAGCAAATTTTCCTACATTTGTTATTCATGACATGCAAATTGACAGGACCAAAGAGTCCCCCCTGGTGGTTCAGGAGCCAGCACTGCCCAGCCCCCTAATTCCTGCTTTTGGGGGGAAGGATGGTTGGTGGCCCCAAACCATGGGTGTCCCCAACCATCCAAGGCCACAAAACCTGTCTCCAATGTCCCCTGAGCTGCCATCCCACCAGGGAGTTGAGGACATCTACTATCAGCATTCCATGCCAGCTGCAGGAAACCCCCAGCAGAGCCCAGGGTGGGGGGTGAGGAGGGCCTGGGGCACAAGGCATGTGACACTCTTTCTGACAAGGTCCTGGTCCCCCTGGCCTTTCCAAGGGGGGGATAACCTGGGTTTGGGGTTCTCTCCCCAAGGAGGACGGTGGAGGAGCATCCCTTCCCCTCAGCACCCAGCACCAGGACTGGCTGACACGCTGGCACAAGGGCTTCACCACTAAATCTCTCTCCCAGCTCTCCACTGGTCACCACTTTCCCACCAATATAGATGGCCAAACACATCTACAGCTGGGGACACAAAGCAGGTTGGATGGGGCTTGGAGAACCTGGTCTAGTGGGAGGTGTCCCTGCCCATGCAGGAGGTGGGACTGGATGAGCCTTAAGGTCCCTTCACACCAAAACCATTCCATGATGAATGATTCCATGAATGAAACCATTCCATGATTCATCTTGCTGATGAGACTTCCCATCCCTGAGGAGGTTCAAGAAGCATCTCAAAGATGTTCAGTATCACCACAGGGTTTGCAGCCAGTGTTCCAGATGGTCAAAGAAAAGGTGAGGCTCTGCTCTGTCCCAGGAAGTTCCTCACATGAAACACCCACCCTCCCATCCCGAAGACAGCCACAGGGATTCCCTGTTCCACAGCTATTTCCTGCCCTTTTAGAATTCATTCTGTTCAGATCTTAGGAGTCAAGATCTAAAACGACTTCACTGGCAAAAGCACCAGTGAGAAAGCCCCGTGCTGTGGGAGCAGTGAGGCCATGTCACACCACAGCCTGCTCAGGGAGAGGCAGAACACTCAGCATGGCCACCAGACAGCAGGTCTGGGCACTTCCCAGGGGATGGGACAGACTCCACTACTGAATTTGCTTCACTTCTGGCTTCTCAGTCAAGGAAAGCTGCTGGAGTCCAGGGTCTCACCCATGGGCTGTGATGAACCTGTTAGCATCCAGAAGTCCCAATGTGGACACTTACGAGAAGGAAGAACTGGAAATTACTTTCTTTAATCACATCAAGGCAGTGCTGTCCTGCATCTCCCTGCACTGTGCAGAGGCAGAAGAGGCTCTTGATTTCCCACTCCACTATTTCTACCCCAAAGCCTCCCTTCCCATCAAGAGGAGGAAGCTGAGGACTCGCCCCCACTCCCAGCTCCCAAACCGAGCCTCCAGCAGGAGCCCCAGCTCCAGGAGCCCACGTATGCGGGGCAGATGCTCACCCTGGGACCCCCAGGGCTGCTGCCCCCCCCCGGGACACCCTCCCTGGTGAAGCAAGCCAGGCCCATGAGGCCCTTCAGGCAGGAGGTGTGTGTCTGCAGCCTCTGTTCTCACCTCCCACAACACCTGAACTACAGGTGATGTTCTTCACCATGCTTTATTTGCTCTTCAGTTGCTCCTCAGTCCATCTCTACTCCTCACCCCTGTCCCAATGCTCTGCCTGCTCCCTCGTGGCCCAAGAGAGCCTCCTCACCACCAGCCCCACGAATGAACCAGGAGGAGCCAGCAGAGGTGCAGTTGTGCGCTCTTTAGTGCGGCCGACGCGACGAACAGAACACCAGAAACAAAAATGTCCCCCCTGCAAAGCTGTGGATAGATAAATATTAAACACCAGCAATAAACTTGCCCACCCTCCCCCTTGCAACAGGCCTTCCAGAACCTGCCTGCTGATGCCCCACATCCATCCTGACCACAAGGAGCCATGTGGAAAGTCCTGGTTGTATCTGGTGGCCTCTAAGATCTTGTCAGCGATGCTGGGAGGCCAGCAGATGGGAACTAGGCCTGTCACACCTCCAACAACCACCTCTGTCCAACACTGGAGAACACCCAGCACCCAAACCAACCTCCTCCAGCCACGATTTTTAAAAAAAGGAGGCAACAGCAGCTGCTTGTGTCTCAGACCATCTGCATTGGAACCCCCTGACAGTGCAACACAACACAGCAAAGCGTAAGGCCGAGACCTCAGACTCCCCCAGTTCATGAGAGGGAACCTCCAAGAGTTCTTCTAAAAAGGGATCAATCCAGTCTCCTCCTCCCCCCAGGGTCCATCGTAGGGAAGACTGGTGCAAGGTGGGAGGCAGCAGTGCTGAAGAAGAGGTACAGAAGTCACTGGATGTGATTCTGCTCAGAGAACCTGCTCAGTGCTCGAGGAGGAAATGTCCAACAACCTCCAGGCAGCGTAGGGGTTGAGCTCATCCTGGTCCCTGCAGAGTGCCCACACGTACAGCATCCGCAGAACCTTATCCTGCAAGGAAAAACCTGGTGTTAAAACCTGTGTGATGGGCAAAACCATCACAAAAACCATCACAAAAACCTAGGGACCTGGACCTGCTCCAGGCTTCCCCAAGAAACTGCTCTTGAGATGTTGCTCTCTGGTTCTAAGCCCAAAGGTCTTGAAGCAACATCATAGAATAGTTCAGGCTGGAAGGAATCTTAAAGATCACCAAGATCCAACCCCCCCTGCACAAGCAGGGACACCTCCCACCAGCCCAGGCTGCACAAGGACTCATCCAACCTGGTCTTCAACACTTCCAGGGATGGGGCACCAACAACTTCCCTAAGCAAGCTATTCCAGGGTCTTACTACCCTGAGGGGGAAGAATTTTTTCCTCCATCAGCAACAGCAGCTCCAGCAACATCTGCTGAAGGGGGCTGGAAATTTATCAGAGTCAGGAACAGATAAAACTTTGGATCTCCTGAAACAGAATTAGGGTTTTTAAATACCCTGGGCAGACACACATTAACTTGCACCACTGCCAGGTTTTATAGTATCTAATCTTATTTTTAAGTATAAATTTCTGGTTTCCAATTGGTTTGGCCACCAGGCTCTGCTGTTCTCTGGAACCTTCCCTCCAGCTTAGGCTCTCCTGGGGGTTTAACTCTGCTTCTCCCACATCAGCCTCTGAGTCCCCTCCCCACTTGAACAGCTCAAATTAATCAGAAATTATCATCACCACGTCTGAGGAGAGACAAAGAGTTAAAAAACCGCACACTGATCAACGAAAATAAGGTCATCCCAAGTCCATCCACAGGCACACATTAATTCCACAAGCTGAAATCCAAACACCCCTGAGATTTGCCACCCTAGATGCAGGTGAGGAGCAGGCCAGCAGTTTTGTTTGTAGGAAGTGAACAAGGACACAAACCTCAGCCCAACCTGAGGCCAGCGCTCCTCTGCTCTTCCAAAAGCAACTCCCCCAAGAGTCACTACAAGAACCTGGGACAAAGGCTCTGCTTCTCCCAGGAAGGTGACACTGCCCCCCAGAGCCAGGGCTGCCCAAACCTGGCTTGGGGTCACAGATCCATTCTGCAAACCAAAGGTTACTTGGATTTGATCATTTCAGCTCAGAGAAGCAAGTACTTCCTCAGATCAGAAGCATCACTGAGGGATCAGGCTGTGCCTTAGCTCAGCTCCCAGATGTGCACTTAAACTACTACAGGTTTTGATCAAATGTGTGAATCTTTCTAGGTTATAATTTAGGCACATCAATGGGAGGGGGGAGACTGTCTGTAAGAGACCAGTCATTAGAAAACTAAATGTCTGAGAAATCCCACCTATCATAAGGCTGTTTTCTTTCTTGCTCAGTGTTTCTGAAAGTCTAACTTGCCTCAGCTCTGCTTGGAGGTGTTAAAAATGACCAAAGGCTTGTGTTGTCCAGATGTCTGGGGTGTCAGGAGGAAGTACAGGGGACAAGAGAAGAAAAACAACACAACTTCTGCCTGCTCAGCACAGTTGATGCTACCAGTCTCCAAAAAGCATGGGGACAGGCTGGAGAGGGTCCAGAGGAGAGCCATGAGGGTGATCAGAATACTGGAGCACCTGCCATATGAGGAGAAGCTGAGAAAACTGGGTTTGTTCAGCCTTGAGAAGGCTCAGGGGAGACCTTATTACCCTCTTCCAGTACTTCAAGGGGGGCTACAAAGCAGATGGAGACTCCCTGTGGACAAGGAGCCCCATGGACAAGACAAGGGGCAATGGGCACAAGTTGCTCCTGGGGAGATTCAGGTTGGACACAAGAGGAAAATTGTTCACTCTGAGGTCAGTCAGACAATGGAATGGTCTCCCAGGGGAAGGGGTGGATTCCCCCAGTTTGGGAAGTTTTCAGTCTCAGCTCAAGGGGGTGCTGGGACATCTCACATCAACTATATTAGAAGGGTTGGAGCAGATGATCCTTGAGATCCCTTCCCACCTGACTTTCTAGTATTCTGTGACTGAAATCTTTCCTGAGTATAAAACCCAAAGTGTAATCTTAAGATGAAGCACGAAGCATGAATGATGCATCTTAAGATGAAGGAGGTAACGTTGCCAGTGGAACCTTCATTTGTCTGATTTTTCTGATTCCTGATTTTCACAGCACATCACAAGAAGCAATTTGATCCTATCCTTCAGCACGGAAGCTCTGCTACATCTGGCAAAGTTTATGTTCTTGAAGGTAAGATTTCTGAAGGGATAAAGAAGCAGAGAAGTGTGGAGCTGCTGGAGATCTCACAGCATGAGGCACTGAACAAGCAGCACAGCTTTCCTCCTGGAAACGAGGCGTGATGAAACATCAAAATTAGGTGTTTCTGAAGCAAAGAGGCATCCAGCTTCCTGATCTGGTGCTTTTATTAATAAGGTACACCTTAATCCTTGATGTACAGTGCATGTTGCTGCATATATTCAGGCAAAGTGGGACAGCAACCAGCTGTGGGCTCCCAAAGGCAGGTTTCTACCACAGCCAAGGCACAAATTTCACCATTAATCTTGTGCCTGCTAGGACAAACAACACCCTGTCTCACAGCCCTTCAGGACCTCATTGTAAAAAGATTCATAGAATAGTTTGGGTTGGAGGGGACCTTAAAGATAATTAATTCCAGCCCCCCTGCACTGAGGGTTCCCTGTGCAGGCTGCTGTGCCCAGCTGGATGGATTTTGTGGTGCTCCCTTTCCCTAGAGGTTCCTTTGGTCAACACCCTGCAGGAGCAGCTCAGCAGTTACCACCAAATGGTAGTTACCAGCCAGCCTGTAGCTGACATTTGATTAAAGCTGAAGTTTTGTTTCTAATGAAGAATTTTAATGCCTCTCCCTGAGTTATTGCTGCTCCTGAGCAATCAGACAGCAAACAGGCTTTGATATCCTGTTCAATAATTGTCACATCAATATCTATCTTCTAGAAATGCAGTCATTTAGGGTAAGAAATCACTTTATCAGCTCTCCCCCCCCCTTGCAGTCGATGTGACAGGTTGTAAATCAGCCCAGATGGGCCTCATCATGAAAAGGAGTCCCTTTTTTTGTAAGCTTACAGTCCAGAGTGAAGTGAATGCATGTATTAATTTTAATGGAATTCTGCTAGTAACTACCAGCTCCAAGCATCTCACAGTGTCCCCTCCATTATATATCATTAAGGTACTTAAACACTGCACAGACATCAGGCAAGGCAGAGCAGGCAGGCTGGGCTCAGAGCTAAAGCCCAACAAAGCACAATCCACAGGGATGCCAGAGCTATGCTGCAGGGCAGCTACTCCACAAATTTACCTGTCTCAGAGGTTCTGAGAGCAGAAACCTGCACCATTTATTGCAACTGGATCTGTGAGAGTTTCATGGAAGTAAAAGCTTGCAGGAGCAAAAGATAGTTGGTGTTAGTGCAGCAAGGCAACAGCCAAAAACATGGACTGGGTGATTTAATGACTTAACTCCAGCTCCCAACCCACCTACCAAACATCTCTGCTCTTGCACTGATGAAAGGGAAAAGGAGGGGGAAAAAAAAAAAAAAGAACAGGATGAGGTGGAAGCTGTGTGATGGAACTTTAATCTGCATCAGGATGGTTCAGGTCTGGTCCAGAGGGTGATAACTGCAGGCAGGGGGCACACTGACCAGGCACAGCAGCAACTGGGCTGTCTGGGCTCTTCTCCTTGCTGTGAACGTTAAAATATCCCTTTTTCTCTCCTTTCTAGATGTTTGCAGCCTCTCCTCCTAGATGATAATTCTCTACTAATGGCTCTGCTCCACACACACCCAGGGGAATCCCTAACAACTGAGGTGCTCAGCAGGGAATGCCAGGAAAATGTGTCCAGCCTGTGAGAATCACTTACCGGGTCACCTTCCACCACCTCCCCATGCTGGTTCTTAATCACCATCACAACCTGAGCCTGGAAAGTGATGATTAATACTGGTCCCTGCTCCATCATCTTCCCCATAGCCAGCTGCAAGGGAAGAAAGAGAAAATCTCTGCAGATTAATGGAAAAATATCCAGTATTTAAGACAGCTGCTCTGGCTCAGCACAGCTAACAACCCCACCTCCTCCCCAAGCTGAATGGAGTTATTTTTTTCTGTTAAAAACAGATGCTGTGGGTTTTATTGCACATCATTTCCCCCCCCAAAACATTCCCTGTACTTCAAAAGCTTTCCCAAAAATTGTTCAGAGAGTTTTCAGATTTTTACCAAATCTACATATCTGGGAAACACAAACAGCCTCAGCTCCATTGTTTCCAAACAGACACCAACAAGACACCCTGCTCCTAAAAAAAGGACATTTTCTGACCAAAATACATCAACTGGAGGTTTTTTCTCTTGCTATTAAATGCTGTAAAGGTGTACTGAAGTAGATAAAATCTCAAGAGCAGAAAATCTTGCAGATTAGACCCTTTTGTTTGACAGGATTCCTGTCTCTATTCTAAGATCACTCCATTAAATATTTGAAGAACTAAAGAACTGAAATGCAAAGAGGGATGGAAAAATTAGAAGTTTGCCAAAACTGTACTCTTAGTTTGAAAAAAACCCTCTTTCTGCCTCTATTCTGCTACTGAATAATCCCTTGCTTTTGAGTAACTCTGGAGCTACTACCCAAAGAGGTAATCACAGTGTCTCAAATTTATGGTAGTGTGATGATATTCTTTTATTTGAGAGATATTGTTACTAAAACATTGCATTTTATCACATAATAAAGAATGCACTGCAGGAAACAGAGGACAGTGCCATAATTCACAAAGGTTCATGTATATATATATTTATTTTTTTTTATTTACTCTCCCCTGAGCACTCCTGCAGTGCTCCTTTTCTTCCTCTGAGGGCACCAGCTCCCCAGCTCTGCAGTGCCTCACACACCACCCCTGTGCCCAGCATCTTCCTGACTCCTTCACCATGCCCAAAACCTGCCACCAAGTCTCACAAACCAGACCCTCAGGCTCCACTTGGGCCTCCAAGACCAATTTCCATGACATGAATTTCTGTGACTTCAAATGACTGCAGAGAATTTGACATCAGTTGCACTGTGGGTTTCAAGGAGGAGGATGGCCCCAGCACAGATGGAACTGTGGCCCTCACAGAGGGACCCCAAGACATTCACACTTGTATTGCTTTTAATTTTTAGTCCTGTGATCACCCAGATCCTCTGTCATCAGGAAGGTGTTTCAAGCACCCATCCCACTCTGAACTCTGAAACTCCATTTCACAAATCATGTATTTAAAACTACACCTAGGCAGCCCAAAAAATAACCCTGTGAAAGAGGAGAAGACTCCAAATTCCCACAAAATTTAAAGGCAGGGATGTCTGGTGAGGGAGGCAGTTGCTCAGGCAAGTACCTGGAAGACAAGTTCAGATGCTTCTGTTTGAAAGCCCTGATTTTAATCTTCATGCTGCCAACTTTGCAGCATGTGAATTCCCTTCAATCTTCTAAAAGGCTTGTGGGCTACATTGGGATTTTTTTCCCTACTCACTTAACTGGTTTTCTGGATGAGATCACTCAGCATCCTCCCATAAATCTCCCCTAGGGAAATGCATTTTTAAAATTTCAACACACAACAGCCTTTTCTCTCCCCTTCTGGCTGTAGAGCCCACAACAAGAACTGTTCCCACATCAATCATTGTCCAGCTAAGGTGTAATTTTCTGGAGAGATTTCATGTGAAAATACAAACATCTAAACCCAGTTAATAACCAAATGTCTTTCCATGCACAGTTCATTAGCATCTCCAGAGGAAAAGTTAATTAGCATACAATGAAATCAAGGCTCCTAGACCCCAGTCTCCAGCTACCAACAGTGCTCCTAAGGAGGCTACAGAGCCACCTCCCCCCTCCTCATCAAAAACCATCCACAAGGGCACCAAAGTTCCTCCAACAGCCATTCCTGCATGGCACAACCTTGAGTCACAGAGTAACTTCCACCAGAGAAGGTTTAGACTGGGTATTAAGAACAATTTCTTCACTGAAAGGGTTGTCAGGCCCTGGCACAGGCTGCCCCAGGGCAGGGGTGGAGTCCCCCCTATCCCTGGAGGGGTTTCAAAGCCCTGGAGATGTGGTGCTGAGGGACATGGGGTAGTGGTGGCCTTGGCAGTGCTGGGGGAAGGGTTGGACTTGATGATCTGAAAGATCTTTTCCAACCAAAACAATTCTGTGATTCTATCATCCAGAGACAGACAACCAACAACCCACTAACACCAACAAAGCCCTTCAGAAAAGCCCTGGGGCAGGTGCTATTTGGTGTGAGGGTGCTGAGCCCCTGGCCCAGGGTGCCCAGAGAAGCTGTGGCTGCCCCATCCCTGGCAGTGCTGAAGGCCCCAGGTTGGATGGGGCTTGGAGCAACCTGGGCTGGTGGGAGGTGTCCCTGCCCATGGCAGGGGGTGGAACTGGATGAGCTTTATGGTCCCTTCACTCCCAAACCAGTCTGAGATTCTGTGACTAAGACCAAAGTGTCTGTTCCTCTGCTGGCAGAGATCTAGCAGTTAGAGCAAAGAAGAAAAACCCTTCTCAGGTCATGAGTCTCTAATTCCTCCCCCCAAGGTGAAATACAGAAGAGGAGACTCACATCAATGTTGTCAATGTCAAGGATGCTGGAGTGGAACTGGAGCCCCATGGCTTTGGCTTGCTGGATTGGATGAGCAAGCTGACTGTAAGTCTAGATGAAGCAACAAACTTGTGTTACATGTTTGAATTTGTTCTGTCAAAAAGAACAAGGGATTTGCTGCTTAAAGAGAGAGAGCAAACAAAATGGTAAAAGAAGTAAGTCAGAATATTTGTGGGAAAACAAACAAACAAACAAACAACAAAACCCTGAACACAGATGTCCTGTGAGGTATCCAACATCTACATCAAATTACCTGGGAATTCACACAACCAGATATCCCACCTCCCCTGCTCAGAAGAGGAGCTCCATCCCTCACAAGAGAACATCCACTCAGTGCACCTGATGGCCAAGGCACTCCTGATTCTGATTTCACAGCAGACAAGAAGAAACCATCTGGGAAGCAAGCCACTTTCCTCAGCCCCAGCCAGGCCCTGGAGGCAGACCAGCTCCTGGCTCCTCTCAGCTACAGGCACACGTGCTCCATTTTTTAGGCACTGGTGTGGGGACAGTGCATTGCTGCTTCAGCCCAGCATCATCACCACATTCTTGGCAGGTACCCAGCAGAGAGGAGGCAGCTCCTACCTACTCCCCCACACCCCCAGCCATCTTCTAACCTTCACCACAAGCACCTAAATGCAAACATCCTCCCCAAAGTACTGTCAAAGCCACTGAAGTGAAGCTGGGTTCTGAGGACAGTGTCTCTAAAGGCCATGGGATGGCAGCAACCTGCAGCTCTGCTCCTGTCACTGAAATAACTTTTTTGCTTTAGTGGTTTGGACTGCAACACTTCAGTGATCACCCACTTAACACTTGCAGGATGATCCCATTCCAGAGCCCTGAGGTTCTGGTTCACATTAACAGGGCTCTCATTTCTCCCCTTGGCTTATTTCAGAGATTATTCTTGACTTTTAAGCTTAATTTATAACTCCAACTAGCTTAGAAGGGTTGGCTTCTTGCTTTAGGAACTGCAGTGTATCTGCAACTTCCCTCCAGAGTTTTGAGAGGAATTCTCTGCTGCCTGTTCCAAGATGGCTTGAACCAATAAAGAACTTTCTTTATTTTCAGCTTGCTTTAAATCTCTTTCTTTCTCTGATACACTGCAACGTAGTTACAAAGATATTAACCACAAAAAATTAAACCCCCCAAATAGCCTCTCCCAGCACATGCATTCCCAGCTCTCTTGGTGGTGGCAAGTGAGGAAAACATTCCTGTGAAGCAAATTAGAATTATTTAGAAAGAGAACAACTATGAGCTGCCTTCAGTACAATTCATTTTGGAGGTCAGAACAAACATCCACCTGTGCTGTCAGGAAAGGATCTGATTTCATAAAGTTAACTGGACAATAATGCAATAACTCAATTGTACCCAACTCATCTTCACTGTTTCAAGAAGTGAATTCAATATTAAAAATCTATCCCAGTACAAAAGCAAACCCAGTTTTGGTACAACAAAAAGAAATCCAGTGTTCTGCAGGCTGCAATCCCAGGAAACCTCCAGCCTGCAGTGGAGCTGTGTTTGTGCAGTAACTCCAGGGACAACCTGAACACCTTCTTGGGGTCAGCTTAGGTATCTCTGCACCTTCCCACTCTGGATCTGGGACACAGGCTCTGCTAAGGCCCATCCAGACTATCCAGACTGTTCCACAAGTCCAGAATATTGACTTCATTGCCTCAGTGGTTTATAGCATGAAGACATGAGACAGGGAAGCAACATCACAACACAAAAGTCAGACAGCTTGCAAGCAAAGAAGGCACAAAACACCTGCTGGCAAGGGAGAGCCATGGCCTTTGCAGACATTTTTTGAGGAGCTCTACTTACTGCTTCATAGCACCAATCTTTGAGGATATCAAGCTCTCCAGACATCATAGCCTAAAAGAGAAGAAGCAAATAAAATGGGAACATTTTAAAATGCATCCTACATCAAAGAGCTGAAATTATCAGCACTGCCTGCAGCAAAACTACTTTAAATGTTCCACCTTGTGAAACCCTGAGGAAAGGTTCCTGAAGGTCCTGAAGGAGGTTCAAAGACCTCCTGAGTTCAAGAGCTGCCAGAACCACACACACTGAGTCAGATGTACATAATAATAATTAAAATAAAAATCTATCTTAAACCTTCCTGTCCAAAATGTTAGCAGAACACACACTACCCAGGAGCTGTGGGAAGTGGGATCTCACAGAAGCAGGAGTGCAAACCAGGAGGAGATCCACAATTTTCAGGCCTGTGAAAAATTCAGGGCACAGAATGAACTGAAGAGTCACACTGCAACCAGTGACAAGGTTTATCTTTAAAACACAGTGTAAAAACCACCTGGAACTGCTAACATGACAGATGCTGAGAACAGAGCAGGGTTGAAAATAAAATCAGTTAGATGTGGCAGGGTGTTTCTGAGGACAATGCCCACAGATCTTTATACTTGATGCCAGCTGTAAGCTGGCTGCCTAGGCCTTGATAAAACCTCTCCTTTGAAAAATCCATTCTCTGAGAGTCAAGAGGCCATTTTTTGCAGCTTGCTTCAGTGACAGGGTGCTGTCAGGGAAGGCAGATTCCCCATGACAGGTCTCTCTGATTTCACTGTCAACTTTACAGCCCCAGTCACATGGCTGATGCACGACTTGGTCACTACAAAACTCAATGAGGCATCAGGGTGGATGGCTCTGTAAGCACTAAATTCTTGTTTATTCACCCAAAAGTGCTCCCTCGTGACCTGGGGATCATGAATATTTCCATCTGTGTACAAGCCCAGATTGATCTGAGAGATGATCACTCCCTGCACTCTTTTGTAGGGTGAGAAAATACCAACTTGCTCACCCTCAGTATTTGTTTCTCACTCAAAGCTTTGGTTTTCCCATCTCAGAAAAATCTCCCCAAACAATTTCTGCTGTACACCTTCCAATCCCATTCCTGCACTCCTGTTTTTCTGATGTACTGTAACACTGAGAGGAGCTACATCCATTGATGCTGGAGGGCACATCCCTCACCAGTGCTATCCTCCAAGTGGTTTTATCCTTTTGTCTTTATAACCACAAAGTCCCACATATTTCCTTGACCAGTGCCAGAAATATTTGTGCTAAACCATTTGTCATGCTCTGGTTTTCTTCCCAAGCAGTTACAGATCATTTAGAATCCAGTAGTACACAGCACATTCCTTCCCACACCAATATTTGATATCATCATTGCCCAGTGCTGTTCCTTCACCCACTGTGTTTTGATCCCTCTGAAGCTCAGATCTTCTCATGGGAGAAGAGGCTCAGTTGTTTTCAATAGTGCTAATCAACTAAATTATGAAATATGGCTTTAAACTCAATTGTTACACAGGATCCAGCTTCCTTTTCCCAAGATTATCTCGTGTTCTGTCAAAAGGGAGATGCTTGAGATCCTGTACCCAGCTTTTCACTTCAGCAGTTGAAAGAAAAAACTCTTCCTTGATAAGGTGAAAATAAAAAAAGAGCATCTAACTCCACCCCCCACCTTACCTCCAAGACATTGGGGATGATATCACGTTCACATTGCTTTAAAAAACGATCTTTGTCAAAGGATGGATCCACTTTGAGTATCTCTGTCAAAACTTCAGACATTTCTGTCTTTGAGAACAATCCACCTAATAAAACAAGTCAGTGAGAAGGTGGCACAACAACCATTGCCAAGAAACAAGAGAAAGACCTTTGGTTATTGCTGGAGGGAAGGAAAGAAGAGTCACCCGGGCCACGGGATTTGATACTTGTCACCATTTCTCACCCAGCAGCTACACTGCACCACACTGGGTAATGATCCATGCAAAATATCCTCAAGCTCCAGAATCTGTCCCCAAGGTTGGTTACAGAGGGAGGCCAGCAGCACTGCCAGGCAGCAGGAGCAAAGCTAAAGCTGTGCCCCCCCCCAGCAAGGATGAAACATTACCTATCAAGTCGGTGACTTTGTCTGTGACAGCTCTGGAAGCCCGGATGAAGGCATTGTCACTCTCATCATACTTCATTTTCATTTCAAAGAACCCTGAAAGGAGAGGAGGTGTGTGAGCAAGCAGTGTCCTTCCACCCCACTCCTCAATTAGGAAACAAGATGCAATGGCTGGCAGATCAAACCTGCTCTGTTCCCATCCAACTCTCTTTCTTGCTTAACAAGTTTCAACAGTTACTTTGCTCCTCATCTCCCTGCAGTGAGTTCTCTGCTCTCAGGAACTGTCACAAGGAGAACATTCTGGCCCTTCAATGCAGATTTCCAGACAGGAAATGCACTAGGCTTGTTTACCTTAACCTGTTACCTGTTAACAACCTGCTCACACCCCTCGAGTCACCCCCCTGCCAGGCGTAGGAGGAGGATGTGAAACTAACACCAAAGTTTAACAGGGGGAGGATCAAGAGTAGACCCTGAACCTTGCCAATTTTTTTTAACAAAATAGCAAGACATCAGTAAGGATGCAGGTTTTAAGCAGCAATATGTATTTCTCAACCTTGGCAAGAGCAAGCCCAACATGTCACAGAGCTATAGAAGTCCTTGATGGGGAAAGAGAACTAAAAAAAAAAAAAATAAACAAAAAAAAAAAAAAAAAAAGAAAGAAAGGAAAAAAAAAAACAAACCAAGGAGGCATTGTTGGAACAAAATAAAGGTTCAACCAACCCATTATCTGTCTCTGGACATCATCAGATGGACCAGAACTCCAAAGGCTAGCTGCAGGATAATGGGCCCTGCAGGGAAGCTTCTTCCCACCACATTAATCAATGACTGGAATCCTGCCCTGAAACTTAAGCTCCTTCCAAAAAACAGAGTGTTCCTGGTACAGGTGGTACAGAAAGGGAGAGCACCTGCCAGCTGTGGTGCAGCCATATCTGCAGTGTGGTTGAACTGCAAGAGCAGAGTCTTGGAAAGAGGAATAACATCTAGAAAAGGCACCAAGCTGTGTAGGGGATGATGCAACATGTGGGGAGTCTGAGGAGCATCTCCTTGGGAAGGTTAAGAAATGGGATGGCAAACCCACCCCTGGATCCCTCCCAAGCAGCTCTGCTTCCAAAGAAGCAACACAACCCAAAGCTAATTAGATGCTGCACTCCTACACCATCTTTCTTAAACTGTAACAAACTTTAACTGCAGTACAGTGGCAGCAATGATCTTGATTTGTTGAAGGATTCTACTCTACCTTCTTTCATAAACATCACATGTCCAGATAACTATCAAAAGTTATTGCCTACTGCAGTACAGACAGGCAGTATTTTTAGGTTTGGTAATAAAACCAGAAAGGAGGCAAAGTCCCACACACTCCAGAGCTCTAAGCAGATGACAACAGCAAGCAGCTCACTTAAGACAAGATTTTTTTTTTCTCCTTCTTCTAAGCTCAAGGTCAGGGAGAAGAGATCTGCCTGCCCTGGTGACATGCATGTGTGCCCTGGCCTCTTCCCAGAGCCAGAGTGGGGCTGAGTAGGAAAAAAAAAGGAAAAAGAGCAGAATCCAGTTCTTTTAAGCAACAGGGAATGAGGGTTTTGGCACCTATCAGGAGCAGGGACTGCTGACAACAATGCCTGGCTGGGAGAAGGGTCTGAACACACATGGAGCAGCCTGGAAAAGCTTCAGTGTTGTCAACTACACCTACACTTCTCATTCCCACCATGTCACAGCAGCAGCTACAGCAACAACAACAACAACAAAAAGGGCTGTGATTCACAGTATGTTGAGGCTAGTTGCACAGATGGCATCAGATCCAACAGAGCAAGAAGGGAGAGCAGGGAAAATAACTTACTATTAAAGACCACGTTGTTGTCCTTGAAATCTTTCCACTGCTGGTACCACTTGGAGTCTTTATGCAGCACTACACCCATGGCCTCCCTAGAAAGAGTGGAAGACACTTGTGTGAGCAGGTAACTTACAACCCAATGATAAGAAACAGGAGGAGGAATATGGCTGCAGCATGCAGGTTCTCTAAGGCTGAAGCAGCAGGTAAATGAGCCATGCCTCAGCAGCACAAGGCAGGAGAGAAAGCAAAGGAGCTCAGGACTGGCCCTGCCAAGCATAATTCCCAAGCAAGGTGTTGGACCTGAGCAAACCTGACCCGTGTGCAAGTCAAAATTTCACAGCAGGACGTGATGTACCCACTTCACAACATGAAGTGCCCAGTTCCACGCTCAGAAGATTCAGTTCTCATTAATTTCTGCTGGCAATGGGCTCTGGCACCACCTACCTGCCCTGCCAGGTCACACCTGACCCCACAGCCCGGCTTCAGCGCTTGGATTTTAACCAGCCCTGCCCTGTAGTTTCAAGTTTTAGAAAGGTTTTTGTTTTGGTTTGGTTTGTTTTTCTTTTAAATCAAATGTTACACAGAAATATTCACCCTAAATTCCATCCAATACGTACTCATTAGCTTCAAACACTCGTTCCTCTTTAATCCTCTCTCCTGAGAATTCTGTTCTTTTTCGTAGTCGCTCCGGGCGTTTGTAAGGACCAGTCTGCCCTAAAACACTTTCATCTATTTCCTTCTTAACGGTTTCTACTCCCTGAAAGGAAAATATCCCCTATTAGATTGATGTACCAATCCCCATCCCTGTTCCCAGAAACTGAAAATCACTTCTGGTGAAGCAAAAAAAGACAATAGAAAGGTAAGAGACAGGAGGTGATGCTCCTCTCCCTTCCTCAGCAAATGCTGCTTTGCTGCTGTCTGCTGAAGAAGCTCAAAGTCTAGGGCAGCAAATGGATGGTTGTACTGGCAACCTGAAGAAAAAAACCACCACCAGTACAGTAAAAGCTATGGACACAGGCAAAGCTTGCAGCTGTTACAGGGTAAAACCTCTGGAGGGTTCCAACTGGAATCAGTCAGGGCAGAGGGAAGCAGCAAGTCAGCTCCCAACAGGAGCCAGCAGCTGTGGGCAGAACAAGCCCCAGGGAACTGAAGAATGATTCCTAGTAACCAAAAGGAGGGGAAAAGGAGGACTTCAGGACACCAGCTAACTGCAAAGCCACCAAAAATGTCAATAAATCCAGGCCCTAGGCCCAAACTTAAGCAAATAGAAGGATTGTTTTCCCCAAACCAAAAAGGAGCCTCACTTTTTATAGACTACTACACACCTTCAGATAAGGAGAAAGCTTCAAAGGAAACTGGGTTTTGGCAGAGATGTGAAAAAAATCACAGTAGTGCAGCTTGTGCTAAAGGAGAGAGAGGAGATATTGTCCCTCTTGGGTGAGGCTACAGGAAAAAGGACTTGATCAGTCTGGACTGAAACATCTTGGCAGCAAACTGTAGTCCAGACTCTGCCCAGAGGAAGCTGCATCCTACCCCCACCATTGGGGGGGTACTTTTGTTGGGAACTTTTGTTGTCCAATTCAAGAGAGACTGTGACTAAAATGCATTTTTAGTGTTTCTCCTTCATCTTGGCTTCTCTCCTTTTATTCCTGAGCTTTTGGGCAGTGACTGCACTTCACAGGGTGCTTTCCTGTTACAACTAGACACCAAGGAGCAGGAAAGGGATTTTTTTTTTTATCCTGCTCTAAACAACTTTTCCCAATTCGTATTTTCATTTAGAATGTGGAAATTCTGTAGCCCAAAGTAATCATGCTTTATAGGGGCTTTTATTTCTCAGGTTGATTTTATGCAGGAAATTTCTGGAGAACACACCAACTGTCCAAAGTCAGTGTCTCTCCTTCCTGAAAAAAGCTACAATAGTGCTCAGGGTCCAGACAGAATCGATGCCAGAGATTTGATATGAAGCAGAAATAAAAATTTAAGTGACTTTACATATCAAGGAGAAGCAAATTATAAGCTCCAAAGCTCAGTCTGTTTCTCCTGACTATAAAAGACCATCTGAGGGACCAGAGAAGAAAACAAGACACAAGCCCCTGTGGATATCACCCACCTGAAGATTATACAAATAAAAGTATCTCCTAAATACTGAAGCAACAGGTTGCTCAAAATGAGACTGCTACTGCAGTTCCTGAGATAACACATTTGGTTTTCTGAAGATTGAACATTTTAAATCCTACAGACACACAAGAAAGTACAGCAAAGCTACAAGAACTGTTCACAGCCTGTAAGAGGTTTGTAAATCAGTGAAACCTGACAAGGTTGATCCATTTTGTCTGATTCAAAACCAAACCTTTAAGCCTCAACAAATGAACCTTAACATCCTATAAAATCACTGCCTGCTCCTCAGGTCTGGCCTTGCAGCCTGCTTCATAGAACAAACAGTTCTTAGATTAGGAGGCTGCTGGTGGAAGATAACAGGTTTCATGACAGAAAAAGAACTAAAAAAAATGGTGGGTGATCTGCAGCCTGGCTAGAAGTGCCCTCCAGCAGATGTTGTCTTACTAGAAACAAAGAACAGGGAACTGACATGACTGATGCTCCTCCTGGTACCTCCTCACACCAAGGGTTTGGAGGAGGGAGGAGACACCAGGTGAGGAGAACCCCTCTTTTTAGGCTCATTGCCAGTTGTTCAGGTGACATCTGAACTTATGAGCACTTGTATTTTCTAGAAAAGGAGAGATTTAGGACACCAGTTTGTTCCCCAGGGTCTCACTGCCTACAGAAGATGTTTGCTACCCTCCTCCACAGGCACAGCAACTGATTTCTCCAGTAATAAGTTTTAGAAGAAGCTCAGCACCTCGAGACTTACACTTTTCCAGGATTGCTGAGTGAATGCTAGGCCTGCAAATTACACCTCCTGAATTCATCAGCTCATCCCACGGGCTCACAAGGTCTTGCACGAAGAGGTTCTGCACTTCATTTGAGACTCAGCACAAACTCGCACGTAACTCCCGTGTTAATGAGCTGTGTCCACAGTGCTGGGGCCTCCAGAGGCAGAGGATTTCTGTACCTGTGAAATAGCTTTGAAGGCTGCTGTCCTGCCTAATTTCTCCCCTCCTTTTGTCACCGACTCCGCCGACTGCTTGGCAGTTTTTGCTGCTTCTTCCACCCCTTCCTTGATCTTGCGGCCAATATCGCTCTTACTGACTTCATCCAGACTCTGAAACAAAAGAAAGAAAGAAAAGGTCATTGCAGGTGGAAATGGATTGGGAATAACCCCTTTTTGTCAGTGCTTAGGACCTCCTAACACACACACACACACACACACACACACGACTGACCACACCTCATGTGGAGTGTCACAGGGGAGTCTCACTGGAACATCATGGCCTGGCACTACAGCCTCAGACAACACCCTGGTGAAGAACAATTTTGGCTACTTACAGGCCCATAAACAACAGATGTAAAGATAATAATATCTTTCTCTTGCCACCAAAGAGAAGGAGCAATGATGCCAGAGCTAAAATCCAGCAGCCCCTTCCTTTGAAATCATCAGACAGTTCTTAAGAGCAAATACAGCCTAACAGCACCAAATGTTTTTTCCCTGTTTTTTTTCAAGGGGATTTGGTTAATAAAGATGCTCACAGTGCCCTCAACAGCACAGAAAAGATACTGGTTATGTCCACAGCATCATGTCCAGCTCACAGCTGTACACACAGTTAAACTACAGCAATTCAGAGAGTGAAGGAGCACGTCAGGGAGCAGGGACCAGCTCCACACAAGGCTCAGTTTAAAACCAGTTAAAGGCTCAGTTAAACCCAGTTTCCTGCTGACTGTTTCTCAAGAGGGATCCTGCACCTGACTGTGAGTGTTGGGAACAATCCCACCAGCTTTGGTCTTAAACCACAGTCAAAAATGTCTGAGTTCACCCTGCTCTGAGCATGAAGTCTACATGCTTCAAGTGACAGACAAGGCAGAGCCTCCCAAGGTACCTCCCAGCTGTAACTCACTGCAGAACATCTCATGCTCCCCTTGAAGGGGAAGAGCAGTGATGTTTCAGTCAGGAAGAGCAGTAAGGTTTCAGCCACAGAATCACAGAATGTCAGGGTTGGAAGGAACTTCTGGAGATTACTTAGTCCAAACCCCCCTGCCAGGGCAGGGTCATCCAGAGCAGGTTGCAGAGGATGGCATCCAGGTAAGTTTGGAATGTCTCCAGAGATGGAGACTCCACCACCTGTCTGGGAAGCCTATTCCTCCTCGTTTTTAGATGGAAACATGATTAGTCACTGTTGACTTAGTTACTCTAATCAGGAGGAAGGAAAAACAAGCCTGGGAGTAACCACCGACAACAACAGCCCTTTTCCAGCTCTTCTCAGTGCTGCCTCCTGGGGACAGAGAGGTCTACAGCAGAGGGGAAAGTGAAAACACACAGAACACTTGGATACATGTGCTGCCTGGCCAAGAAATAAAAGAAAGGAGCCCAAGCTGCAGTGCTTAGTCCCAGACTAAAAAATACCTTGGATTCAGAACCAAATCTGCTCAGGACACACCAGTCTTGAAAGCCTGAGCCTAGAAGAGACAACACTTGTACTTGTGAGATATGAACCATGCCTGTTCCTCTGGGCACGGGCCACACAGTGCCCCAGGATCCTTGCCAGGATGATAACTGGGAGCAGAGCACTTCAACTGCACCACCAGCACTTTTACTCACAGCACTTGGAGCCCCTGATGCTGCAAGTTGTTCCTCCAGGTGCAGTGAGGAGCCTGAAACCATGTTAGCAGCAAAAAGTGCCAGTGTGAAGAGCATCACACCCCCTACCCCCCACCACACCTAACCTCAGAGCAGACTGCCCCAGGTAAAGGTTAGCCCAGGAGCTGCCTTTTACCTCTTTGACTGTCCCAGTTATTTCTTCAAGTTTCTTTTTAATCACTTCTGAGGTCTTCACAGTTTCAGACTCAATGGTTTTCTGGGTGAAACAAAAAAAAATAAGTCATGTTGCACATAATTATGAGGGCAGAAAACACTCAGTAAGAGCCTAGCACACAGCACACCCCATTAATGCTCTAATGGAGGGCAAAAAGATCTCCAGCTTTGGGACCACACCCACCTCAGTGGTTCCTTTCTGCAAGTGACACTGTTTAGAGCTCTTCAAAGACCATAAAAGAAGCATTTAAACACTGCTCAACTTCATGTCTTGTTATTTTATCTGCTTGTTACATGGGAAATGCAGTGAAGGGGCTGCTGAAAAGAGTTTCCACTAACAGTGAAAAGACCCCCCACTCCAAGGCACCCATTTCCCCATCAGTGTGTCCAGCCCAGCAGAACCTCTCATCAAACCAGCCAGGCTGAACTGAACAGTTCCTCTGGAGGAAGACTCAGATTTACAATCAGAACAGTGAGAGATCAGTGGCTGGGCAATGAAACATCCAAGGAACTCAAGAGGAAGACTCACATATTTCCTCCTTGCTTCTCGAAGCGCGTCCGACTCCTCCAGCTTCTTGGCTTCATCCCGGAATTTTTTAATGCTTTCCTTCATCTCCTTGTTTTTTGCTAATTCCTGTTTGATGTTCTCGACAAAACCTGATATGAAACCCTTCCTCCCTCCAGTAGAGTAGCATCTAGACTAAAGAAAACCATTACATGTTGGAGGATCCAAAGAGACATTCATTCCCAAAAGGAGCCAGAGCCAGGGAGATGGGTTTGAGCAAACCACTGGCTCAAACTTCCACCATGTGGAATGTGGTGGGAAACACAGAGCCCACCCAGGGCTTTGTGTGGGTGCCTGTTTTCCAGGTACCCTGGAAAAAAGAAGCAGCTTAGCCCCAGCACAGCCAGATGTACAACACATTTCTAATGTGTTGTTATCTCTATATAGCTATCTCTATATAGCCCTGTGAAGTTATCTCTATATAGCTATTAAAAAAAAAAACCAACCCTGCTTCTCCAGAGGAATTTTAACTCCAAAGGCTTAAATGGCCCCAGGAGTTCAGGCCTGTACCATGTGGCAGGTGAAGTCACCACCCCTGAGCTCTGTCACTTGGGCTCAAGAGTTTCTTGAGGGCATCAGCTCCATTTTAAAAAGTGGAAAGTTTCACCCTAGACCAGGTGCTTCTCAGATACATATTCACATCCAGCAGATGTAAACTCTAATGGGAAACCACTTTCAGCCTGACATTTAAAAATTCAGCTGTTAACCAACCTGCTGGGTCTCTGAACCAGGCCTGCCCAGTCCATACACTGTGCCCCTGGGGACTGCAGGGACTGGGTATCTTCTGGATATAAGCCACACGCCACTGATGAGACATTTCTGCAAGGGAAACACAGGATCAGGGCTCTGTAAAATACAAAGTGAAGTCTGCAAGAGCCCAGGAAGAAAGGGAAGGACACTGGGAACAGAGAGAAACCACCTCTCTTCTGCAAACACATCCCAAGTGCTGCCAAGAGCCCCCAAAGGCTGGTTTGAGAAGAGTCACCTGTAAAAACTGCTCCATGTTTGAGCAGCAGGAACTCCACGGCCGAGTTGGTTTTGTTAAAACAAAAATCAGAGCCCAGGTGAGCTCCATGCTGCCCCCAGCCAGCAACAAACACCTTCTGCCTCAGGGAACAGGGCAGAAAAGGTCCATCAGGTCACAGAAGGATCACTGAGAAGTTCTGCACCTTGCAGAGATGACAAGCTGCCCAGTCTGGCAGCACACAGCTCATCCATGACCCCATACTGGGAGCAGACTATGCCCAACTCATGGATTTTTCTCTTTTTTTTTTTTTCCTTAAACACTCCCTCAGCACAGACCTGGCTCCTCTTTGTTCTGGGAAAAATCTATTCAGCCTCTCCTTAGCCTCAAGTCAGGGAAAACCAGCATCTTTCACCTCAAACCATCCCCCTGTTGTGGACGTGTTTGTGTCACCAAACCATTCAACCAAAGCTCTTGCTCTCTCTCAGAAATACTCACCCTAAAAAATAACAACTCCACAAACCAACACATGCAGAAACCAAACAGGCTTTGCTATTCCTGTCTGTGAGCTGAGAAAATTTCTGTGTCCCCTCCCTCTTTACCAGCCTCTCAGATGATGAAGAGGTTTGGTGAAGGACTCTGTGGCTTTGGTGATGGCACTGCCAAGCTCCACAGCTAAACCCAGACTTTACCTCTGGGAAGAAATAATGGTGTGATCACCCTACACACTCCAAAGGCACATTAACCCCCTGCTGTCTGCACTTCTGTTAACTCACATCTTACCCAGCTCAGCTCCCTCTTCTTTTGTTGCCTCTGGAGTTGTAACTTCAGCTCCACCAGCTTCAAGAACCAAATTTAAATCAAGGAAGGAAACATCCCTCCCAGCCCAGCTTCCACCCACCTCATGCCTTGGGCCAGGCTTTGAGGCAATTAAAACCAAGCTAGATATTAAATGCATAATTAAAGATCTCTATTAGCTGTAAGAGCAGCACTAAAAGTTGGGGCTGATGCCTGCTGGCCAAGGGCAGTTCCTGACCCAAGGGCACCTTTCTTCCACACTACTGAGCAGGAAACACTCAACCCCACGTTTAACTCCACTTCCTTCCAAGCGTGTCAGGAACAGGAACACAAAGTGGCTTTTGAAGCCCGAAGCACTCAGGTCACACAACTCTTCACCTGCTCAACACGGGGGGAAAAGTCAGGGTTAAGCTTCACCCTTGCAGGAGGCCAGGGGGGGAGCAGCTCAGCGCACAGACACCTCTGAGGAGAAACTCTGTAAGTTCCGAGTCCAAGAGGGGATGGAAGGCGCGGGGAGGAGGGACAGAGCGGGGAGCACTGCCCGGCTGTGGCCTTGCCCTCAGGGTACCGGCGGGAGCGGGCGCTGGATCCTTGCCCCAGCTCGGTGTGCCCTCGGGAAGGGGCAGCCCGGATCCCCCGGCCCTGCCCTGCCCGCTCTGTCCCTCCTCCCCGCGCCTTCCATCCCTCTTGGACTCGGAACTTACAGAGTTTCTCNCCTGCCCACGGTACAGGGTGGGAATGGATGAGCTCTAAGGCCCCTCCACACCCAAACCAAAGTATGGTTCTATGAACATGTCACCAGAACTGCCAGCTCCAGTGTCCATCTCCACTGAACCTAGAAGTGCAGGGATGGAAGCCCAGGGAATTGTTCAGCTCAGGGTTGGAGCTGGTGTCACCTCCAACCAGGACCCATGAATAAGCACAGAAACACCCCAAGGAACATGTTTTCCACCATTTTTATATAAAACCAGCTAACTTCCACCCTGTGCCACCTGAGAACATCAGGTACGTTGCCTGCAGGAACCTTCCTGCCTTTGACCTCCACGTCCCCTAGCAGGGCTGTGTAAAAAAAAATTCTGCAATTCCTCAGCTGAAAAAAAAAAAAGCTCCCAGTGAACATCTGCTCTGCAAAGCACCAGCCCTTCAATCCCTCATTAGTGAGGTCCCCCAGGAGAAGGAGTGACCTCTGCAAACTGCTGAGTTTGTGCTGTGTCCTGACCAGGAATATGAAATCCTGGGTTGATGGGGGGGAAGAGGTGGTCACCTAGCCCCAGGCAAGGGGACCTCCAGCCCTGGTTGGATGTGATCAGCTGCACTGAACTGGGTGTTGAAACCAAGCTGCAGAGTTACTGCTTCTGTAGAGCAGGACTCTGAAGGCCAAGTGGGCTCCTGGGGCTGTGCTGGCAATCTGGAGGAGTATGAAGCACAAAATCACAGAATTGTTCTGGTTGGAAAAGCACTTTCAGATCATCCAGTCCAACCATGAACCCAAGTCCAGGGCTAACCCTGGACCTCAGCATCACACCTACATGGCTTGGAAATCCCCATCCCTCCCCAGCCCTGCAGCCCAGGGGGGTGGTACGTGGGGGTCTCTGGCTGTCAGTCCCACCAGAAGTCTCAGCTGGAGGAGCTCTGGAGAACACGGGCAAAGCACCATCAACCAGGGTCCAGGCTTTTGGTGCCACCAGCCACCTGAGCACAGTCCTGGTGACAGGGACACGTCGGCAGCAGCTCAACCAGCAAGTCTGCAGCTTTCTGGTTGCTCTTTCCCAGCCATGGGCTTACAGACGTGGATCTAAGCCAAGCTGCGTCCTTGACCCATCCTCTGCCACCTCTGGAGATGGTTCTGCCAAGGCCAGGCCCACACAACAGCAAAAGGGTCCAAAAGACACCATGGTTCTCAAAAGATCTATCCAAATGATGTCAGCTCAGGTGACACTGAGGCTCTGGGACAAAAATTGTGTTGATGCCTTCACTGGGACACATTCATCTGGGCCTGGATAATTCACATAGAGAGTTTTGTGATAAAGAGAAGCATTCCCTCAGCAGGCTCTTTCTGAAAGAATTTGTCACCATCAATAAATTGCTGGGAGATTTATTCCTGCCAGCCTTAAAACTGCACACAAAGTAATACGATTTGTTCAAACTCCTCAGCATGCTGTTCTCCTTGATTTAAAGGCTGTTGAACTATCTTTATTTTCTTAGCACATTATTAATTCAGATTCTGGCTCTGTAGGGAAGGAGCTGAGATGCCTCCAGAGTCTGTTCTGTGGGAATGAAAGGAGGAAAGGGCAGACAGAAGGGCAGTGAAAAAAAGGCTCAGGGAATAAGTGAACATCCTCCGTGTCTTGCACATCACTTTATGTTCCTCTTCCTGCCTACAGCTTCGACCACATCAAGACCACCCAGTTCCAGAACTCCTCAGGTGTCTTTCATCCCAGACTACCTAAGTGTCCTTCACTAGACTCTGAGTTGTGATCAGGGCTCCAAGGCCAGGGGCACCAACCCTCTGAGTCCTCACACCAAACTGAACAGCTGGCACATCAGCCAAGAGCTGCCTCCAACCTTTCAGGAGAGGCTGAGGGGTTTTTGCAGGACACCTTGTTCAACCCCTGCCTGATCTGATGAAGCTTTCCTTCAGAGCAGCATCTCTGAAGCCCATGGTGAGGGACCTTAGGCTTTCAACTAGGCTTTGGGCCACAAACTGTGGAAGTTTGTGGTAATTAGGAAAAAAAATCAGATTTAATTCTTTGGTGTGAGGGTGCTGAGCCCCTGGCCCAGGTTGCCCAGAGAAGCTGTGGCTGCCCCATCCTTGGCAGTGTCTCAGCCCAGGTTGGATGGGGCTTGGAGCAACCTGGGCTGGTGGGAGGTGTCCCTGCCCACGGTACAGGGTGGGAATGGATGAGCTCTAAGGCCCCTCCACACCCAAACCAAAGTATGGTTCTATGAACATGTCACCAGAACTGCCAGCTCCAGTGTCCATCTCCACTGAACCTAGAAGTGCAGGGATGGAAGCCCAGGGAATTGTTCAGCTCAGGGTTGGAGCTGGTGTCACCTCCAACCAGGACCCACGACTAAGCACAGAAACACCCCAAGGAACATGTTTTCCACCATTTTTATATAAAACCAGCTAACTTCCACCCTGTGCCACCTGAGAACATCAGGTACGTTGCCTGCAGGAACCTTCCTGCCTTTGACCTCCACGTCCCCTAGCAGGGCTATGTAAAAAAAAATTCTGCAATTCCTCAGCTGAAAAAAAAAAAAAGCTCCCAGTGAACATCTGCTCTGCAAAGCACCCTCATTAGTGAGGTCCCCCAGGAGAAGGAGTGACCTCTGCAAACTGCTGAGTTTGTGCTGTGTCCTGACCAGGAATATGAAATCCTGGGTTGATGAGGGGGAAGAGGTGGTCACCTAGCCCCAGGCAAGGGGACCTCCAGCCCTGGTTGGATGTGATCAGCTGCACTGAACTGGGTGTTGAAACCAAGCTGCNAAGATGCAAAGACTGAGCACTGAAAACTTTGGTGGCCCTAACCCTAACATGCCACCCTACACACAGCACCACAAACAATCGGGCTACGGGTTTGCATTTTAGGAGGAACCCTGAATATACCACCCTAGGATGGCCACAGCCCATTTTCCTCAATAGGGGTCCCAGACTCCGAACGCTTGGGACTGGACAAAAGATGCAAAGAGTGAGCACTGAAAACTTTGGCTGGCCCTAACCCTCACATGCCACCCTACCCACAGCACCACCAACAACTCGGGCTACGGGTTTGCATTTTAGGAGGAACCCCGAATATACCACCCCTCGACGGCCACAGCCCATTTTCCTCAATAGGGCTCCCAGACTCCGAACGCTTGGGACTGGACAAAAGATGCAAAGACTGACCACTGAAAACTTTGGCTGGCCCTAACCCTCACATGCCACCCTACCCACAGCACCACCAACAATCGGGCTACGGGTTTGCATTTCAGGAGGAACCCCGAATATACCACCCCTCGGCGGCCACAGCCCATTTTCCTCAATAGGGCTCCCAGACTCCGAACGCTTGGGACTGGACAAAAGATGCAAAGAGTGAGTACTGAAAACTTTGGCTGGCCCTAACCCTCACATGCCACCCTACCCACAGCACCACCAACAATCGGGCTACGGGTTTGCATTTTAGGAGGAACCCCGAATATACCACCCCTCGACGGCCACAGCCCATTTTCCTCAATAGGGCTCCCAGACTCCGAACGCTTGGGACTGGACAAAAGATGCAAAGAGTGAGCACTGAAAGCTTCGGCTGGCCCTAACCCTCACATGCCACCCTACCCACAGCACCACAAACAATCGGGATATGGGTTTGCATTTTAGGAGGAACCCCGAATATACCACCCCTGGATGGTATATTATCATATATACTATCAACAAGACAAGAGGACACAGTCTTAAGTTGTGCCAGGGGAGGTTTAGGTTGGATATTAGAAAGAATTTCTTTACAGAGAGGGTGATCAGGCATTGGAATGGGCTGCCCAGGGAGGGGGTGGATTCTCTGTCCCTGGAGATATTTAAGAAGAGACTGGATGTGGCACTCAGTGCCATGGGCTGGGAACCATGGGGGGAGTGGATCAAGGGTTGGACTCGATGAACTCTGAGGTCCCTTCCAGCCCGGCCAGTTCTATGATTCTATGAAAGCCATCACCCCTCATCCCATCCCTCCAGGCCCTCGTCCAAAGTCCCTCCTCAGCTTTTCTGGAGCACTTTCAGGCACTGGAAGGTGCTCTGAGGTCTCCCCGCAGCCTTCTCCAGGGTGAACACCCCCAATCTAGAGAACAGGTGACCCCAGAGTCCCTGCCAGCCCCCTGTCTCCATCCCGTCTCCCCAGGCTCACCAGATAGTAGATGGAGAGGACACCACAGGCTGGCTCCAGGAGCCCATCACGCAGCAGGACACGCAGGGTGATGCCTCGGCGGGTGAGCACGGCCCCTCGGCTGCCCCCCACTGCCTTCCCCCCACTCCCCACCTCCGCTTCGGCCTCCTCCAGCACTGGCTCAAGCTCCTCCTCATCCTCACCCACTGCCACCCCTTGTCACCTCCCACCAGCCCAGGGTGCTCCAAGCCCCATCCAACCTGGGGCCTTCAGCACTGCCAGGGATGGGGCAGCCACAGCTCCTCTGGGCATCCTGGGCCAGGGGCTCAGCACCTGAATTTCCAAGTTTGAATCCATTTCCACTTGTTCTCTCACTACACACCCCTGTCCAAAGCCCTCCCCCAGCTTTCTTGTAGCCTCTTCAGCAATGTCCCTCAGGACGTTGTTCTGAGGTCACCTCCTCTCCTCCAGGCTGAACCACCCCAATCCCTCAGCCCGGGGTCACTGGGGCTCCAGCCCTTACTGGAGATCTCTTTGGTAGCCAAGAACAGAGATGAGGTTTGATTGCCAGAATACCTAGAATGAAGAGAAATGACCCATGACTACTTTCCAGGGCTGTCTCTCACTTTGCATCATTCTTTGATGCTGCAGTAATCTGTCCTCCCAGTGCTCTGGAATTTAAAGTATGAATGGCAACAAAATGCAGGGGACAGAGCTGTACCCTTGGTCATTTCCAGCTGTGTGTGCTGAGGAGGTTGCATATTGCTGTCTTCCAACAGTTAGTTCTTACTTGACAACTGTAAATTCTTCCTCCACCAGAACTGATTTATTGAGGTCGAGAAAACTGGGTTTGTTCAGCCTCGAGAAGGCTCAGGGGAGACCTTATTACCCTGTTCCAGTACTTCAAGAGGGGCTACAAAGTCGATGGAGACTCCCTGTTGACAAGGAGCCCCATGGACAAGACAAGGGGCAATGGGCACAAGTTGCTCCTGGGGAGATTCAGGTTGGACACGAGGAAAATTGTTCACTCTGAGGTCAGTCAGACCTTGGAATGGTCTCCCAGGGGAAGGGGTGGATTCCCCCACTTTGGAAGTTTTAAGTCTCAGCTGGAGGACGTGCTGGGACATCTGACACATAACATGAGAAGGGTTGGAGATGATCCTTGAGGTCCCTTCCCTCCTACAAGTCAGGGTTTTTAACTCAAAATCCATTCCAAGGGAAGGTTCTCTGCTCTCCCAGCACAGAATCACACAATTAGCAGAGTTGGAAGGGACCTCTAGAGATCATCTAGCCCAAGAAGGAACCCCCCACCTCTCTGCAGGGCACACTCCCCACCCAAACATGGCTCAGAGTGACAGTTTTGGGGGTGAGGTTTGTGCCCTTCCAGCTCTGCAGAGGGAAATGTCCCTCATGAACTGTAACACTCATCAAGTCAGCAGTTCAGTGGCACAAACACGTGGATTTTCTCATAAGCAAGGCAAAGGGAAAATAAAACTCCTTGGTTGAAAACAATCTTGAGAGAACCTGACCTTGAAGCTTTTGGGGAGGAGGGAAGAAAGGCTTGAGCTGAAGATTGAGTTGGGACTTTTCTTACCCAAACAGCATTCTAATACTTTTTAGAGCTCTTCCCAGCTCTCTGCCCACAGTTGGGATTTCTGACATGATTCAGTAGCATCATGAAGCACAACACAGGCACCACCAGCTGACCTGAGCCCAGAAGACAAGGGGGACAAACTGGAGCTTTCAGAATTGGTGACACTTCAAAGGGCTTCCTGAGGGCAGCAATGGTGAATTTTTAGAGCAATGCTCCCCTCAGGGCAAGAGCAGCAAGAGCCCAGCAGCATCTCCACCTCTGAGTCAGCAAAGTCCTGCCAGCTTCAACATCATCTTTTCCTTCTGTAAGAATTGGATTTTGGAGGTCACGCAGCTTAAAAGACCCCAAGGGCAGGAAACCCCAGCAGTGCCATAAAGCTTCAGCTCCCCCCACCCAAGAATTCCCACTCCAAAATTACTCCTTTCAACAATTTATGTCATTAAAATGAAGTACAGAAGCTGAATTAACCCCACACCTTCTGCCTTTCACCTCCACCCTGTCCCTGACTGGAGGCAAACACACAGGGTCCCCCTGGAAATTCTCCACCTTGGAAGAGTTTTTTTTCCATGTGTCAATTTTCAGTTCAGACCTTCAGGACTGACACAACTGAAGGCAGAAGATATTTTATTATTTTCTTTGAACTCAGCATTGCCACTGAGGAAAAATTGAATGGGAAGAGGCAAGGAAAGTGCCCCCAGCCTGGGGATGTTCCGAGAGGAATCACGAGACATATTCAAACTGTTGCAGAGGGATAAAACCAAGAGGAATATTCTTTTTCTTGACACTTCACAAGAAAATACAAATTCTAAATTTACTGAGCTCAGTTTACAGAGTTTTGTTGGTTGTTGCGTGGTTTGTTTGGGGGTTTTTTTTTGGTTTTTTTTGCAAGCAGAGGGTGAGCTGCCAGTAACGGATGCCGTGACTGAAATCTTTAACTTGCAATTTATTATCAAAGTTGTACTGTTTACATCTGTAATGTCAACAAGATGCCACAACTACAAAAAAAGATTGTGCACATTTGCAGTTCCAATGCAAAAAACCAGTAAAATGGAAATCCATTTTGTTAAAAAAAGTACTTAAAATTACTCTGAGAAAGCAACTGAATTGTTCTTCAACACCTTTACATCCAGTCGAAATTAAAATGGGTTAACAAGGAAAAAAAAAAAAACAAAAAACCAAAAAAATACAAATTCCCACACAACCCACCCCCCCACC
>JAAWXA010000051.1:872577-900151 GCA_038090715.1 Florisuga fusca
CTGCTTGCAAAAAAACCCTCTGGTTCCTCAGCAATGTTAAAAAGGCAGCTCCTTAGGCATTCCTATCGATCCGCACGTCGATCTCCCGGCCCCGCAGCTGGATCCCGTTCATCATGCGGCAGGCGCGCTCCGCCACCTCCGGGGACTCAAACCGAACCACCCCGCAGCCTTTTGACTTCCCGTTCTCCATCTTGATGTCAGCATACAGCACGTGCCCTTGGGAAAAAGGGAAAAGCTCTTGGTGAAGATGTGATTTCCATGGGATGAAAGGAAAAGATGTCTCTGCCAGGAAGGGAGGAGGAAAAAAAAACCCGAAGAGGCTGCCCGGGGTGGGTGAGGCCTCGTCCCCTGGAGGGTCAAGGTGAAGTTTGTCAAGGCTCTGAGCAACCTGATCCAGGTGAGGGTGTCCCTGCTTCCTGAAAAGGACTAGATGACCTTTGGAGGTCCCTTCCAACCTAAATTATTCTATGAACTTTGCAAGTAACCACCCAACTCCATCAAACCATTTTCTCCCCGAAGTGCCTTTAATTTACGAGCTACCCTGAGGAACTGAGAGGTAAAGCTGCAGGACAACTGTCCTTGCTTGAAAGAAGTGTTCTTGGTTTAAGAAGTGAATGAATTCAAACTGCTTCTTCTCCCTCTCCAGCAGCAGAAAGGGATGGGTGGAGCAAAGCACAAGCCAACAAGCCCCCTGGAACTTGTCAGCACAGATTTCCAGTGGCCACTGAGGAGGTTGGGAGTTGGGTTTGCCACGGGACAGGAGATCTGGGGGGGGGTCTCATGGATAGCACAAGATTTTGGAGAGACAGGTCTGGGCCTGGCAACCACTGCTGCGAAACACACCACCCCTGAGCTGAACATCTCAACATTCCAACAGCCACATTCATAATTTTTAAAATGTTTGTTTAAGGACAGTTTTCCTAGAACTATGTTCAATGAGATGCAAAGAATTCCTGCAGGTGCTTCTCGGGACTTCCCTTTCTCAGGCTCCAAAGAGCTTATCCACAGATAAAACCAGGTGTTAACCAGGTTATCCCCTGGGCAGGCACTGATTTCACTGCTGCAGAAGTCGTGCTGGTATTACAGGGACAGTCACAGAACCATAGAACTGGCTGGGCTGGAAGGGACCTCAGAGATCATCAAGTCCAACCCTTGATCCACTCCCCCCGTGGTTCCCAGCCCATGGCACTGAGTGCCACATCCAGTCTCTTCTTAAATATCTCCAGGGACAGAGAATCCACCCCCTCCCTGGGCAGCCCATTCCAATGCCTGATCACCCTCTCCATAAAGAAATTCTTTCTAATATCCAACCTAAACCTCCCCTGGCACAACTTCAGCCCATGCCCTCTTGTCTTGCTGGTAGTTGCCTGGGCAAAGAGACCAACCCCCCCCTGGCTCCAACCTCCTTTCAGGGAGTTGTAGAGAGTGATGAGGTCTCCCCTGAGCCTCCTCTTCTCCAGGCTGAACAGCCCCAGCTCCCTCAGCCTCTCCTCATAGGATCTGTGCTCCAGTCCCTTCACCAGCCTGGTTGCCCTCCTTTGGACCTGCTCCAGCACCTCAATCTCCTTCCTGACCTGAGGGGCCCAGAACTGGACACAGGACTCGAGGTGTGGCCTCACCAGGGCTGAGTCCAGGGGCAGAATCACCTCCTTGGACCTGCTGGCCACGCTGTTCCTGATCCAGGCCAGGATGCCATTGGCCTTCCTGGCCACCTGGGCACACTGTTGGCTCATGTTCAGCTTCCTGTCAATCCAAACCCCCAGGTCCCTCTCTGTCTGGCTGCTCTCCAGCCACTCTGTGCCCAGCCTGGAGCTCCCCATGGGGTTGTTGTGGCCAAAGTGCAGGACCCGGCACTTGGCCGTGTTGAACCTCATCCCGTTGGGATCAGCCCAACTCTCCAGTCTGTCCAGGTCCCTCTGCAGAGCCCTCCTGCCTTCCAGCTGATCCACACTCCCCCCCCAGCTTAGTGTCAACAATTTCTCAACACTTAAAATCCAGTTAAGATCTCATAAGTCTGGGCAATATTGTAGTTAAGATACTAGTGTCAGGGACATCCAGAGCAAGGAGTTCCCATTTCATTCATACTCAGTTCTCAAAGTAACTGAGAACTGTAACAAGTGATCAAGTGATCAAGTAACTTACCACATTCATTAAATTTATCTTTCAGCATTTTCCATGTAAAATCAAAAGGCAGCTGTGAAAAGAGAACAGGTTGTTACTGAGGATCTGCTCAAGAGCTTGGAGCTGCCAGCTCTTCAAACCATGGTTCCACTGTTCAGGAACTCCACTGCCAGATGCTGAGAACTCTTCTGCTCAGGAAATGGCTTCAACTCCCCAAGCCCCACCTGACCCCACCTTTGGTCACATGCAGTGTCAGATATTCTGACTGAAGCCAACCAAACAAGGTGTTGGTACCAATCAGCTCAACAGGGTGCTGAGACATCTCAAATAAACAATACCATGAGGAGGATGAGACCAGTTGATCCTTGAGGTCTCCTCCAACCTGACATTCTTTGATTAATTTAATGGTTTGAGAAGGAGAGGTAGGAAGAAAACTACTCACATTTCTCACAAATATCTGACAGGCTTTTCTGGCCACCCCAGCTGCAGGTCCTCCAGTTCCTCCCAGGGAGCCTGCAAAATTGCCTGCAAAGTTTCCACGTTCCATGTCCATTGGTCTTTCAAAATTGCTTCCCATGGCCAGTCCCATCCGCTCTATGCCTGTGCCCATTCCCTGTCCCATAGGAGGTCCCATCCTTTCCATGTTAGTGGCTCCAATGCGCTCCAATCCCATCCTCTCCATGCCAGCAGCACCCATCCGGTCTATTCCTATCCTCTCCATGGGAGTGGCACCCATACGATCCAAACCAGCAGGCATTCTCTCTATCACCTGCCCCATTCCAGTTCCCATGCCAGCAGGGACCATCCTCTCCATGCCTATTCCCATTCTCTCCATACCAGATCCCATCCGTTCCACACCTGAGCCCATTCTGTCCATGGTGGCACCAACTCGGTCAATGGCAGCTCCCATCCTCTCAATCCCAAAGCCTATTCCTGAGCCCATCCTCTCTATTCCAGAGCCCATCCTCTCCAGGGCTGGGCCCATCCTCTCAATGTTGGGAGTGATGTGATGATCAATACCCAGAGGGGCCATTCGGTCGATTCCTGAGCCCATTCTCTCCACGTTGGAGCTCATACGATCCAACACCAGACCCATCCTGTCCATCTCTGACCCTACTCTCTCCATCCCGTGGCCCATCCCACTAGGCATTCTTTCTATTCCCGAGCCCATACGATCAATGCCAGGTGCCATCCTCTCAATCCCAGGAATGTTGGCATTTCCACCACCTGGAACACAACACAGGAGATTAGCAGGAATCGGACAGGGACAGAAGAAAAAACACCCAAATGGGTTTTTTTACAGTGAAAGGCTTAAAACCTTTCATCATCCTTTAGAAAAGTAACTCTGTGCTCTGGTGCTGAGTATGAACATCAAGCAAAAGTTTCATTACAGATGGTAAGAGCAGCACTGTTGTTGATTACACAGACCTTCAGGCCTCCAACACATTTGGAGAACAATTTAGGAGATCAACAACACAGAACAACAACAATTTAGGAGAGCAGTCACCTCTCCAGACCACACTGGGCTGGAGAAAAGTTGCTAAAGAGCTGAACTTCTGTACACACCAAGAAACCATTCCAAAAAAACAAAAGCACAAGGAGACAAAAAGCACAAGGAGACAAAAAGCACAACAGAAAATTTGGAAGGCACATGCAAACCTAGGAGATCAGGTGGCAAAAGTAGTGCACTAGCTACTGGGGAGACACTGGCCCAGGTTGCCCAGAGAAGCTGTGGCTGCCCCATCCCTGGCAGTGTCTCAGCCCAGGCTGGATGGGGCTTGGAGCACCCTGGGCTGGTGGGAGGTGTCCCTGCCCATGGCAGGGGTGGGACTGGATCAGCAATAAGGTCCCTTCCAACCCAAACCACCCCAGGACTCTGTTTCTCTAACATTTAATCTCAGCTGCAGTGCACTGGGGGTTGCAGAGCAGGGGTAGTAATTTGGTAATTGCACTTATGGTTCCAATACAGAATGCTTGGAAGAGGGATGAAAACAGATGCTCCTTGCCACACAACTCAAAGATTGCTGCTGCCAAGGCAGGGAGAGACTTTCCTAAGAGGAGCTTGCCCAAAATTAAGAGCCCTCTTATCACCAGAGCTCTGAGAAAGCCAATTCCACACCAGAACCACAGCAAAAAGGCCACTATGAAGCCAGAGAAGCATGCCTGGCTTTTTCATGTGGAGAGGAATATGAAAAGGTCCCTTGGGCCATAAAACACAAGCAGTGAGGTTTCTGTATCTGCTTGATAGAACTCCCTTGGCTGAGCTGTCCTGACTCTGCTCAGGGGCTTGGAGTTCCTTTAGGAACAGGCTCCTCCCCTATGGTTTAGGTAATTTTTGCTGTTGTACAAAGAATCTTGGCCTATCAAGTCAAGTTTAGCACTGTAAAAAAAATCAAGTTTGATCTGTACTTAAATTATCTACAGGTATTTAAAGAAGGGAAAGAAGATCTGTAACCCTAGGGTGAGCCTAGGCTCAAGAAAACTTGAAGCAACCACATTTCCAAACATCCCTCATCTCCTTCAGGGTTTCAAGCTTCAGTAGCACCTTAACACAGAATGGTTTGGGATGATGTGACTTTTTTTTTTTTTCCTTTTTCCCTTTTTTTTTTTAATGAAGAAGCAACAGCAATAAACATTTTGTACTTCTTCAGCAGAAAGCTAGCAGCATGGTGCATTTTTGCAGAGTCTCCCAGAAACCAGGAGGAGCCAGCTCTTTGTTGTTAGATGTTGTGGTTTAGGCATGAAGCAAAAAGAATTAATCCTGGAATGAGGGGGAGGTCTGCCTACTTTTGATATATTTGGGTTCAGGGTCTTGTGGTTTTGGGGGTTTTTTTTCAGAAATTTGGCAGTTTTAAGTATTCCATTACTGAAATTGTCCAGTCTTTCCACAGAGCCACTGGGTAACTTGCTCAGTGGTACACAGGCAGCAGGAAGGAGCAGCACTTTGTTTTCCCTGAACAAAAAAAAAAATCAGTATCTTACTAGCAGTATTTAAAAATTAACAACTGCTAGCAAAGCTGACAATTGAAAAATATTTTCCATTCTTCCACAATTTTTTAAGAGTTTTAAAGCATAATATTGCTTAACTATTTATATATTATCTCCCTCAATGAAGCCCACCATCACAATGAGTCACCATAACTGAACTGCTGCTGTAAGTGCTTTAAAGGTTTTTTAAGGCTGTGTTTTGTCTCCAACATTCATTTTAAGGTAAGGATATTTGTCTCCTTTTTTTTTTTAAATGACTTTTTTACAAAAAAAATCAACTTTTCCTGGCATACAAGATTTGATTGTATAAAAGCCACCTGAGCTGTATCAGAAACAATGTACCCAATTTCACTTTTTTTAACAATCCAATTGAAGTTACCTCAAATTAACAAGCAGAGCAACAACAGCCAGCTCAGGAACTGGCTGTATCAAGCTGTGCACACCCAGAGCAGATGCTCACAGAAGACACTAAAACCATTCAAGTTCTGAAACTCTCCAGGAAGCATGATGAATAACTTTTGCCATCTCAAAGCTGCTACAGACAGGACTTCAAAGGCAAACTACTGCAGTAAATAGATATTAAAAAGTTTCTTTTGTTGTAATGAAACATGCATGGCTTTTATGTCCAGCTCAGCTCTGAAAAGCAGGGAATGGAAGTACTCAGCTCACTGTACTTACTTATTCCTCTCTCCAAGTTCTCTCCAAAACCACGAGACATTGCCATCTCATTTCTTCCAAATTCTCTTTCAAATCCTCCACCTATGGCACGATCCATCTCTGAAAAGATGAAGTTTGACACAGCTCTTAGTGCTGGAGAAGTTCTTCAGGGTATCTAAATGACTCCTGAGAGCCACCATCTTTAACAGCAAGGCAGGTTTTTATTTATGTTGTCCTGATCGTTTGCTCATTTCTTCTTGAGACTAAGGAAGCAAACAAAGCAGGACGAGAGACAGAGCCCTCTGAGGCAGCCACTTTGCTCTGGAGAATTCTTGCTGGTGAACAGACAGCACAATTTATCCCTTTCTAAATTAGTCCTTCAAGAAAACCTCAACAAATAATCTGTTTTCTGCAGCTCAGAGGCAACGAGTGACTTCTGGACACTATCCCAGCGTTAAGTTTTTTCAATAAAAGCTCAGAAGAGGAAAATGACCAGTCCAGAGAGTCTCTCCAGGGTTATTCTTTCAGAGAACACAAGCTGGATAGACAAAACCCAGAACACTTACCACCCATTCTGCCCATGTTCATCCCAGCTGGGAAGCGACCCATGTTCTCCATGCCACCAAAAGGACCTTCCATTCCTGAAAGAAAGTATTTTCCATGGGATTCTTTTAAGCAATCTGTTTCAACTTCCTTAACTTCAAACCCACGTAAGCTTCTTTCACAAAATATTTTATAGGCACCAAGATTCACAGCCCAAAATTTGGTCCCAGGTATCTCCTAAACCAAGAGCAGTTTTAACAGGTTGCATGACCAAAATGTTGCTCATGTTTTGTCTGACATCTTTACCCTTCCCCACACACCTACAGCAGAATAATTAACATTTAAAAAGGAACAATTACTCATTTAGTGACAATTTCAAAGAGCAAAAACACCTGCTGGACATAAATGGTTAAGTTTACATGATTTTGTGAAAGCCCAAGCTATATACATGCCAAAAAACACAGCTTACCTCCCATTTTATTCATTCCAAAGCCCATGCCTTCCATTCCCATTCCTCAAAATAAAAAGAGAAAGCTTTATATAGCAGGTGTAATTTTACAACAGTTCAGCCATAGAAACACAGACCACACAACATGTCTACTGGTTGGACTGGAGAGCTCACATGTGGTAACTCTGAGTAGATTGCAACATTCCTCCCCAGAAAAAAAAAATCAGCAAAGGGGAAAAACCCACAGGTGTTATAAAATTGAAAGCTGAATGTGTGCTACTTTTTAGGTGGCTCTTTAAAAACTTGTGCTGTTTTGACAGATCCTAAGCAAAGATTTTGCAAGCCCACTAGTGTTAGGTGACAGATGGTTTTCAAAATTTAATGTATATTTGCAGTGTCTGCTGCTCATGCTCAAGAGTCAGAAAATGAGAGCTGTGCTCTGACCACAGCAAAAAAAAAAAAAAAAAAAAATTGGAGCAGTTGGTTAAATTCAGGTTTCCATTGATCTCATCACTCAGCTCAACAAAAACTCATTTGGCTTTAACACTCCAATTAGACTTCACGTTGTTGTGTTGGCAGAACAAAGCTATCTACCTGCTACACAGCTTAAAGCTCTCAGGAAACAAAAGCATAGGAGTAATCTTCTTACCTCCAGGTCCCATGTTGCCCATTCCCATGCCTTTGTTTAAATGATTTGCATCAATAGGTTGACCTCCAGGTCCTAATCCCATGCCAATACCACCAAGACCATCTGAAGAAAATATTCAGATATCAAAAAAGCCTTCTGCCCATACTTTTGACAAAACAGCAAGGTTTATTCTTAAGTAAGTGACTTCCATCCTCCAAAAAGCTTGCTGTGTTCCCACTTCGGGGTGTGTACTTGAAGCATGTAAGTGTATAGTCAATCTAGAGCAGATGTGTCTTGAAATATACTGAAAACTATCGATTTTTCTTTCTTTTTTTCTTCTCATGATCCGTTTTCCATCTCATTTGGTTGATTTTAAGCTGACTCCTGAAAAATAACTGGCTAGAACACTGCTTATTTTGTGCAACTCCTCAGTCTAAGGAGAATAAAGTGGGCAATTTAGTATAAAGATCTTTTAACCTTTGCACAATATTGCCTTGGATTGACAAATGGTTTATTTCCACCTTTGCCAAGGTTCTTCCCTTGTAGGTAAAAATTGAACTGCAAAGTTCAACCTTTCATTCTGATAGCCACCTATGGAATTCAGAGCACACAGCCAGCCTCTTCCCTGAGCAAACAAAATAAATCATTCCCAGGCAGAATTTTGCATCTTCCTGTCCCCAGTTGAATTAAGGACTCCCCAGTCCAAAGGAAGAAGAAAAAGAGTTTAATGTTTACTTTATGGTTCAACCAAGAAGAAAGAGAGTCCTCTGCTTGCACGTGCATCAGACAACAGCTTAATGGCATTCTTGGCCTGTGAGGACTCTCTTGTTTACAGCTCAGCAGAACAAACACAAGAAGTGTTGAATCTGGTTTTAAAACAACACAGGGTGCCCCCTTCCCCCACCCCAAGGACTTGAAGGAGAGAACAGATCACTGGATTAAGCCAAGGCAGCAATATAACCCCTGAGTGATATTGCTGCTGAATAAGGCTTTGACAGACACACAGAAAAGTGAACAAATTGAGGGTTGGGTTGGTTGATTGGTGAGCATTAAAATCGTGCACATTAGCAGCACACAAGAGGTTTGGTTCCCATGGCAAGGAAAACAGCAACTGGCTGTATTCAGCTTTATATTTTTGCTGTACCCAATCAAATCAAACCTGTTCTCCAACCTCCAGCTCTTCCCTCCAGACCCAGGCTCTTCCTGGTCAATACTCTGGGCAACATTCCACAGTATGGAATGGGGTTGGAAAGGGCCTCTGGAGCTCAGCTGCTCCAAGTCCACTGGCTCAAGCAAGACCAACCAAAACCCCATCAATACAGTGTTTGGGTATCTCCAAGGACTGAGACTGCAGAGGGTCACCTCAAGCTGGTCACCCAGGATCACACCCACACGGTTTTGGTGTATTTCCAAAGACAGAGATTCCACAGGGTAACCCAGAGCTGCTCACCCAGGATCATACCCACAGCAGCTTTGGAGCATCTCCAAGGATGGAGACTCCAGAGGGTCACCCAGGACCACATCCACACAGTTGGAGTATCTCCAAGGACAGAGACTCCACAGACTCTGAGCAACCTGTTCCAGTGCTCAGTGACCCTCAGGGAAGTTTCCTTATATCCAGATGCAGTCTGTTTATATCCATATATTTATGTTTATATCCAGATGTTTCTGTTTAAGCTTACTGCCTCATCACTGAGCACTGCTGAGAAGAGCCTGGGTCCCTCCTTTTTAACCCTCCCTTCAAGTATTTATATATATATTGGTAAGATCCCCAAAAAAACCTGAAGACCTGGAAGATTCTCAGGTCCTCAAGTCCAGCCCTTTAAATTGAACGAAAAAATCTTAAGACACCCAGAATTTCATCATGTAAAAGGGGCAGACTTTTTCCTCTAGACTGATTAAGTCTCCATTAAAACCCATTATTAACAGGAGTTTTACAAGGCATTGGGGTCTTTGAATTGCAATTAAAAGATCTGGAAGCCTTGAGAATGTAAATGGGATATTGTTTTAAGACAAGCTTCTAGCGATGAGCTGAAAGAAGTATAAAAAAAAAAAAAGAAGGAATAAAATAAAAAAATAATAATAATAAAAAATAAAAATAAAAATAATAATAATAATAAAAAAAAAAATAGATGAGACCAAGCAGCTCTTCTTTGTTATTTCCTCCTTTGCTAGTTTTTCAGGTCATTTGGATCCCAGCTTACCAGAGCCTCACTGGGGCTGGGATCAGGCCTCAGTTGCTGAATGGCAAAATAAAAAACCCATGTTCAGTCATGCAGGGGAGACTTACGAGGGAGTTGCTGGGGTCGCTCTGGAGGGAAGAAGTCTCCTTTGGGAAAGGCTCGTTCATCCTAAACACAAATCAACACGTTGAAGTTTGCAAGGAAAGCAAAAAGTTGTCATTTGGGTTTCATTTTTTGTTCTTGTTTTTGTTTTAAATTAAAATGCAGAAACTTACAAGCTACAGGAATCTTCACTGTATTGTCTTTTAGCAAAATAGTCCAAAATAATCAGAATTAGTCTTCCTGACCCCATGAGTTGACACCACTAGGAATTAGGCAATTCACTCGTTTTCCTCCCAACACCCCAGAACCCCCAACATGGTCTCAAGCCAACCATGAAACCACCCCTCAGCCAAATCCAGAAGTTCCCAAAGCAGTAAGGATGTGACCACACTCACCATTTTGACATGCATGGGTCTGTCAAACAGCAGCTGCCCATTAAACATTGCTGTCACTTCATTAAGGATCATCCTTCAAGTGCCAGAACCACACACTGAAAGCTCCAGCTGCTCCCTGACACCCAGTACAAAATCCCAGACAGAAGCTCAAACCTCTCCAGGTCACTCAAAGATCAAAAAATGCTTCTGCCTTCACTGAAACTGAAAAGCTCTGAAATCCAAACAATTGCCTGGGTAAAGAATGGCTGTTTAAAAATTAAAAATGAGTTCAAGATATTCTTCTGGTTCAAATTAAGTTAATGAAAAGATCACTCAAAATGTGACTCCAAACCAGCTGAGGCATTTAAATATTTCACCAGTAATTTTTAGCCATTCCAACCAGGAGAAAACAAAGGTTCTCAACCTTTCCAAATCCACAGCCAGTGACATTTTAAGTATATTGTGTGCAAGTTGTTTCAATCTTGCTTCCAATAAGGCTTTAAGTGCACATGGAGAATGGAAGTAACATTCACAGAGAATTTTTTTCTGAGGAGAAGAAGGAAATATTTTCCTCCTTTCCATTTCAGAGCCACAGGTGGGGAGATCACACACACACAGAGCAGTGTCTGTACTTTGCTGTTGGGTGGTTTTTGTAGACTGCTGTGTAGGAAACCATCACCTGTGCAGAGTGAGGACAGAAAATACACCAGGTCAAAACTTCTGACACTGCAGATGGATCTGCTGCATCATTCCTTCAGCCCCATCACATCGAGGACAAATCTTTTCTCAGAAATTGCATTTGAACACTACGTACAACCTGGAGAGAAAAATTTACTATTTGGGCTAGAAATACACATATCCATGTGGGAAAGAATCCACTTTGTTCATGATCCTGAGCAAACAGCAACAAATCTTTCAAGATGGGCTCAGGTTTTTTTCTCTCTTTTCCACTATTCCTTGCATGTTCCACCCACTGCAATGACTCAACTTTCTGTGACAGGGCAACATCCTTCCTTGTTAATGCCACAATTTCTATTTCCATCCTGCTTTGTTTACTGTTCATAGAATCATAGAACTGGCTGGGTTGGAAGGGACCTCAGAGATCATCAAGTCCAACCCTTGATCCACTCCCACTGCAGTTCCCAGCCCATGGCACTGAGTGCCACATCCAGTCTCTTCTTAAATATCTCCAGGGACAGAGAATCCACCCCCTCCCTGGGCAGCCCATTCCTATGCCTGATCACCCTCTCCATAAAGAAATTCTTTCTAATATCCAACCTAAACCTCCCCTGGCACAACTTCAGCCCATGCCCTCTTGTCTTGCTGGTAGTTGCCTGGGAAAAGAGACCAACCCCCCCCTGGCTCCAACCTCCTTTCAGGGACTTGTAGAGAGTGATGAGGTCTCCCCTGAGCCTCCTCTTCTCCAGGCTGAACAGCCCCAGCTCCCTCAGCCTCTCCTCATAGGATCTGTGCTCCAGTCCCTTCACCAGCCTGGTTGCCCTCCTTTGGACCTGCTCCAGCACCTCAATCTCCTTCCTGACCTGAGGGGCCCAGAACTGGACACAGGACTCGAGGTGTGGCCTCACCAGGGCTGAGTCCAGGGGCAGAATCACCTCCTTGGACCTGCTGGCCACGCTGTTCCTGATCCAGGCCAGGATGCCATTGGCCTTCCTGGCCACCTGGGCACACTGCTGGCTCATGTTCAGCTTCCTGTCAATCCAAACCCCCAGGTCCCTCTCTGTCTGGCTGCTCTCCAGCCACTCTGTGCCCAGCCTGGAGCTCCCCATGGGGTTGTTGTGGCCAAAGTGCAGGACCCGGCACTTGGCCGTGTTGAACCTCATCCCCTTGGGATCAGCCCAACTCTCCAGCCTGTCCAGGTCCCTCTGCAGAGCCCTCCTGCCTTCCAGCTGAAGGAAGGAAGCTGTTATTTCCCTGCTATTCCCCACTGTGCCTTTTCAAGGATACATATAGCCTGAACAGCCTCTATGGCTTGCTCAAAAGTGACCGTGCCGATCCCGCGACTTTTCCCGTCTTTATCTTCCAGGATGTCTGCCCGAACCACCACACCAGCCATGCTGAAGACTTCTTTCAGCTTCTTCCAACCAACCTTGTAATCCAACTGGAAGACAAGGGATATTGGAAGCATGAGATTTTCCACCCCCCAAAAAAAAACAAACCAAAACCAAACAAAAACATCCAAAAACCCAAAACCAAATTTAAAAAAACAAACAAACAAAAAAAACCACCACCACCCAAAACAGACAAAAAAAAAAAAAAAAAAAAAGACCACCACAACCCAGCTTCACTACTCTTCAGTTCCTTTTCATGGTACTGGCAATCTTAAGAAACGAGTCTTCCCACAGGATAAAACTGAAATGGCCTAAAGAATGCTACAAAGCTTATTGCAACTTCTTTGGCTTTCTTAAAAAAAAAAAAAAGACAAATTAACAAACACGGATACACACATTGGATACACCTTAATTACAACTTTATGAGCACAAAGAAACATCAGGATTCACCAGAGAGTAAGTTACTACTCAGTTTTACTGGTACAGAGATGAAAGTCCCAGACTTTCCATTTAGCTCATTTAAGACCCAAAATTTAAGATTTTGCTCAGGAATTCCACAGCACTTACATTTGCAACGAAGACAGTGCTCCCCAGTCTCCCTGCCTGCAAGGCATGGATGATCTCGTTGGGGATGTTGGGATTGTTGAGTATACTGGGTGGGATATTGATCATTCCAGGGCCACCTGGGCCGGGACCAATCCCCATTCCACCAGCCACTGCCATGACCTTCTGCATTGCTCTCCTGGCATGCTCACCATCAGGATCCTGCAAGAATAGTGGTGACTACAAGAGTCAGAAGCAGGGGGGTTCCTCTGTCCAAGGCTCCCTCCAGATCTCCAGTCAACTCCACTGCTATCCACTAGGTTTCCTCTTTTAACCACCAAGCCACCACCCTTCCACTTACCAGTTTATTTCTACCCATGCATTTTCCCCAGTTATGGAAGTGTTGAGCTATTTATTCAATACCAACCAAAAACCTCAGTTTCACCTGTTCTGAAGACTGATAAACCCAAAATGGCCTTGGAGAGGATTCAGAAGACAGATGTCAACTTTTGACACCTTCAAACCAATGCAACTAACTCATTTTCCTTGGACTCCTTTAGAAGACAAAGTGTGTAAAATTTCAAGAAGACTGGGTTGAGCTACAGTCTTTTTTACCCACCCCAAAGGCTAACACCAAAAGAACCTTTTAATGTATTTCCCATTACTATCTAATGTCTCCATTTCAGGACATGCTAGAGAACACGAAGCACTGGATGAAGAATTCAAGGGAGGAAATGAGCTTAATTCTTGTCACTTCATACTGAAAGTGAACGTAAGCACCTTCCCAATACAAGGTGAACTTAAAATTAAGGTTTGAAATGTCACACTGTACCCAGTGAGCAAAATGCTCCAGCACTGCAAGACTGCTGAAGAAATGTCAATAGGTCAGAGATGCTTTAGAAACAAAAGTTGTTTGAGTTAATTTGAATCTTGATCTGAATTTGAAGACTAAGCAGTAGCACATTTTGAACACAGGAGAAAGGATAGCTTTCTCATTATTATTTCAGCTACAGAAAATCAGAGCAGTCTGAGGTGGAGAGCACATTAAAGTGAATACAAGTCACTTCTCAGTTTAAATTTCCCTTTTTTTTTTTTGCTGACGAAATAAGGTACTACTTTAAAACCAACTAGCTCCAACAGAAATCAAAGAGCAGCTGCCATACAACCTGAAGTCTCACTGGGCAAAAAGCTTTCTCTGGTCTGCTACTAATTTTTCTTAAGTCACTGAAAGGCCTTTGTGCTCCCCATCAGTGAAGCAGCCAACAGGAGGAGGGAGCAGAGAGCTGGCAGAGCTGACACTCAGGGCCACCCACAATCAATTAATTCCACACAGACTGCAGCACTTGGCTGGGGGGGGTGTTGCTGTCACCCCAATCCTGGTGAAAAAGTTCCTCAGCCATTTCAAGTATATTCAAGTATCAAAGATCTTCAAGTATCATTTCTGTTCTGTGTCCTAAAAGCAGAAATAAATATGACAACAGTTCCATGAGAAGTTGGGCAAATTACAACCAGCTCTTCTCAAGGACCAGTAGCAAAGAGCAACTGTATATTCAGAATCAGTGGTGGATCATTAACAGGAAACCTGACCTAGTTCTGGGTCTCCCTTTTGTTGATACTGGCCACTCAACACCTTCTTCCAAGGTTTCCTTAGAGAACAACTTCCAGGAGCAACTATGGGGTTTTTAAAGCTTCCATCTCTCCTCTTCCTTCCTTTAAAGAGTAGCAAGAGGTCAAGAGAGGCAGGAGATGGCTTGTGCTCAGAAGCAAGCTGCTGCCTCCAGAATTCATTGCTCTACTTATAAAACCTGCCAGCTCTGAGAAGTGCTGTCAATTGCTGTCCCCATTCTTCTTCCCCAGACCACTGTGACAAGCAGGTTGCTGAGGGCAGACCTTCTGCCACACATTCTCCATCTTATACTCATCCAGTTCTGGGCTCCTCAGTTCAAGAAGGGGCAGGGAAAGAACAAGAGACTCAACCCCTGTCCCTCTTGGTTGCAGAGACCCCAGAGGAGTTTTATGTGCTGAAGGAAGAAATGCTGCCCAGGCTGGAAGAGCTCAAGGGCTACAAGGAGCAGCTTTTGAGCTCAGAGCCCCTGCGAGCCCAGCTGGATCGACAGCTCTGCCTCTTCAAACCCTCCCCTGAGGCTGCTTGCTTTGAGCTGCCTGAGGACTTCTACAACCTGACTGCAGAAGAGCTCAAAAGGGAGCAACGGCTCCGGTGAGCGGGTTCAAGAGGGAGTTACTGGAGCCGTGGCCACTTCTGGGCTCCTCAGTTCAAGAAGGAGCAGGGAAGTGCTGGAGAGAGACAGCAAAGGGCTACAAAGATGATGAGAGGACTAGGACATCTCTCCTGTAAGAGAAAGCTGAGGGACTTGTGTCTTTTTAGACTGGGGATGAGAAGACTGAGAGGGGATCTTATCAAGGCTCAAAAATACTTCCAGGGTGGGTGTCAGAAGGGTGGGGCCAGTCTTCTGTCAGTGGTGCCCAGTGCCAGGACAAGAGGTAACTGGCACAAACTATTTATAAAGTTTGAGGAGGAACTTCTTTACTTTGAGGGTGGCAGAGCACTGGAACAGGCTGCCCAGAGAGGTGCTTTAGTCTCTGTCTCTGGAGAGACTCCATCCTGTGCAACCTGCTCCTGTGCCTCTGCCCTGGCAGGGGCTTGGCCTGGATGACCTCCAGAGGTCCCTGACATTCTGCAGTGCTCTGACAGCAGATAAAGCCTGCTTAGCCAAGATGACAGCTCCCACTCCCTAAAGACAAGAGTCAGTGCTAACACTGAAGTCAGTCCCTTTTTTATTTTTCATTAACTGAACCTTCAATGCAGCTACTGGTTCCCAACTACTGGAATAAAACTTAAAACTTGCCAGTGGTTAAGCATTAACTCATGGTGAAGTTGAGCATGTCATACTGGGTCATATTGGTTGACAAGAGCAAAGCCATTAAAATGGAAATAAACCTGAGGCAGTTCAGAAAGCAGATTCATCTAAGGAATTGTTTGTAGAACGCATTCATCAAGATGCAGAATCAAAACCAAACAATATTTATGCAGGTTTCTTCTTCAAATAGGAAAATATCCCTGCACTTAAAGCCAAACTCTGGCTTTGTCCAAATCCTGCATTGCTACCATGAGCATCACTTCTTTAAATCAAGTTTAGTCTTGAGAATCAGGTTCAAACTCAGGTTCAGCAGTACATGATGCTGGTTAAAACAGGTTGACTGTCTTTTTTTTTTTTAATCCTATTTCAGGAGTCCTGCCTTTTGTCAATCATTCTTATCTGCAAACAGTAAATCAGCCATAAATCTTGACTAAGAATTACCCCTTTGAGTTCAACATACTGAAAGAACAGATGCACGTCTTACTTCTTTCACTTTCAATGGTCTTCCACCAAGACTATGCTTGTTCAAAACCTCTGCAGCCTTTTTCATGCTTTCTTCCATCTTGAATTCAACAACACTGTGGGAATACAAGATATCTAAGAACATTGCTCGTCTGTGGGTTCTGGGGTTGTTGTTTTTTTTAAGAGTTTCCTCATTTCTTGCTATAAATTCAGAAGGGAACTTACGCGCATCCCTGGTGAGTCGGTCCCACAGGTGAGTAACAGGGAGGAAGGAAGAAAGGAGAAATAAAATTAGGAAAAGCACAACACACACAATAACACTTTAAAAAAAAAAAAAAAAAAAAAAATAACCAAATAAAGCCTCCAATACTTGAACTCCATTACAAAAAATCCCTTATACATTAACAGGATTAAACTGCAGTTTCTCAAGTTGTAACAAACAGAACTAAGGCACGATTCTCCAAGACAGATACCACACGCTTCCTGTGACCTGCTCTTTTCTCTCACACAGCAGAACCCTCACCGTATTCTCTCACCTGACATCCAGATCCTTCAGTAAAGCCTGCCCTACTATTTTGTCCTGTCGCTGGACTAAAGGACTTAAGTCCCCCTGAAGACAATATGCATTTACAGTCAGGAACTGAATTCTCTCTACTGACCCACGAGGTGTAGTTTACAGAACCTGCTTTTACACACTGGCCTTACAAATTCAGCAAACCACGACAGTTTTCCAAAACACAAACTCTTCCTTTCATCTTCCATACCACTATCCATACTGCTGGGGTCCAGGGCTCATTCAACTAGCCAACACCAACTAAACACAGTGGAAAACCACACTAACTAGTGACAAGACCCCAGCCCACCTCCTCCCCACCCCAAAAGAAGCTCTAAGCAATCCTACGTCGTAGCCACTAGACATAAGACACTCCCTGCCTGGGGTTCCACGCCACTGTACAGTTACATTTGTCATGTAGAAAATCCACAGAAGAAATCTCTCAGACACTTACCCTTGACTTTCCTTCAGCGTCCATTAAGAGCTCCACGTATGTTACCTCACCAACTACAAATCAGATTCCAGACGACACATATACCAAGGGAGAAAAGCCAAGAAAACAATGGGAATTTAGAACAATCAACAACCGTGTATGGAGCCTCTGCCTTATAAGAAAGCCCAGAAACACTCCGTGTTCTCTAGACCACAAAACTGGACAATTACAGGTATGCAGTAAAGTTTGCAAACAATTAAACATGTTCTTGATTTTTCCTCCACATCCAAAACCAGCTATTTCCACGGTATGCTTCCTTCATCTTCGGTACCTGCTGGTTACTTGAGGCAATCCAAAATCAGGGGGAAGTCTGCAAGAACAAGTTTCCTTTACCTGACAGAGCAGGCAAGCTTGGCTCTAGATAGTCCAGAACTTGAACAGCTATTTGCTTTTCTCTAGACTCAAAGACAAACTTCCCAAACAGGGAGTCAGACTGAACCAAGAGATCACAGATTTCAGGATTTTTTTAGCCTTTTGTTAAGCCACAATAAAGTCCTTTTTTTGGTGGCTTCAATAACTGGCATTACACCCTCTGCCATCTTTCTTCTCAAGACAAAACCATTGGCAGCAACTGGCAGAAGGCAGCAGGAAACTGCACCTGCACCTCTCCTCACCAGATCAGGGATTGCCTTGGGATGACCCCGTAACCATATCATGTCCCTCCAAAATAACAACTACCCAAGTGGCTGCTGCCTTTGAAGTGACTGGCATACAGAAGAATCATCCACGAAAACATTTTATATTGTTTTTTACTTCTTGTTTCTGCTTTTACAAAGCCCATTATGGGAAAGCACAACCCCCCCAGACAGCCCATGTCATGATGCAAACGAGCATCCTGAAAGGTCTCTCTTGAAGATGGAAGAGAAGGAATGCTTAGTGAAAGCACTAATTTTTTTTTTTAAATGAGCAATATAAGCATTCCAGCCAAATAACAGTTAGCTGGGAAGAATAAACAAACTCTAATACAGTAAAATTTTGAGGGTTGTGTTTGAGGCTGGAATGCAAGTCCCTTTGAAAGGGAGAGGGCAGTTGAATGGCTGATTACTAGCCATGGCTTCACTGTACTTTTTCAAATAAAGCCTAGCAAAATTCATTCCATCCTATGAACTGAGTAGTCCAAGATGATGGAGGATAAAAGGAATTGTTGCCACAGCCTGGGTAGTGAGAGGGGCTGCACTGTAAGCAGCCTTCCTGAACTAATCCTGGGTGGCATGTGGGGAACAGTCAGCATTATCAAACCATTCTGAAGCCATCCCTCAACAGCAGCAGCCAGTCTGACCTAGCTCAGATGAAAACTGCAAATATGATTCAACAATTGATGGAGGAAGACAACCAATTCCTAGCTTTCCTACAGTACAAAACCACTCCATTGCAGAGGTCATCTGCTCCTAGAACACTACTGAGCCCCTGGAGTGAGGGCTTTCCTCTCCCAACCACTACAGTTCTTCCTCCAGAGCCACACAGATACTGCCAAACAAGTCTGCTGAGCATGAACATATAAAATACAATTTGACTCTTAACAAATCTGACCTCTGAATCACAAGATTGCCAGGAGTCCATCACAGCAGCAACTGTTTGTCACTTGGAAAATCTAGTAGGTGCCAATTTTGCTCAGTGCTTCACATTCAAACCTTACAGACACTTGTATTAAAAACTAAACACACATCTGGAAGTAGCTCTTTTCCTTCAAAGCACATCAAGGGCATTTGAACTTCCTGAAGAGCCAAATTTAAAATTTAAAAAAAAAAAAAAAAAGAGAGGGGAAGGGGATGACACAAATAGTGTGGCAGCTCAGCCTCCAAGACACCAAGTCCAGAGGACAGAACAACTGTAATAAAAATGGTTTGGGTTTTTTTTCCACTTGAAAGCCCATGGAAAATGATCCAATGTGATCTTTGTTCCAGGTGTGTATCGTTCAAAGGTGGCAAAGGAAACTCTGAAGAACCTAAACATGGTGATATCTGATTTGGCTTCTTCCTAGGTTGCAACTCACAGTTCATGAGAAGATCATGCACTGGGGATAAAGCAGAAAAGCAGACAAGGGCAGCCTGTGATAGTGCACAGGCAACTAAGTCCTGTAACAGTGCTGACAGCAGAGAGCCACATGCCAAACCTGCTGCAGGGGGCAAAGGAAACACCCAGTGATCCAGGCAGATCCCCTTCCTGCTAGAGAGCAGTTGGCTTCTCAGGAAATAGATCCCATGTCCATAAGTGAAGAAACTTCATTCAAGCATAAAAGTCTGGTACCTCAGGAACTCAAGTTTCTTTCTTTCTCTCTCTCTCTCTTCCAAAGAGAGAGAAAACTTGCAGAAAACAGCAGCTCTAACTCAAAGGATAATTAAGAAACACATTCCCCATGGTGTCTTCAAGACTTAACTTAGAGAAGGCTGATTTATTTATTACTTAGAACTCAAGTTCAGAAACTCACTGGTTCCTAAAAGAAGATGTTAAAGCAGAAATCACTGCAGTTACTGGAAATACAGAGCAATGGAAACTCCAGAGTTATTTATCATTACAGCCACTGGGTTTTTCTTCTCAAACTTTAGATCCACTTCTGAGGGAAGTTTCCCTACATGGAAAATTAAGATGTTCAAGCCAGATTGGTCTGCCAGCATTCCAATATTCTCCAGTGACTGTTCAGGAAGCTCAGGTAAAAAAATCCATATGATAACATGAGGAAAAGCTCAGATAGATCCACCTGGCCCTGAAGACATACCTGGGCACAAATTATGATAACAAGCCCAGATGTAGATGTCAACTTCAAAGACTGTGAAGTTGAGCAAGATGATTTCAACAGTCAGCAACAAACCAAGAGGCTCTGAAAGGCAGGAATGGTGCAGAGAGGCAAGTCCCAGTAACAGGAGAAGCACACACTCTGGAAAAGGTGTAAACACTTTCTATAATGGCAATTTTTTTGGCCTAGAGGGTCAAAAATAAGCAGTAAATAGAGACAGAAGCCTCCCGAGGTATCAGCAAAACTACATGCCTGTCCCATCATCTTCTGAGGGAAAGGACTACAAGCAATGTGACTGATTCAAAAGAAACTTGCCACCAAAAGCCAAATGCCTTCAGTGTGAGGCAATTCACAATTAGTTGCAGCTCCTCCTCCTCCCTTACAGGGTTTCAAGCACATGAGAAACCATGCCTGACAGGACAGGTGGGGTGAAAAGTAAGAAACACTTCAGACATGCAAAAAGCTTCAGTTAAAAGGAAGAAACAAAATATTCTTCCTACAGTAGAGACAGATAAGAGTTTGTAAGCTTCTACAGTAGGGAAAAATGTCATTTCTGCATGAGAAAACTCAGGAAAAATCCATGGGTACTTTGGGTTCTTTAATAGCCCAGGCAGGAAAGATGAAGTGAAAAAGCTCAAATCCAGTGATGAAGGAAAGAGACTCCTTGAAAAGATGATCAAGGCAGACAAGAACAGAGCAACTCATTAGCTGAAAAGTATGAAGGCCCAAGGCAGATGTGGAGTGACACTTCTCCCCAGTGTATTTATCCTTTCCTCTTCACCCACCTAAAACTTCAGTCTGCAAGCACACTGTGACAGCACCCTGGGCACCAAAACCCAGTGGAAGCTCCAGTCAGGTCCTGGCATCACAGCTGTTACACTCAGCTAACACACAGGACTGAGGAGTTACACCTTTAGGAGGCCACAAAGGTTCCAAAAATTTCTGGAGATGGAGGAAGGAAGAAGGCAGCAGATGAAGTTTAGCAGCTGCTTTGTCACAGGGAAGTTTGGAGCCATGAAGAGGGCACGAGCACAGGTGCTCTGCCTGCCTAAAAGGGGGTGCAGCAGGTGGATCCAAAGTCTCTGAGGTGTCCTGGAACCCTTGAATGTGTCCTAAGAGTGACCCTGCCTACAACTGCTCCCAGCTTTGCAACACAGCAGGACAGAATCATTGCTTCATTTTACAGCTCATCTGTCTCCTTGTATTGTGTGCCATCTTGCTACTCTGGTCAAGAAAAAAGGTTTAAAATACCAAATTCTGTCTTTGGAATCCCCAGGTCTCTCCAGTTCAAATCCAAGTTCTTTTTTACCATATGGGAGCACCTCAGGCCAGCTGCCACACAGCAGCATTACCACTCTTCTCCCTCAGCCAGAGCTGTTTGTTGAGAGACAAGTCCAGACAGCTAGCTAGCATTAAATCTTTCAACTCCACTGAGATGCTGAAGAACTGCTGCCTCACTCTTCTCCTGAAGCCCTTCACCAATGGCCAGTTCTCCACTGAGATGACATCAGTTGAGTAGCACTTTGTGTTTGTCAGCCAATACAAGGGAGTTTCAAACCAGAACATGTTGTTTTAGGTTTTTTTTTCATCTCATTATTAAGTGTGCCCTACTGCATACCTGTAATTGAGTTTCTCCAACAAATACACTGGAATGACTGAACCAATTACTCTTGAGAAAGATGTCACACCTTTGGAAGACTTCAGATGTACGCGTCTGAGCAAACCAGGGGGCAGAAATATGAGCAGACCTCCAAAGCTCCAAGTTTCCTAACCCATACTTACTGCCACAAACCAGCTGATGGAGGTGACCTCCTCCCATGTCCAGCAACCTCCTGCTACCAGCTTCAGTCAGCACAACCGCCAAGCGAAGGAGCAGCCGTCAAACACCTATGGACACCCTCTGGGTACAGATCTGTTTCACGTGCTCCCCAAACCAGTGTGACCTGTAACTCTCACACTTCCAAACCAAGAATTCTAATCTTGCCATTGGTTTTGTTTTCATTTGGTTTGTTGCTTTTTCCACGGTCACATTCCTGGTTCTTGGAACTACTATGCCTTGTTATCAAGAAGCCCCCGATTGAGCGAGTTCAAGACCAGCACCAAAGCACCACACGCAGCAAATCTAAACCCTTAGAGTTGAACAAGCAGTCCAAAAAAACCCGTGAACAATCCTCCAGGTTTAGCATCACAAGCCCTGCAGACAGAAGGAAGAGGTTTTCAACGTTCCCCCTAGGAGTATCTGCTGGAATGAGCAGCTGAACAGCAAGGCAGGAAACAATCTCCCCCCGGCCTTTTTTCCATCCACGTGAACTGGAGAGAAACCACAAGACACTTGGAACGGAATTCAACATGGCACTTCAAGTTAGACATCTACACACACAGCTGCTCTGATAAACCACGGACCCATGCAGCCAAGCCAGAGCTCAGAGTTCAGGCAAGGGACTGTTCACAATTAGGGCCTGTTCAAACAGTCTTTAAGACTACAGTTCTTCCAACGTTACACAAAACCATTGATGAGTCTCAAGCACCAACGTTTCACAGCCTCTAATTATGGAAGTTTCCCAAGGCTTAACAGTCCTGAAGTTCCTCATGCAAGCTCAGTTCTGTTTTGCCTCCAAGAAGACAAAGGTTTTCAAACCCTTTGGAAATGTGTTTTTCCACTCATTAGGCCACACCTTGTGAACACATCAACCCTCATGCCTTAGCTAGGTCAAACACAAGGAAACACTGCTCACTATTTGGCAAGACATTCAGGACTGACACTATGTATTTTAGAAGTGACCCACAGGAGGAAGGGTTGTACTCATGACCCTCAACTTGTTTCAAGACACTTTAATGATGGAGGAGCCAAGGATTTTTCTTGCCACTCCACTCTGCATTTACCAAGGTGACTTGAAAACTAGGAAGTCTGGTTTAAAGAAATGACCCCCATCTAGACATGGCAACACCTGAGAGCAAGCAGTCAGCTCCATTTCTTCACCTTCTTCAAGAGATAAAGATGCTAAGGACAACAAACTAAGGCAGCTCCCACTGAGGTGGGACAGTTGAAGAGGAGTGGGAAAGGGGGAAACACCAGGAGCCAGATTGCCAAAGCCTGAACTGTGTTGCAGCACATCCCAAAGCACAAACCTCATTGTTGTCCTTTGTGCAGGTCACCTTCAAATACATTTTACTGCATTAAAAAGTATGGAGCTTTATCTAGGCACAAATCACTACCAAGTAGGGAACCACAGCTAGGTATACACACACCAGATCAGCAGCAAATCACTACCTGTATTACCCAAAAGACATTAAAATGCCTCAGAGTTTAGTTGCACACCAAGGCTAAAAAGCTGATTAAAGCCTCGTTTCCCACCCCTCCCAAAGAAAAACAGCAATCTCCAATGAAGATCAGCTGTATGCCAACAGGCCTGTAAAGAAACCACCCACCTGGAAGACTGCCAGGCAGATGTTGTGCAACAACACCCAGAAAAAGGCTTGAAGGAGCCCTTTGGCAAAACTCCTGACACCTACGTCCACCCAGAACTTCACCTCTCAGCTTTACAAACAAAAGTCAGCCACAAAGTAAGATGACAGACATCACTTGGCCACCTGGGTTGTACATTACCTTTCTCTTTGACCAGGTCTTTCAGAGACTGCCACTTCACATCAAAGGGGATATTTGTGATGAAAGCTCGGTATCTCTTAGCAGGATTGGCATAGGGCTCAAAACGATTTCCTCCTCTTTTGACATTTTTCTCTTTTCTTTTTTCATTTTGGCTTGGTCGTTCACCTTCACTGCAAGCAAAGAAAGACAATCACACACATTAACTACCCTGGCATTTGAGTGATGTTATACCACCTCTTGAAAGAGAACTTAGGAGTTTTAAAACTAGATCCAAATTTGCCAAGTTTCATCCATTCATGTTAAGTTGCAAAATTTGACACTTTTCAACCAAAGCTGCACTGTACCAGTGCACCACAGGGCACTGGAACAAAGATTTCCTGACAACTCACATTCACAAAACCCCACTATTTTCTCCCACCTTCATACAATGCAACCAAATCTTTGTATTTATTTCCTAAGCTTTAAAGCCTGAATCTTTATTTCCTGAATCTTTAAAGCCAGCCAAGTCTTGCTCTGTCTCCTCGTGATGCTCCAAGGCCAGATGCCCACTTAGCACCCTCTACAACTTCAACACCTTTCAGTCAAATCATACATTGACCCCCAAGATTTGCAGTCTTGCACTAGAAGAATTTTAACAAAATAATCCTGTATCTAACCAACACTCAGGTTACTGACTCTTACCTACCAACACTTTCTTTTGCCTTCAGAGTTTTTGGACCACACAAATCCAAAGCCTCTGTGCATGCCAACAATGTACTGAATAGTTAATTATTTTAGAACAACAGCACTAGCAAATAAATATTTTTAAAAATTAGAAAGGAAGGCTATTTCTAAACCAACCTAGATGATCACCAGGTCTTACCAGGACACAAATGCCACTGAGTAACACCATTTAAAAACCCAGGAGAATTAAATACTTCAGCCTCAGCCTGATGTGATTTGCTCAATCAAGCCAAATTATCTCCCTGTTCACTTTGTTTGGTTAATAAGATGCAGAAATACACAGTGAGAAAGAAGTTATGAGAACACATTACCCAAAAAAGCTGGTAAAGATTCCAAAACTTCTCCATACCTACACGGAGCTTTTGCTCAACAAGACCCAACAGCCCTGAAAAACCACGCAGCAAGTCAGAAATTCTGGCTCTGATATGAACACATTTCTGCACACTTTCTGTTCCTTCAGAACTGTTTCAGCCCCTGAACACACTCAACAGCCTGCAGGTGAAAAAAGAAAGCAGTATGCAGATCTCTAGGAAGTTTTCAAGTTGAGTGGATTCCCCATTTTCCCTACACAGCAGCCACAAGGACGCTCCAAATACAAACGTAAAAATCATATTTTGTGAACACAACAAAGAGATTTTGGCTCTAAGTGTGGCCATCATGTAGCATTTCATGTCAAAAGACACAGAGGTTGTGCAGGTAAGTAATAAGGTAGAAGAGAAATCTATAAAAAAAGTGGGGTTTGGTTATGTACAACACTCATTTAACCAAGAAGTGAAGTTCTCAGACTTTCCCTCACTGAACTTTTTGGAAGCTTCTTGAGTAGTGAGGTAATTAAAAACCCCAAAATAGATTTCAAGTAGCACAATCCTTCTAACACCCTGAATTCTGTTGAGCTGAAGAAACAGCACAAAATTTAGTGCTTGTGTCACAAACTACAACCAGGGGTTTTATGGTTACTCCTCCAGTTGGATGCATTTACACTCCCCCTGGCTTGAAATGCTGTGTAACACCTTGTAAGTCATGTGGTATGACACAGAAATATTTTGCAATCCTACATTTAAGGCTCCCAAGTCCACTTTGATGCATCTGCAAGGAATTCAGACACACATTAGCCTAGCACATATTCCTTATCGTTTTCAGCCTAATAAAAATTCAGCCAGGTCAAAAGAAATGTCAAGGAAACTACTTCAGCTGCAAAGTGGAAGGGTTGGGTTTGGGGTTTTTTTTTCCAGGGTTTCAGACACCACCTCTAGGGTTTCACTCACCAAAAGGACAAGAACAGGCAGGCAGAAGTGGCTTAAAAGATGTGGTAACCAAGTATGAAAACAACTGAGCATTTAGAGCTGCTTTTAATGGGGTTGCGAAGAGCAGGAAGGAAGGAACCAAAATACTCCTGGCCTGCTTGCCAGTATTCTGAAGTTTGAAGAGCAGGTGATGTGAAATTCCCACAGCAGCTTTGCCCATCCCACTGAGGAACCACTGAGTAAGTGTGATCCATTCACAGCAGTGCTAAAGGAAGGTCTACAGAAAGTAACACACTGACACAGCCACTTTCAGGAGATATTTCATCTCATCTGATTTTTTTTTTTTTTTCCTTGGGTGACAGAACTGAAATGCTGCATCCAGACTAAGGCAAAACTCTCCCATTAGTGAAGTATGGAGAAGGAAAAATGAGAGGGAAGCTCTTATTTCCTCCAAAGACACAGACATTCCTCCACAATTACTCAAACCCCGTGAATGTAGCAGAAATCACAAAAAAAGTCCAAATGCAGCATGGGCAGATCTTCCTCTCCACCAAGGACATTGAAAAGATGCTCACATGAACACAGCAGCAGTGTCAGCTCTGCCACATGGAGCTGGATACTACAAATAGAATTGCAGCTCGATTAATAGATAAGCTCCCTGGAGAGATGCCAAATACAAAAGGGGCCAGAGACAAAAAAAAAAAAAAAAAAAAAAAAAAAAAAAAAAAAAAAAATATCAAGCACCCAGCACCAGGAAGATGATGGGAAGATCCTGGATGACATGTGACAAGTAGCTGTACCATGGCACACCGTGGCAGGAGGAGTTGCCATAAGCAGTTTCATTAGTTTGTGATGGAAAAAAACCCTTAAATATATGGTTATTTTTCTCAACAAGCTGCCTAGCTCCCTGGTCTCGTGAAGCACAACCCATAAACTCAGGCAGCTGAGAGCAGGTTTTCAAACTGAGACATTGCCACCTTCTCGCTGTACCCAAATTAACACCAATTAACTCCAGCCCATCAAGCCGGCCTCGGCTATTAGCCAGCCTCTGTCTGCTCTGGGTTGGGCTGGAAATATGCAACGTGCCTGGGCATGAGAGCCGGCAGCTGGGAGCACACCCCAGGGACAACAGAGACAAATCTGACCTCCAGCCCCAAACTTTACTCACTGGAACATCAGGTTCAAAACGCTGATTCCTTATCTCCCCGGCCTGGGGCCAAAAATTAACCGAAAGTAAACGTGTTCTTCAGTCCACAGATTTTGTGTGGAGAAAAAACAAACCCACAACTTTGCTACCGATGAAACTTTCCAAAATGAAGTTAGCAGTAACACCGGAGAACAAAAACAACAAAAAAAATAAACCAGCTCCCAACTTTTTCTGCTTACAATGCTCACGCTTACAGACCCAGAGATGTAACTTCTGCAGATTTTATTAAAGGTTCTATCTACCTATTCTATCTGTACTATTCTATCGGCATCAGACACAAGACCAAAACCCGTGCTTAGAATCCGGAGTCACCTTGGAGACCTCTCTCGCTCTCAAGGCGTTTGACTTTCGTGTCTCTCACTCACTCCACAGTAAATAAGCACCCCATAAGCAAAGCACACTCGGCTGCAAACTTTACAGCAGTAGAAGAGCCTGAGAAGAGCCCAGCTACCCCAGCCTGCCACCCACAGTCATTAACTCCCAACCCCACAGCCCATCCCAGTGGCACAGCCCATCCCTCCAGGGGAGGTTTTAAGCTGTCCATTAAGGCCCAGCAGAACCATTTTCTAAGCGGGAAAAGAAAATATTCCCTCGTCCCCGTACACCAACACAACAAAGCGTCAGGACAAGGAACCGGCTCCTTCCTTCTACAACCAGCGGGAGCCTCCAGACGCGCTCACCCAGGGCGGCTCCGGGCCCGTCAGCCCGCGGGCCGCAGCGGGTAGGCCCCGCCCGGGATCCCCATGCTCGCCTGGAGCCGAGCAGCGGCTTTAGCCCCAGTAGCGGCCCTTGGAGCAGTCCCGACCCCTACGACAGCCTCCGCCGGGCCGTGGTGGCGACCTCGACATTTCCCGGGCCTGCCCGGCGCGGCTCAGGCCAAGCCCGCGACGCGGCGAGGGCGCATGAGGCCCGACAGGCCCAGACGGCAACACGGGCCCCCCAGCGGGCACCCTACCTCTTGGGGGGAGCATCCCCGGTACCGCCCGCCCCGTTGGGTGGCGGCAGAGCCGTCGCTG
>JAAWXA010000051.1:900667-914529 GCA_038090715.1 Florisuga fusca
TCCCTGGAGATATTTAAAAAGAGACTGGATGTGGCACTCAGTGCCATGGGCTGGGAACCACGGGGGGAGTGGATCAAGGGTTGGACTTGATGATCTCTGAGGTCCCTTCCAGCCCGGCCAGTTCTGTGATTCCCTGAGGAGCACGGGGCAGAGCAGAGGAATTTCCCTCCCTTCCTGCAGGGACCTCTCGCACTGGACCCACAGGCAGCGTGAGGGACAATTTCATTTTTCCCACCCCAAAGACTGACCAGAAAACACCTCACGGGACAAACGTGGAAAGCTGGGAATGTTTCTTGTGTAAAAAATAAACTTTTTTTTTTTTTTTTTTAAACCCGGAACCTCTGAGCGAGGCTCGGCGCAGGGGCGGTGGGCGGAGCTCGCTGACAGGCAGCAGAGTCAGCCAATCACAGGCGAGAATCTTTCGTTGCTCCAATGGGAGCCGGAGGGGGGCGGGAGTTTTTACCGGACGTGTTGAGCGGCGCGGAAGGCACCGGGGAAGGGGTCGGCCACAGCCATGTCGGAGCGGAAAGTGTTGAACGTGAGTAGGGGAGGGGGGATTCCTCGGGATTCCTCGGCTTGAGGGGGTGCCGGGGATTGCTGTGGGGGTGCCCCAGGCCGGGGTGGCTGTTCTGTGAGGGAAGGGCCCTGATAGCGGAGATTGGCCCCGAGGCCTGGGGGGCTGGGGGCTGGTCTGGTTGGCTGGGGGGTCCCTGAGGCGAAGGGGAATCCTGGAGGCGGAGAGGGGCCCTGAGGGGGCTCTAAGGCTTGGGAGGAGGAGAAGGAGGAGGAGAAGGAGGAGGAGAAGGAGGAGGAGAAGGAGAAGGAGAAGGAGAAGGAAGGGGGCTCTAAGGCTTGGGAGGAGGTGGGGATTCCCAGGCTGTGGCTCCTGGGAGCACTTGGAAGTTGCTGTCAGGGGCAAGAGGATTAGACCCTAAAGCCGTTGGAGGGTCTGAGCCCAAGGACAGACAGACAGACAGACAGACGGGCAGAGAGGAGAGTCTGGCTGTGGCAGGGAGTGGTGGATGGGGTGCTTGGCACTTGAGACTCGGGGACATGCTCCCTCCTGGTGTGTGGAGCAGATCCCTGAGGCTGATAGCTGACAGCCTGCCTGCCCTGGGTGGCTGCTCCCAGCACGCACACGTCTCTCTCCTGTTTCTGTAGAAATACTACCCGCCAGACTTCGATCCTGCTAAGATCCCAAAGCTCAAACTCCCAAAGGACCGGCAGTATGTGGTGCGGCTCATGGCCCCCTTCAATATGCGGTAAGAGTGGGCGTGCCCGGCAGGAGGGGGGAGTTAGCCTGGGAGTTGTTCATCCTCCAAACACTGCAGGGGAGGTGCTGTCAGCAGTCCTTAAAGGTGACACAGAGCAGAAGAAAAGGGGTGGGGGAGAAGGGAGAGAATGCTGTGGGTGGTTTGGGGGTTGTTGTTTGAGGTGCTGAATTTCCAAAGGAGAAAACAACCACAGCTCACACACGGCCTGAAAATCACTTGGACTTTTGTGCCAGGGGAGGTTTAGGTTGGATATTAGAAATAATTTCTTTATGGAGAGGGTGATCAGACATTGGAATGGGCTGCCCAGGGAGGGGATGGATTCTCTGTCCCTGGAGATATTTAAGAAGAGACTGGATGTGGCACTCAGGGCCATGGGCTGGGAACCACGGGGGGAGTGGATCAAGGGTTGGACTTGATGATCTCTGAGGTCCCTTCCAACCCGGCCAGTTCTATGATTCTTGGTCTGTTTGTTCCCTTTCCTTGACGTGTCCTGGTCCTTTTCTTTCTCCTTTGTGTAGGTGCAAGACCTGTGGTGAATACATCTACAAAGGGAAGAAGTTCAATGCCCGGAAGGAGACGGTGCAGAATGAGGTGTACCTGGGGCTCCCCATCTTCCGCTTCTACATCAAGTGCACACGGTGCCTGGCAGAGATCACCTTCAAGGTGAAATAGAGATTCACAGGATGAATTGTCAGGGTTGGAAGGGACCTTAAAGATCATCCAGTTCCAACCTCCCCTCCATGGGCAGGGACACCTCCCACCAGATCAGGTTACCCAGAGCCTCATCCAACCTGGTTTTAAAAACTCCCAGGGATGGGACTTCCACCATGGAACTTCCACCTTGTGCCAGGGTCTCACCACCCTCATGGGGAGGAACCTTTTCCTGACATCTAATCTGAATCTACATACCTCTGGTTTTAATCCATTACCCCTAGTGCTACCACTATCCAAGATCCTAAAAAGTCCCTCCCCAGCTTTCTTGGAGCCCCTTCAGAGACTGGAAGGCCACAAGAAGGTCTCCTCAGAATCTTCTCTTCTCCAGGCTGAACAACCCCAGCTCTCTCAGTCTGTCTTCACAGGAAAGGTGCTCCAGCCCTCTGATCATCCTTGTGGCCCTTCTCTGGAGACATTCAAGCACATACATGACTTTCTTGTAATAAGTGCTCCAGAACTGGAGGAATGTTATCAGTTCTTTGTGCTCTTGCTTTCTGGGGAGGCTGGGCAGCCTGAGGATGTTACTGGGTGCTGACCCCACAGGCAAGGGGCATCCCTGAGCTGAGCTTTTTGGGGTTGAAGCCTCATCTTGGCTGTTTGGATGGGTCTCACCCATTGTCAGGGTTTGACACTGGCCTGGCAATTAAACCCAATAACAGATTTTTCCATTAATCCCCCTCTCCTCCCTGATAAGGAAAGGAGAGAGAATAAAGGAAAGAGACTGATGGGTTGGAAACTAAACTACACAACTTTAATGAAACAGGAATGATAAATAGGAAAAATTACTAAATATATACAAATATACAAATATACAGGAAAAGATTGATCCCAGGTTCCTCCCCCCTTTCCCCCAATAACTCTCACGTCACCACGGAGGCTGCAGGGCAGCCCTGGGAAAGTCCAGGCTGGACTCCTGGGGTCAGGAGCAGTGGGGAGCTGGAGGCAGGAACACACAGATTCAGGCTGGGATGGATCAGGAGCACAGGCAGAGGAAGGGATGGAATCCTCCCAGGATGCTGAAGCAAACAGGGAACAGGGGAAGGAAGGGCAGGAAGAACAGGAAGGGAGCAGAAAGGTGTTTGACCCTCGTGATCCCTCAGATTTATCCTGAGTATGAGGTGTATGGGATGGAATACTCTGTTTGGTCAGTTCTGGCATCTCTCTTGTCTGTTCCTCCCCAAAGGAGGGGTTCAGGTGGGACCTCTTTACTCCTTCTGCAGGGTAAAATGTTCCTCAGAGCTGAGCAGTGTCCTTGGCTCTGCACACCAGGCTCTGGCAGTAACTGTAAACATCCAGAGGGATCAGTCCCAGGAGCAGACACTGAGGAACTTGCTGTTCATTTCAGCAAGTGCAGCTGCTTACAAGAGACTGAGCTGAAAGCAAAAGTACAAACCAGAAAATCACCTTTATCCTGGCCCAAAGCAGGACAGCTGGTTTCAAATACAATCATTCACAGGGAGCCAAGGGAGCTGGATTTGGAGTAAGCTGGAGTGCTACCCCAGCTCTGAACTTTGTTCTGGTCTTCCTCTTTGCTAATGTTCAGGGTAACCACAAGCAGCATTTAGAGCTGAATCACCCCAAAAGATAACTGTGAAGTGTCTGGTGGGTGGTGGAGGTGATGCTCTGCTGTCTAATGCTTTAGGTCCTGAAGTTTGGTGTCAGCAACTCTTTGCCTCCAAGCCTGCAGGTAGGACAGGGTTGGCACTGGCACTGGATTTATTCTTCATCCCCTCCAGACAAGGGGGTGTGGAAAGAAGCCACAGATGAGTCTTTTTATGCTTTTTCTTCCCATTTCATTCTTGGTTTCTATGGCTTTTTGACTGCCAAAGCTCCTCGTTGAAGGATTGATGGGGATCAGAGAGTTGGAAGAAGCTATTCAGCCCCCAAGCTCCATCTGCTTGGGTTGTTTCTTTAAAAGGCAAAGAGAAAAAATCTCTGCCTGGCACCCACTGGAAATTCTGTTTATAACCATAGAGCTGAGGAGAAAAAGCAAAACACAAAAGCTTTGAGTGGAATTACATCACTGGCCTGAATTCTTCAAAGCTCTCTAAAGCTGTCCCTGTGCAATTCAGAGCAAAGGTGACCTGAAAGCCTTTTATACCTGACCTCTAAATCAGGCAGTGGATCCCATCCTTTCCATTGGGTGAGGCTGGAGCTGGGAAACAGCCTGGGAACAACTGGGAGGTGTCAAAGCCACAAGGTTCTCTACCCCTGGCAGGTGCTGCTGTGCTGGGAAGCTCAGGCCAGGTCTCAGGTGGGTAGATGTGTTTTCCCTCAAGCTGTGGAGAGAGAACTTGGTAGGGAAGTGGGAAGTACTTGCCTGGAGGTAGGAGGGAAATATTTATTTAACCTGAAAACTCTGGCTTTGAAAAATACCAGTTTAAAAATCTCAGTTGTAAGGGGCCAGGTTCTAGGTCCCAGTTCTGCATTCCACAGTTTCTTGAGTTGAGGGGAGGAAAGAAAAAAAAAAAACAAAAAACCAACAAAACCAACCCAGAAACCCTCAGAGCTGCTGAGCTTTAGGCAGCTTCAGTTTGTGGTGCTCCTCGTGTTCATTTTCTCAGTTCAAAACAAGGAGATTGTTGCTCCCATGGCAGAAATCTGGGTCACCAAAGGAGCCACAACCACCCCTCCTGGCATGAAAAGCTGAGTGTCAGCAAGAGAACACACCTCAGCCTTGACAACCCAGAGTCCTTCTCCAGCTTGAGAAGGAGGAAAGCAGCCCAAAGAATCAGGGGGGAGGGGAGAGCTTTCCCCTCCAAAAAACCCAAGAGAACAAGGGCAGATTTCACAGAGGGTTTTGAAGTGACTTTGAGGGGTGACCTGTCAGAGCTTGGCATGCTTCCTGCAGTGCATGCTGCTGCAGGCAGGGCCTTTCAGCAGAAATCTGTCTCTTAGAGGCCAGGGCTTGCTTTTTTTGCCTTTTTTTGGGGGTTTTGGGGTTGTTTTTTGTTTTGTTTTCCTTCCCTACAAATATTCCCAAGGGATCCAAGCCCCAGCCCTGCCCACCCTCTACCTTCCTGCCCTCACCCTGCTGCTAATGCTGCTGCTGCCTTCTGGGTGTGTTTCCCTTCAGGTTGAAGCTGTGGAGATGGATGGGTTCCAGGCAGACACTGAGGAAGATGAGGAAGATGATGACTGCATGATTGTGGATATACAGCCAGGCAAAGGTGGGAAAGGAAGTGGCTAGCAGCCTCTGGATGGGTGGTCAAGGGAGAGCAGGACAGGGGGAAGTGTGTGGATAAACCTGCTGCAGGTTTTCTGCCACTTTGTCCCCAAGCCTTCTGCTCTTCTTAGCTGCGTTTAGTCCAGGGATTTCTCTGCTTTTGATGCTTTATTTTAGATGTTTCTTTGCTATTTATGGTGCTCTCTTGCCCATTCTTCCAACTAAAGAGCACGAAGTGCTTGTGACTGGCATTGGGCTGCCAGTGTCACCTTTTTTGGGGAAGCAAAAAGAGAACAGTGGGCTCAGCAGATCCACAAACTGCTGGTGGGTGGTGCTGAGGACTAGTCCCTCCAGGACTGACAGGGACTGGACCCCAACTCCCCTTTGCTGCCTCTTGAGAAGTCTTGGGTGCTGACTGTAGGAGACCTGGTAACACCTGAGCCCTCGGGTGAGGGTTCTGCTCAACACTTTGCTCTGGATTTGAAGCAGTTGCTTCTCTGTGTGTCCCAAAGCTCCACTGCTGCAGGAGATCCTTTGGCCTGGGTGGGATGAGGCTGTGGGGCAGCTCCTCTCACCTCAAGGAGTTTTTCAGGGGACATACTGGATCCTACAGGTCAAAGCCTTCCCACGAGCCACACAGGGTGCATTCACTCCCCCAAACTGCTTTCCAAACCTCTCAGCCCTCTGGCAGGGGGGCCCTTTCACAACCCAGATTCAGGGAAGTGGGGGCCCAGGGTTTGATCCAGTGTGGACAGACCTGGGTTCTTTCTCTCTCAGCTGCTGCTCCCTTCCTCCATTCACCTCCCCTGACAGACAATGTAACTGTCAGACAAGAAGCTTTGCATTTAATCTGAAGCTGCTTTTGCTTGGTAGAAGAGTGCAGTGAGCTGGAAGCTCTTGCTGCAGGTTTGTGACCTCTCCTGCTGAGGACAGGGGTGCTGTGCAGGAGCTGAGCCTGCCTCAGGCTGACACACGTGCAGCTCTGTTTGTTTAGTTCTGCCCCAGTCTAAAGCACTGAAAAGCTTTATGGAGACTCCTTTTATGGTTGAAGTGATTTTTATTAGGGATTGACATTTAAGTGAATATTAAAAACCATTTTTTTAAATAGTATCAAAACCAGATCCAGGCAGACAAGCTGAGACAGACAAAGCACGTAGCAAATTCAACCTTATTAAGAGACTTCTGAAAACAAACAAACAAACAAAAAAAAACCCCAAACCAACACCTTTTTCTGCTTTGCAGATTCTACTGAAGCAGCTGCAGGAGTTCAGGAGGACACAGTCAGCCCAGCTAACACCCTCTGAGCCTTCACCACCTACTAACTCTTCTGTATGTATGTAGAATGAATTTAGAGAGTTTTAAACCTTCGTGTATCTTTGAACAAGATACCTGAAAGTACTCCAGATTCCTTGTAAAGAGAGGACAGCACTTTGTTCTGCTTCAGAGCAGAAGGAAGCTCAAATTGTTAGTTATAGTTTTTAGCTTAAAACAGAACCAAGCTGCATATTAATCTGTTCTTAATAAAGCATTATTGGAGTTTTGATACTTCTTTGTAATGGAAGGTATCTAAATTCTCTCTCAAACTACTTGGAGGGATTTTGAAATAAGCTTCTTGTGATGCCCCTGGGGGAATGACTGTTGATAATGTTGTATAGCATAGCCTTGGGTATAAATGATGTACAATTATATTTGAATTTATGCTCTCTCTCTCATCTCCTGGTTGTGGTTTTACTTGCTCCAGACAACAACAGCAAGGCTTTATGTCTGTAAAAGAAAGAGAACAAAACCTGCCACTTGTTTCTCCTGGTTGGGGATGGAATGGTATTAATTGGATCTCCTGTGGCTGTAGGAAGAGTGGAATTCAAAGAACTCTGACCAGACCCAGATCTTTTAAATATTCATTTTACTCAGATTAAGCATCACTTTAGCTAAATAGATTCTCTCCAATAGGAGTTACTGTGCACACAGAAGCAAAAGGTAAAGCTAAATTCTAAGCCCAGCCTGATCCTCAGGCTCAATCCATGGGGAATCCAGCCTAGGACCAGCCCTGCCCCAGCCCCTCATCCCCCCTCCAGGGGAGAACTTTGGGTGCTGCTTCATCCTGCTCCTGGAAAACCACCACAAGCAAGTCTCTGCCAGAACGTGGGGGTTGAAGGTATTTTTTAGCAGCCCTGGACACATCTCCCTGGGCAGGACCTGCCTCCAGGTGGAGCTGCAAGAGCTCTGGAGGTGACCAGAGGGGTGGTGGGATGGAACCTCCTGCTCTGCAGAGCTAAACCCAAGTGCTTGCTGAGGTCAGTGAACTGGAAGCCCCAAGAGTCTCTAAGGGGAGAAAATGGGGGAAGAGTCTAAAACCACCAGCACTGAATTCACTCCCTTTATTTCATGACAGTGTCTGGACTCTGGAGAGAAGTTGTGGTTTCAGGGGGCTTGCTGGTTCCTCCTCTCTGGACTCCTGGATGTCTGCCATGACTGCTGCATCCCAGGCAAGGGTCAGGAGGGCTGAGGGCACCTGGGATGGAAAAAGTCAAGTTACTGAGCTAAAGCAAGGTTAAACTTTGACCTCAGAACATGCTGGGGATGTTCACAGACCTGGAAAAAACTTGGGAGCATTTCATCTAAGAGTGGATTTCTGCAAGAAGCTCCTCCAGGGATGCTGCTGGGGGCTCTCTGTGGGTAGAGCTGTGCTCACCTCACAGTTCCTGCCTTCCCTTTTGTTCCCCAGTGTGGATTCTGAGCCCCTGACAGAGCTGTTGGCAGCCACAGCAGCCTGAGTTTGCTACAGGAGGTGAGCAGTTCCACCCTGCCAGACCCCCAGCCTTGAGCTAGGAGCCTTCCACCAGTGTTTCTTCTTTGCTCAAGCTTAAAAAAGGGGCCAGAGTCCAACTTAGAGCAGAAGACAGAACCCCCTGAGAGCAGCAAAGGATTCTGACAACCTCAAGACACCCGTGCAAGATATAAGCTGTTTGTTTGTTTTTTTTTTTTAACTCACCAGCCCACATTCATTGAAGGCCAAGTTTTCATCAGTCAGTTTGAGCCCTCCAGGTCCCAACAGCTCAAAGGGCAGCCAGTCATCTCTGAGAGCTTCCCTCACAAAGCTGTAAAGCACAGAGACTGTTTCCCGTGCATAAAACGTCCCTGCCATGAGAAACAGGAGGCAGATACTGAGCAACTCTCTGGCATTTACCAAACTCAACTTTTTTGCAGGTGGTTCTGTGGAGCTCACGTCCTGGTGCTGACTTTCTGAACCACTTTCAGTGCCCTAGAAAGAGCCTGATGCAGCTGGGAAGCATAAAAAGCAGCATCCCCAAAATAAAATAGGACTTTCCAAGCCCCTGCCAGCTTGTAACAAAGAGCTGGGGAAGCCTGAAATGATTTTTCCAGAGTTCCACTGCAAAAAAAATCACAGAGGATTGACACTGTTGTACAGGCTGACACCACACAGGCCACCTCATGCTGGTTACTCTAAGAAATGGGTAATAAATGGGATTTGATGAGTGCAGCTCATTCTCAGTAGCCTGGGAAGTGCACACTTTAACTAACAGCACCTTGAGCTTCTCCACTCAACCCACCACAGTGATGCAGGCTGAGGGCTCAGAGCTGGGGAGAGCTCTTTGAGAAGCCTTCCCCCCACTCTGCTTTTTGTTTCTTTCTCCTAGCACCCCTCAAGCCTGCTTCTTATTCAAGCCCTTGCACTAGCCAAGGCTCCTTAGCAGCTCTGGGGGCAAAGAAAAGGTAAGAAGTCCCTGACCTTGGAGGATGTACCCATCGGGAAAGCGGACTCGCAGCAGGGTGTAGTTGTACTTCCTCATCTCCCTTTGTTCCTCCTTCTCTCTCATGGCTCTTGTCCTCAGCATTGAAGCCTTCTCCACTGCTTCTGTCCTTTAGAGAAAAAGCCATTTTTTTGCATGAAGGAGAGGTACAAGACTTCTCCTGTGACCTCGGGGCAGTCAGAGCTCTCATCACAGGATGTTAAAGGGTTGGAAGAGACCTCTGGAGGGTCATCCAGTCCAACCCTCTGTCAGGGCAGGTCAGCAGGTGGGTTTGGAATGCCTCTGGAGACTCCAGCACTTCCCTGGGCAGCCTGTTCCAGGGCTCTGCCACCCTCAAAAGTAAAGAAGTTCTTCCTCCCAACTTTCTACATTCAAGGGACTGACTTCAGTGTTAGCACTGACTCTTGTCTTTAGGGAGTGGGAGCTGTCATCTTGGCTAAGCAGGCTTTATCTGCTGTCAGAGCACTGCAGAATGTCAGGGACCTCTGGAGGTCATCCAGGCCAAGCCCCTGCCAGGGCAGAGGCACAGGAGCAGGTTGCACAGGATGGAGTCTCTCCAGAGACAGAGACTAAAACACCTCTCTGGGCAGCCTGTTCCAGTGCTCTGCCACCCTCAAAGTAAAGAAGTTCCTCCTCAAACTTTATAAATAGTTTGTGCCAGTTACCTCTTGTCCTGGCACTGGGCACCACTGACAGAAGACTGGCCCCACCCTTCTGACACCCACCCTGGAAGTATTTTTGAGCCTTGATAAGATCCCCTCTCAGTCTTCTCATCCCCAGTCTAAAAAGACACAAGTCCCTCAGCTTTCTCTTACAGGAGAGATGTCCTAGTCCTCTCATCATCTTTGTAGCCCTTTGCTGTCTCTCTCCAGCACTTCCCTGCTCCTTCTTGAACTGAGGAGCCCAGAAGTGGCCACAGAACTCCAGTAACTCCCTCTTGAACCCGCTCACCGGAGCCGTTGCTCCCTTTTGAGCTCTTCTGCAGTCAGGTTGTAGAAGTCCTCAGGCAGCTCAAAGCAAGCAGCCTCAGGGAAAAGCTGCTCCTTGTAGCCCTTGAGCTCTTCCAGCCTGGGCAGCATTTCTTCCTTCAGCACATAAAACTCCTCTGGGGTCTCTGCAACCAAGAGGGACAGGGGTTGAGTCTCTTGTTCTTTCTGTGAGTTCAGGGAAGGGTTGAGAAGCAGCAGAAAATGAAACTGCAGAGGGAGCAGCTGGTTCTGTGCCAGCTCCCTGGAGCTCCCTCAGCAGCCCCAGGTGCCTCACCTCCATGTCCCACCTCCCCTCCACCCCCTGACTTCAGCTGAACACAGAGATTTCTTGCCTTGTCCTGGCACAGGCAGCATTTTTGTCTCAAACCCAACAGCCTGGAAAAATCTGTGTGTCCCCTCCAGGCAGCTTATCCTTTCCTGGAAGAAAAGGGGAGAATTCCAATGTAGTCTGCTCCAGGCATGGACTTTTCTCAAGAGAACACTTCCAGGAGCCCTAATCTCACCTGAAACACTTTGTTCTGCAGTTTGATCTTCCTGTACTTCTCCTCCTCTGGATGGAGATAGATGTTATCCAGGTACCTGCAAAAAGAGGAACATACTGCATGGATCACTTCAGGACACCTTGTCCCAGGGTGTAAAGAGAGACTGAGAGACCTCACAGAACTTCTGACAGATAAAAGAGCTGAAAAACTTCAGGAAAAGAAAATTCATCAGTATTTCATGCTCCAGGCAGAGAAAAGATCTCAACCAGCAGCTCCCAGAATTCCTGGAGGAGTGACCAAACCTCCTGGAGGAGTGACCTCCTCCTCTTCCAGCAGTGAGCCAACTCTTCAAACATCTCCAAGATGCTGACCTCATTTCCTTAACCAGCAGTTCAGCTCATTTGAGTGTTTGGGTTTCCTCAGACTTCTCCTGGAAAAACCTGGCAGGGAAAGGACAAGCCACCTGGGCACACTCAGTCCCACTTACTTGGCCATGGTCTCCACACCCACTCGGACTTTCTCCCGGTCCCTGTTGAATGTGTGGATCTCCATGATGGAGGCAGACACTGGGTCCACAGAGAAATACTGGGGGGAGGAGGAGAGAAAGGGGTCAGGGGTTTAACCCCACCCAGTAACTCTTCTTCCTCCCTACAGTGGGGATGGGGGAAGAGAACTGAGGGAAAAAAACCCAAAACCCCCACATGGATTGGGCTGAATATAATTGAAATGTTTAAGCAGAGGAATTTTTGTCCAGCTGACAGGAAATAAATGGCTCTGCTGTCCATTACACATCCAAACCACAGCTGGGAGGAAGAAAATTAACTCCATCCCAGACAAAACCACCACAGAGCCAGAGCTCCCAGTCTCAGCATTCCCAGGAAGGCCCAGGTGGAGTGAGACTGAGCTGGCACCTGGGACATGGTGGGGACTTCAGAGAGGGAGAGGTCCCTCCTGCAGTGCTGGAGGGGACACAAACCAAGGAGAATCCAGGAAGGAAGCATATTATGGGCTGTTTTGGGTTGGATGGGACCTTCAAGAGCCAGTGCCACCCCCTGCCATGGGCAGGGACACCTCCCACCAGCCCAGGTTGCTCCAAGCCCCATCCAGCCTGGGCTGAGACACTGCCAGGGATGGGGCAGCCACAGCTTCTCTGGGCAACCAGGGGCTCAGCACCCTCACAGCACAGAATTTCTTCCTAATGTTCAACCTAAACCTCCCCTCTGCCACTTTGAAGCCATCACCCCCTCACCCCATCCCTCCATCCCTTGTCCCCAGTCCCTCCCCAGCTTTCCTGGAGCCCCTTCAGGCACTGGAAGGTGCTCTAAGGTCTCCCTATTGCAGCTTTCTCTTCTCCAGGCTGAACACCCCCAACTCCCTCAGCCTGGCCCCAGAGCAGAGCTGCTCCAGCCCTCAGATCACCCTCATCACACATGGCTCTTACCTCCTGAATGGCTTCTCTGAGGTGTTTCTCCTTCTGGTCTTTCCTTACCACCACACCAGTCAAGGGACAGATGAAGTAGACCCCTGAAACAGAGGGAACAGCTGCCCCTTCCTTATCCGAGGAGCCAAGATCCTATGGGAGACAGAACCAGGCACCCAGCTGAGCCCGGGACAGGTTTGGGGTTGGTTTTAGAGCCCATGGGTCAGGGCAGGAGAAGGACTCAGCAGTGTCTCTCCTACCTCTGTGTCCAGGGAGAGCCCCTTCGGGCTGGCAGCTGCCTCAGCCATCAGCTCCTTCCTCACTGCAAGAGACAAAACCCAGAACAACCGTGGGGAAAGGGCAAAGAAGCTGCAGGTTCCCCAGGACTTTGCTTCTCTCACCGGGAGCCCCCAGGGCAGTGACCTCAACACAGCTCAGTGTCACCCCCATTTCTCAACCCCTCAAAGCCACCTCCACCCCACAGTCTCCCCAAAAGCAGCACCCGAGTGCTTCCCCCCCCCCGAGGGGCCCCTCCAGGCAGCCCCTACCCTGGTTCCTGACGGTCTCCTGGGAGGCTCCGGCTCTGCCTTTGCCCTTCAGCTCCAGCCGGGCCAGCGCCGCCGCCGCCGCCATCTGTGCCTCGTCTGTCGGGCCCGGACGGGGCTTGGGAACCGCTTCAACCTTCGCTTTCTCCTTGGGAACCCTGAGACGTGAAGGAGGAGTCGGGGCTCCGCCACCACCGGGACACCCGGGCCCGGCCCTGCCGCGGAGGCGTTAACGCCGATCACCGCCCTGAAAGCAACCGGGAACCGTCCCGGTGCGGCTGCATCGCTGAGCGAGGGTTGGGGTAGGGCGGTGAGCCGGTACCGACCGCCACGCCCCGTGCCCGGACACGGAGGGCCCGGCCCGGTATCGCCCACCGCCCCCGATACCGGGTGGCACCGGACCCGTCGGTACCGACCGCCAGGCAGAGCGACTCCGGCTCCGCTCAGCCCCGCTCCCTGAGGACAGCGTCGTGCGTCCCCTCCCCCGCCCCGTTACCGGAGGGTTCCCCGTACCGGGACGGCTCCGAGAGCCTCTGTCCGGGCCCCGCCGTCTTGAATTTCAAGTCGGCCTTAATCTCCTGGAAGAACTTGCGCATGGCGGCGGGACAGGACCCCAGATACCGGCACGGACGGGACAAGGAGGCGACAGAAACCGGGACAAGACCCAAAACACCCACAGGAACCGGACGGGACGGAAACCCTCAGGCCCTCCCGCCCCCGGAAGAGGCGTCTCCAGGCCCCGCCCCCTTCCCCCCGCGCCGCTCTGGGCTGCGCAACTCTGTGACCTCCGCTGGGTCCTCCAGGGCTGGGGGCGGGTCCGGGACCTGCACCCCTGGGCCCCCACGAACTTCCCTGGACCCCAAGGCTGCACCCACATCCCCACAGCCCCACAGCCTGTGCCCACGGGCCTCACAGCCATTAGGGCTGCACCCACAACCCCTGTGTGGTTCCCTGGGTGCCACACGGGGACCCACACCGGGGCCACCACAGCAACACCCAGAGCCGGGAACATCTGGGTCGGGGCTGGACCCACCTCTCCATCTCCAGCCAGCACCAAGCCCTGACCCAGACACCCAGCAGAACCCCCCCGGCTAATGGCAGAGACATTGAGGAGAGGACAGGGCCCCCAGGACACGTGTTGGGGACGTTTGTGATGTCCCAGCACCAGTCCCACCCCGCAGGATCTGCACCAGGTTATCGGCACGATAACGCACAGCCCGGGGTAGGGCACAGGCTGGGACAGGGCATGGCCTGGGGCATGCACAGCCCATCCCTGGTGTCACCTGCAGAGTCACACGGAGGAGCACAGGGACCCACCCGACACCCCCAGGAATTCCCCCTCCTCACCCCAGGGGCCACCCACGTCCCTGCTGTGCCCTGGGCCACACGTGGGACAACTGCCCGTGGAGTCCCAAAGGAAAAGACCCTCAGGGTCACGGCGCCTGCCCCCTCCCCATAGCCCTGACCCGGCCCCACACCCTCCGCCCCTACAACCCCCC
>JAAWXA010000051.1:966017-1062654 GCA_038090715.1 Florisuga fusca
CCTGGGCTGGTGGGAGGTGTCCCTGCCCATGCAGGGGGGTTAGAACTGGTTGATCTTTAAGGTCCCTTCCAACCCAAACCATTCTGTGATTCTATGACACTATAATTATGGGATGGAGGAGTTCAGACCCTGGTGCCCAGGCAGGTGGGGAGGTTGGTGGTGATGTGGCCAAGCTCTTGGCAGCGTGGATGGAGGAAAGAGCAAGATGCCCCTCGTGGTGCTGGGCCCAGGTGATGCCAGAACTCCCCACAGCATCCCTGCTCCTCGCTCCAGCCTCGTATCCAGCTGCGAGGAGCTGCCCTGGTGGATTATTGCCATCCTTGCCAAAAAATGGGTTTTTCCCCGGGCGAGGTGTTTGCTCAGTGGCTTCCTCTCTGGCCTCACCCTGCTCGGCACACACACGCGCTGGACCTGCTGGCTCTTGGTGCTGTTTGCACCCATGGCAACGAGTGAGGGACGCCAACTGCAAAAGGCAGCCTGGCTCCTTCCTCCTCCTCTGCTGCCCCAGCTCTGGTAAAATGGGGTCTGGAAGCTGGAAGGATCATGGGTGGTGGGGGACAGGCTGGTGACAGCAGACAGGCTCTCTGGTTACATCCCCGTGCCACGCCGGCGCTCCGACCCATCTGGTGTAATCGAGTGCAGGGGTGGAGTGTGATTAATTAATGGGGGTTGGAGCTGGTGGAAAGCGATGCCAGGGAGTGGAGAGAGGAGCTGTGGGATCCGATCCACTACCTCCCCCTGATGGCATTTGGCCAAGGATTCAGGGTAAGCTGGGTGAGGAAAACGCAGCTGGGAAAAAACTGGGGTGATCTCCAGTGTGAAACTGTGGGCTGGGGGGAGGGGGTCATGATGATTTTGAGAGGAAGCTCATAGCAGACACCTACAAATTAATATGGCCCTGGTGAGGAAGAAGAAGAGGAAGAGGTGCCTCTGCTCTCAGCTGGGCTTGTCAGGGCCCTTCCTGTGGCTGCTCCATCAATTATTGAAGTGCTTTTGCTTTCCTGCATGAAATATTCAGCCCGTTGCCAAAGGAGCTGAGGGGAGAGCTTGGGGAGGAACAAGAACTCGGAGCTGCTGGTGGGTGCTCAGTGGTTGGAATGGTGGAGGAAGAGGGATTTTTGGGACAGGTAGAAATAGCCTTGGGATGGCATCGCTGCTGGATTTGGTCCCTTTGTGTCCATACCGCTGGCCCTGGGTGCTGGTAGGATGGTGGGGTCTTGTGTTCCCCTTCAATGGGATCATTCATTGATGCTTTTTAACAAGAGAGTCAGGCTCTGCTCTGGTGTGTACCCACCGTGGTGATGTTTGACAGAGGGTTGCCATGGGATGGGGGCAAAGGTTGGATGGGATCCTGGTGGGTTCCCACCCTGCAGGGAGGAACAAGATGTCCCAGCCCTCAGCTGAACCCTCACATCACTGCTCAGGGCTGCAAAACCCCCTAAAAAACCTCCAAAATGGGTGGGAAACCCCCCCAAAATACAGCTTTGACAGTCCCCAAAGCCACCACAGCCACAGCCCACTCTTCCGGAGCAGGGAGGGGCTCAGCGCAAGCAACCACCCGGGGGCTCATTTTTGGTGGCAGAAGTTGTTTTTTTGAGGGTGTTTTCATTAAAAGAAGAAGGGAGGGGGGGGAAATAAAAACCAATCTCTTAGCAGGGCTGGAAACTTCAGCAACAGGAAGGAAATGGGGTGGTTTATTTCGGTCTCCAGTTTGCTCTTCGGGGCACGGCTTGTCCGTTCCGCACCCCAATAGCAGCCCCTGGGTGAACAATGGGGTCAGGGAGCCCTTCCCGGCAGGAAAACGGCTCATCCCGGTGAAATCTCCTGGCTTGGATGCTGAGTCAGCAGGGTCTGGCGGGACAGAACACGGTGAGGAGGGTGCTGGGGGTTTACTGGGAGCAGAGGTGCCGGGAGGTGAGTCCTCAAACCAGCAGGTCATGCTCTGGGGGTCCATCCCCCTCTATACTGCTTCGTGCCTCAGTTTCCCCCCATGAGTGATGCTCAGCTCCCCAGTTCCCCACAGGAGAGGGCTGCAGGGCAGCCAGGTGGTGTGAGCAGAGGGTTGGATCCTTGATTACAGCTGCTAATTAAGGGCCAGGGCAGCTCGCACGAGACGTCGCTTTTGATTTTTTGTGGCTCTGGAGGTGGAGTTTGCTCTTATTTTTCTGGCTGTGTTCACCCAACACAGAGCTCAGGTCTGGGAATTCCCATTTGTCCGGGCACTGCTCGGGGCAGGGAGCCCAGGCCACCCTGCAACTGCCAGGAATTCCAGGAAAAAGCCCTGTTCCTCCAGCAAGAGCCTGCTGGCTGCAAGCAGAGCAGGTCCCTGGTACAGCCAAAGGAGGGAAGAAGGAGCCACGCTGCCTCTGCCCCTCCTGCCCCACTCTCCGGGCTCAGCTCTGGCTCCAGCAGCATCTCCTGCTCTGTGTAAAACGTGCCCAAACCCTCCTGGCAGCTCTTCAGGAGCAGCCTCTGCTTTGGCATTTTTGCCTTATTAAGCGCAAGTGCCGCAGCTCGAAGCTCATGCTGGCAAAAATCAATGTTTTCCCGTGGCAGGGAATGCTCCCAAACCTCTGTGTTTGCTGGGAGGGCTGTAAATAACACCACATGCAGCAGCTTGTGTGGTGTCAGCAGCTCCAGTGCTGCTCACTTCATTCACACCCTGATGGAGCCTCGGTCACCCTCGGGCTTGGGGAGCTGGCATGGCTGGTGTGATGCTGCTGGAGGAAGCTGAGATGGTGACAACAAGTCCAAGCTGTGACAACACGGGTGTCCCTGGATGGGCAGGACAAGGGCTTCCACGCTGGTAGGTGTGGCTGCTGCTCCAGTCTCAGCGGGCACCATAGAATCACCGAATCATCCAGGTTGGAAAGGGCCTCTGAGGGCATCAACTCCAACCCTTGATCCACTCCCCCCGTGGTTCCCAGCCCATGGCACTGAGTGCCACATCCAGTCTCTTCTTAAAAACCTCCAGGGATGGAGAATACACCACCTCCCTGGGCAGCCCATTCCAATGCCTCATCACCCTCTCTGGCAAGATTTTTTTCCCAATATCCAACCTAAACCTCCCGTGGCACAACTTCAGCCCATGCCCTCTTGTCTTGCTGGTAGTTGCCTGGGAAAAGAGACCAACCCCCCCCTGGCTCCAACCTCCTTTCAGGGAGTTGTAGAGAGTGATGAGGTCTCCCCTGAGCCTCCTCTTCTCCAGGCTGAACAGCCCCAGCTCCCTCAGCCTCTCCTCACAGGATCTGTGCTCCAGTCCCTTCACCAGCCTGGTTGCCCTCCTTTGGACCTGCTCCAGCACCTCAATCTCCTTCCTGACCTGAGGGGCCCAGAACTGGACACACTCTGGGCTGTCAGGCAGCACGTTTGGCTACCCCGGGTGACTCAGCCACCACCTGGGTTGTCCCCAGCTCACCCTGCAGGAAGTGAGTCAGGTTTGAAGGAGGAAGAAACGTTCAAATGATGGGGCAAGAGTTCTTCCTGCAGTGGGAGGAGGGCGGCGCCGGTCGCAGGAGGGAGACGGGGATGGAGGGTCATGGGTGATGCACAGGTAGGGAGACCTGGAGCACCTCCAACACTGCCCAGTCATGGGAGGGAAGGTGGCAACACCCTGTAACTCATCCCTGTAACTCAACAAAAACCTGGGCTGCGAGCTGGGCTTTTACCTGCCCTGCTCCCCAGGAGCTCCTCTGGGTCTTGTCACTGGCAGAGATGATCTTTCTTTTTCCTCCCAAAAGGCCTGGTGGGGAGGAGAGGAGCTGGGGACTGTTCCAGGGTATGGACTGACCTGTGTGTGTCTCTTCCCCCTGCAGAGATGGACACCTTCAGCACCAAGAATCTGGCCCTGCAGGCCCAGAAGAAGCTTTTGAGCAAGATGGCTACCAAGACCATAGCCAACGTCTTCATTGATGACACCAGCAGCGAGATCTTGGACGAGCTCTACCGAGCCACCAAGGAGTACACCCACAACCGCAAAGAGGCCCAGAAGATCATCAAAAACCTCATCAAGATTGTCATGAAGTTGGGCGTGCTCTACCGCAACGGGCAGTTCAGCCCCGAGGAGCTGCTGGTGATGGAGCGGTTCCGCAAGAAGGTGCACACCTTGGCCATGACAGCCGTCAGCTTCCACCAGATAGACTTCACCTTTGACCGCAGGGTCATGTCAGGGGTGGTGATGGAGTGCCGGGACCTGCTGCACCAGGCAGTCAATGGCCACCTGACTGCCAAATCCCACTCCCGCATCAACCACGTCTTCAATCACTTCGGGGACTACGAGTTCCTCTCGGCTCTCTATGGGCCATCTGAGCCCTACTGCACCCACCTGAAGAGGATCTGTGAAGGGGTTAACAAGATGCTGGAGGAGAACAACATATGAGGTTGGCCAGGATGGGCCATTGGCAGAAGCTGCTGGACTCTGCCTGAGGACAAGCTGTTTGTCTGGTTGGACCTTGGTGTCCTCTTCTCTATCATGCTAACCCCTTTTTAATCTTGTTTTTACAAAAGACTTTGTCTAACCCTTGCCCAGGGTTTGCAACCTGTGCTGGGCTGGAGTCCTTTCCAGGTGACCCTGGGCTTCTGCTGTTCAGTTTGATGTCCTTTGCTCACCCAAGTGCTCTTAGCTCAGAGTCCAAGGAACTGGACTCCTCACCTTGAACTCTATTGTAACCCTCCTGGGGGAAAATCAAACCAAAGATTTGTGGTGGTAACACCTCTAAGGTATCTCTGTGTGGGTGGGTGGTTGCTTGGATGAATGCTTGGGAGATCCTGTTACCAGAGGGTTGTGGAGCCCCATGGTTGCCTTTCAGCAGCTCCATGACATAGTGGGAGCAAATCATGCTCCAGGTTTGTTCTTCCCAGGGTAGGAAGGTGCTTCTGCACCTTCCAGGTTAGGGTGGGCTTTGGCCTCCTGGATGACAAGGAGATGGAGGAGATGGGTCCCACCTTGCCTGGGTGAGCAACTGTACCTCAGGGCTGGGAGGGAGCTGGAGGGTCCTGCTCTGTCCCTGCATCCCACATACACCCCTTAATCCAAGACCCAACTACCCCCCACGATGGTACCACTCTGATGGCCCCAACACCTTCCTTGGTGGTTGTCCCAAGCTCTCCCCAGGATTTCCTACGTGTCCTCCACTGAGTTATGGTTGTTATTTTTTATCAAACTCTGTAGCCCTGATGATGAGTTATTTAAATAAACTCACCTGTTTGGCTTGGGTCCTCCATGGGGTTGGTACAAAGGTGGTTGGTGGTGAGATGAGCATGGAAGCCCTTGGGAGCACACCCTCTACCAGAAGAACCATTCTGTGGCCTGGGTTTCTTAGCCCAACCCTGGTTCAGGCCAGGGAAATAGGTCTGGTTCCCTCCAAACCACTGGTTAAACAGGGAGCAAAGCTGTTGCAACACCAAAGCAACACCAGAGCCCTAAGCACAGCTTGGAGCTCAGGTAGGAGCACACTGGGGACACACCTCTCCTCCCAGCATCTCTCTTGGGCCCAGTAGGTATCTGTAGGACAAGAGGAAATGGCCTCAAGTTGCCCCAGAAAAGGTCCAGATGGGCTATTAGAAGGAACTTCTTCACTGTAAGGGTCATTAGACACCACCTGAGGCTGCCCAGAGAGGTGGTTGAATCCCCATCCCTGGAGGTGTTTCCAAGGCACGTAGAGGTGGTGCTGAGGAACAGGGTTTAGCCCTGGACTCAGTAAAGTTGGGTTAATGGTTGGACTGGGTGACCTGAAAGGGCTTTTCCATCCAGAACAGTTCTGTGATTCTGCAGATCCTGGAGAAGCTGCACGGGAGAGAAAGAAGCACCTAGGAAGAGCCTGGAAAAGAGAGTTTGTCAAATCCCCAGTGCAAAGCACCTCCAGACTGCCAAAAAAATGGAGAAAGCATCTACCAAGGACCACAGGCATCACCTCTGGGCAGAGCACCCATCATGACACTGCTGGGTGATGCAAACATAGGGCTGAGCCTTGTTCTCACGTGCTGTGACTCCTCTCAGGTGGGCAGAACCCCTGTAAACCCTCCACAGCCTCCCCTGTGGCATCTCAGGGCCAAGCAAACACCAAAGGTTGAGCCACTCACTGGGGATCGAGTTGGAGAGGGCAGGAATCACAGAGCAGAGCAGACTCAGGCAAGAGCATGATGCTTTATTTCTTTATTTGTATTTACATAGGAATGGAATTCCACATTCCCTCACTGGTATTACTCTAGATAAGAAAAACAAAAACCAAAAACAAACCCACTTCTGTAACGTAGAAAATAGTCCTGCAGTTGTACTGAGGCATGCAAGTGTTGCTTGGATTGATTCCTGGGTTGTGTCAGAATAAGCAGCTCTGCCTGCCCTCTGCCAGGTGATCCCAACCAGCCCAGAACACCTTCCCCAGGGATGGCCTTCAGCAGCCACACTCAACAAGAAGTCAGACAGCTCTGGCCACCTCCATCCCTTCCTTCCCCCTCACATCCCATTTAATTATTTCCTCCTGTCATGCTTTTAGAGAGAGCAACCCCCTCCTCCCTCCAGAGACTACAGAGTTAACTTTAGCAAAATGTGTTTCAATCCAGCCACTTATCTTTCTGCATTACTCTGCCTAGGCAGGGAGATAAGGAGCCCCCGTTGGACAGGGAGCTTTGCCCTATTCAGCAGCTCAACCAAGCAGAAAGCAGACAGCAGAAAGGTTGGCTGCAGTTCAGGAGCCTTGGAGGAGGTTTCCAGCTGCAAAGCACATTGTTACTCTGACACAAGACAGAATGCATCTGTCTTAACACCTCCAAGCCCCACTTGGGTTGGACCCTAGCACATTTCAATATGGAAAATAAAAAGGTTTGGCCAACCACCCCCCAAAAAAAACCAAACCAACCAACCAACCAAAAAACCCAACCCAAAAAACCAAACCCTGCAGTTAAAAAGTAATCCTCTTTATCTGCCATGCTCTTCTGGCCAGCACTGGCCTCAGGGTCACAGCTCATCATGGGGAGTTTTTGCTACAATCATGAGTTTGGACAGTTCAAAACGGAACTTGCCTTCCCTGTGAGAGACTAGTAAGAGAAAAAAACAAGGAGAGGACAAACAGATGGTTAAGACATGAACAAAACAGCCCTGTTGGGTCCTTTCCAGGACAAGCAGACCTAGCAAATTGAGCATTTCACTTCCTCCTGATGTTCTTCCCTCATGTTAATTTAACACTGGAACGAGACCCACAAAATCCTGCTGCCCTCTGTAACACAAGGCTGTCCTCCTGCCCATTGCCACCTCTTTCTGCATTAAGCTTCAAAATACTCATCTCCCGGCAGGCAGCCAGGCCTGTCTCTCACTCCAGCCCCTCTCTTCATGTTGCTCTCTTGGTCACTGACCTGTCGTTTCAGTCATTTCAAACTCCTCCTGTTTTAAGGGGACGTCGCTTTGTCCGCCCGCTGCAGCTTGAGACTGAAATGGGAAAGGTGAAGGTTTGAGCAGTTGAAGCCATCCAGGAAGCTCTTTGAAAGCAACCAAAGAGCAGCCCCGTTTTTGAAGAATGAACTTGTATTGGGATAATGTGGAGTGAAATAATTAAACCCCTGTCAGGAACCCAAAGGAAAATCTCTGGGTTGTTTCCCCATTTCCTATTAAACCTCTAACTCGTGTCACCCGGGTGACTGAAAGCCTCAGCCCTGAGGCCTGGAGGAAACAGAGGGACAAACCAGGCACAAGCACTGGTTTTATTTACTTTGTCACGTGCAATTTGGTGAGGCAAACCAAGACTCCCCCCTCTCTGTTGCAGGGATGGGCTCTTTTGGAGACAGCACCAGTGGCAAAGCCACCAGCAGCACTGAGGGACCAGAAATGAAATGGAGCAGCAGAGCCTACCTGTGGCCTCTCCTGCCTGCCACCTCTCCCTAATTAGGGATGTGCTGAAGTACATTCTATTGCACAGATGTCTAATAAATGTTTTCCATCTCCAGCTCATGTTTTAGAGCAGCCTCCCACACACCTGCTTCCAGGAGATCAGCTGGGACTTACATAAGCCATGGCATGCTCGATCTTGGCTCCTTTCACTTCAGCTTTAAACTGCGTGAAGAAGAGATAAGACTTCCCTTGGGGCCTGAAAGAAGAAAGGAGAATCTTTGACATCAGCAGAGAGGGTGGAGGTACAGACAAGATGAGGATTCCCAGCTGCCACGGAGAGGGGGGGGACACATTTATCAACCACCACCAGGCTAAAGAGCCCACCCAGAGGAAGAGTGAGGCAAAACCAGCCAGGAGGAAGGGTCTCTGGCCACCCGCAGGGTTCCTGGCCCAGACCCCACCTGCCTTGTTATTCCTTTTGCCCCAGAGACTTCGGGGTTAAGGCACACACCTCCAGACAGAGCAGGAGAAGAGCAGGTTGTCTTCACTGACTCCAATGTTCATCTCCCATTGCTGCAGAGGGGAAAGGACCAAACAGTTAATGTGGGTGAGAGCCTTCCTGCTCATCCCTGGGGACAGCCACCTCCCATCCCGTGGCAGGCAGGATTCATCCACTCTAAAACAACAGGACATAACACGTGCTGATGGCCCCTTTAACAAAACTTGGGGCCTGGTTGGCCCCTCCTCTCCATAATCTGTTAGTAATGCTACAAAGGAGTTCAAGCCTCATTTCCCTTTACACTTCAAGGACCTGACTCTACACAGGACTTGCAGATAAGAAAAGTCCAAAGTGTGTAACCGCACAGAACTTAACTGCAGCAGCAACACAAGCAGCAAAAGCCTTCAGGAACCCAGGATTTACTCCTGCAAGGCCCTTCCTACCAGCTGGGGTATGGCAATGTCACTCCCTCTTCTCCATAGACATCCACCCCAGGGATGTGTTAAGCCTTACAGATGTCACGGCCCCACAAACCATCCTTGCGACACCCGACAGACGCTTCCGTTCAGGAAGCCACTCCAACAAGTGACTTTTGCAAAGATCCAAAGGCTGCAAATTGGGCAATCACACTTCCTGGAGCTCATCTCAACACCTCCTTAGAATGTGCAGCTCTGCAGACCAAGCATAAAGGAAACACACTTGAAGATTCGCCCAGCTCACCTCGTTCGTTCCTCCCTGAGCTGAGTAAGTGAAGGTGCAGCTGTAATCCCCCTGGAAGAAGAGAAGATGACAATAAGCAGCCTCACTTGAGCAAGGCCTTCTCTTTGCTCACCATCAACCCCTTCTCAGTGATGACATGAGCTCTGGGGACACCTGAGAGGATAACCAGGGCTGCAGTCCCCAGCAGTTTCACTCCAGGAGTGACTGAGGAGGAGCAGGCACCACATCCAGTGGAGCACAGAGCCAGGAACCTGTGGGGACTCGGCAGGACCTCATGGTGCTGGGTGGAGATTTGTGTTCTGGGGGGCCCAGGGACCCACAGCCCCTTCCCCATAGGGGCCCTTCCCTTTCTTGAGTCCCACGAGGACGCTCCTTCTTCAAGACCCCTTCCCTCTGGCAAGCCCTCTCTCTCCTTGGGGTACATTCTCCCTTTGGAAACCCCTCTTGGAGACCCCTTCTCCTTGGGGACAGCTATCTTCTTGGGAGCTCCCTCCCTCCTTGAGGGCTCCCCCTCCTCTGGAGACTCCTCTGTGGGGACCCTGTTCTCTTTGGTGTCTCCCCACCTCCCATCCTTTGGAGACCACCCCCTTGGGGATCCCCTTCTCCCTGGGGGAAGCCTTTCTCTTTCAGAACCCCCTTCCTTTAAAGACTCCCTCTTGGGGACCCCCTTCCCCTTGGAGTCTTCCTCTCTCCTTGGGGATCTCTTGGCTTTTGGAGACCCTCTTTGGGGACCTCTTTCTCCCTAGGGAGCCCTTTCCTTTGGAGACCCCCTTTAGGGTCCCCCTTCTCCTTCGGGACCCCCTTCCTTTGGAGACCCCCTTTGGGGTCCCCCTTCTCCTTAGGGACCCCATTCCTTTGGAGACCCCCTTTAGGGACCCCCTTCTCCTTGAGTCCCCCCCTGGGGACCCCCGTTTCCCTGTCCCTGTCAGAGGCCGCCTCCCCCCGTCCGTAGCAACCAGCCCCCTAGCAACAGGCCCCTACCCCGTACTCCCTCTCCCCAGCTCGTCCCGCCCTCCCTCTCTGGCTGTCAGCCAATCACCGTGTCGGGAGGCGGGAGCGACGTGCCCCGGAGCCAATCAGAGAGAGGCACGTACCCTCTCCTCACCCTCTCCCCTCCTCGCCTCTCACCAGGCTGCGGGAGAAGGAGTGAACCTCCCCGCCGGGACGCACGTCGAAGTGGGCCGTGCCCGGTTCTTCCGCCGCCCGGGCCGCCAGGCAGAGCACGGCAGCGGGAACCAGCGCGGCCCACAGCCCCCCTCCGCCGCTCCTCCTGCAGGGCGCCGCCATCTTGGAAAGGAAGCCCCAGCTACGGCGGGCGGGAGGGGTCAAAACGGGCAACGGCCGCTCAGCGAGTGCCCCGGCGGCCATCTTGAGTGTGGGCAAAAGGCCCGGGCGGGTTAACCCTTGAGGGGACAGAGGGACACGGGGGTGCGGAGCCCCTGGGGTGTGGGATAAGGGGACACGGAGACAACCCCTGGGGCCACGCTTTGCCATGCGGGTGCTCTCACAAGGGATATGGGGCCGCCGTGGGACATTCTAGGGAGCCCCTGCTGCCACCAGGCCCCGTGTCCCTCATGTAAGAAGTCCCCCGGATTAACCCAGGGTTGGGAGGGAAAATAAAAAGCTGGATGAGGGGGGGAAAGGTTCTTTCTCTGGTCTTTCCCACAGGGTCCGTGGGGCTCCGTTTGTGAGGAGCTGGGGGGGAAGGGGCAGTGATGGTGGCTCAGCCCCCACACATCCAGCAGAGCCGCGGCCTGAAAATCCATCCCTGGGGCCTGGCCTGTGGGATTCAGCTGGAAGGAAAAAGGGGCTGCAAGAGGGCAAAGAGATGGCTAGACTGGGGGTACAGGCATGGAGAAACAGCCTCCTGCCAAGCATGGTTTAATCTGGAGAAGAGGAGGCTCAGGGGAGACCTCATCACTCTCTACAACTCCCTGAAAGGAGGTTGGAGCCAGGGGGGGGTTTGGGCTCTTCTCCCAAGTAGCCACCAGTAAGACAAGAGGACATGGGCTTAAGCTCTGCCAGGGGAGGGTTAGGGTGGATATGTTAGCATGGAGACAAACACATAACCACTCGGGAGGGTTATATGTGGTGCTTTATTATGAGCGCCCGGGAACCAGGGGTAGGCACCCAAATCTGATTCCCAAATCCGTTACAGCGCCACCACAATTTATCCCCGAAAATTTCGCAACCTGATTGTATATTCAACAGGTAACCACAGTTTCTAATGCATATGCATAGGTAGATGACTTCATCAGTAATTACACTACACTTGATCTTAGCCAAAAGGCCGAGAAGCGAATCCTTGGGTTAGGAACTGGCTGGAGGGCCGGGCCCAGAGAGTGGTGCTGAACGGGGCTGCATCCAGTTGGCGGCCAGTCACTAGTGGTGTCCCCCAGGGATCAGTGTTGGGCCCAGTTCTGTTTAATGTCTTTATCGACGACTTAGACGAAGGGATTGAGTCCATCATCAGCAAATTCGCTGATGACACCAAGCTGGGAGGAAGTGTGGACCAACTCGAAGGCAGGAGGGCTCTGCAGAGGGACCTGGACAGACTGGAGAGTTGGGCTGATCCCAACGGGATGAGGTTCAACACGGCCAAGTGCCGGGTCCTGCACTTTGGCCACAACAACCCCATGGGGAGCTCCAGGCTGGGCACAGAGTGGCTGGAGAGCAGCCAGACAGAGAGGGACCTGGGGGTTTGGATCGACAAGAAGCTGAACATGAGCCAGCAGTGTGCCCAGGTGGCCAAGAAGGCCAATGGCATCCTGGCCTGGATCAGGAACAGCGTGGCCAGCAGGTCCAGGGAGGTGATTCTGCCCCTGGACTCAGCCCTGGTGAGGCCACACCTCGAGTCCTGTGTCCAGTTCTGGGCCCCTCAGGTCAGGAAGGAGATTGAGGTGCTGGAGCAGGTCCAAAGGAGGGCAACCAGGCTGGTGAAGGGACTGGAGCACAGATCCTATGAGGAGAGGCTGAGGGAGCTGGGGCTGTTCAGCCTGGAGAAGAGGAGGCTCAGGGGAGACCTCATTGCTGTCTACAACTNCTTTGGCTGGCCCTCACTCTCACATGCCACCCTACCCACAGCACCACCAACAATCGGGCTACGGGTTTGCATTTCACCAGAAACTTGGAATATACCACTCCTCGACGGCCACAGCCCATTTTCCTGAGTATGGCTCTGAAACTCCAAAAGCTTGGGACTGGAGAAAAGATGCAAAGAGTGACCACTGAAAACTAGGGCTTGCCCTAACCAATATTCCTCTAGAGCTCGTCCAACAAACCCTGACCCTACAACTCCAGTCAGGGCAGCTCCAAATCAAACACACAAACTCAAGATACAGCCCTGCAAACCATGAGATTTTATGTCAAGAGAACACCAAGCAGGAAACATATCTCCAGCATGCAAGACTGTTTGGCAAGAAGACATACAGTGATGTGACTGTGAAACTAGGGAATGAAGCGATGGATGCCAAAAACATGGACTTCAAGACCTGAAGATGCAAGGATTGATCCTTGGGGATTGATTCTTCCTCTGGGTAAATCTACAACCAGAGATGCTGATGCACTCAGCAATGATGTTTCAGAAGATGACCATCGAGACGCTTCAAAGATGAAACACCGATCTATGGTTTAAATTTGGCACGCAAGAAAAAGATGCTGCTGACTAGCACCCTGCTGATCAGGAAAGGTTTTCCAAGGATGATGCCCAAGATGCAGGTCTTGTTATCTGAGGACACAGAGGACCATCAAGGCCTGAGGAAGCTCTAAGACAACAAAGATAGACGACACAAAATACACAGCCCCACGCACCAAGGCTGGAGCTGCCCTGCCCACACGAGCATTGTAGTGGAAAGTAACTTGCTCCGTTTAGCCACACAAAGGGGGCTGCTCCCAGACAGCCCTCTCCCAGAAAGCAACTTCAAAATCCCTCTGACGACTCCCAACCTCAACCCCTCAAAAATTCAGTCCCTCAACTTATCTTTCTGAGAGCTGGGATCCTGAATCCATCTCCAGCAGCAAACACCACACTGTCTGACAGGCATGTTCCTTCAGTACACAAGCTCAGGAACAGCGTGGCCAGCAGGTCCAAGGAGGTGATTCTGCNCACTCCCCCCGTGGTTCCCAGCCCATGGCACTGAGTGCCACATCCAGTCTCTTCTTAAATATCTCCAGGAACAGAGAATCCACCACCTCACCGGGCAGCCCATTCCAATGCCTGATCACCCTCTCTGTAAAGAAATTCTTTCTAATATCCAACCTAAACCTCCCCTGGCACAACTTAAGACTGTGTCCTCTTGTCTAGCTGGAAAAGAGACCAACCCCCCCCTGGCTCCAACCTCCTTTCAGGGAGTTGTAGAGAGTGATGAGGTCTCCCCTGAGCCTCCTCTTCTCCAGGCTGAACACCCCCAGCTCCCTCAGCCTCTCCTCATAGGATCTGTGCTCCAGTCCCTTCACCAGCCTGGTTGCCCTCCTTTGGACAAGCCCTCCTGCACTCCTGTTTCTTGCTTAAAGTTGAGGATTCTTGCTTAAAGTTGATGCTTAAAGTAACCTTCACTTACGGTTTATTGTCATGACTTTGTAGCTGAGGGTTTCTTCTTCAGAGGTTATAAATTATTACCGAGCAGCGAGCTGGGAAAATGTCCATCAGGGCTGTGTTCTGGAGGGCGGGAAGAACAAATAGATGAAAACAAGTGGTTTCTGCTCAAATCTCAGCGTTATCACCTGAAGGAAAAAGCCAGGGCAAGCTGGCAGCCCCTGCCCCCCTTGCCAGATAACAGCAGGAGCTGCCCCTTCCCTGCTGGTGAGCAGTAATGGTGACAGGAGGTGCTTGTGGGGGTCTTTCTCCCTCTGCACAGCACCTGGGGTGGCTCTAAAGTCCCACTGGACTCTCCTCACAGCATTCCCCACCTCCCTCGTGGAGACCGAAAGGGAACCCTCACCCTCAGCGTGCGGTGGCACCCAGAAGGGGAGGTGTCTGCTGAGCTGTATGAAGAACTGGGCAGCACAGAGGTTTGTGTGAGGGAGGGTGCGTGCGTTTCCCAGACGATTTTCAACAAGACAAGAGGACACAGTGTTAAGTTGTGCCAGGGGAGGTTTAGGTTGGATATTAGAAAGAATTTCTTTATGGAGAGGGTGATCAGGCATTGGAATGGGCTGCCCGGTGAGGTGGTGGATTCTCTGTTCCTGGAGATATTTAAGAAGAGACTGGATGTGGCACTCAGTGCCATGGGCTGGGAACCACGGGGGGAGTGGATCAAGGGTTGGACTTGATGATCTCTGAGGTCCCTTCCAACCCGGCTAATTCTATGATTCTAGTGGAGGGAAGCCACACCATAGACTTTGGCTCTATCTTGAATATGTTTGACCCATTGCATGATAGGAATTATGGCATGCAGAGATGCTTTATTTCCTGTTGTGAGTTGTTCTAGTTCTAGCGCAGCCCAAAAACGTGCTAATAACTCTCAACGTGTAGTTGTTTTCTGCTTCTGGTAATTTTCTCCCCTGGGCTCCAAGTTCTGTGTAACCCATTTACAGATATGTTTGAGACCTCTTCTCCTTATTTGTGAGGATTGTAAATCCAAAACCTTTAGCAAAGCCTCTTCTGTTAATTCCAAATCAGCCTGCTGTAAACGCATACTTTTCCCTTGTTACCTTTTATATAAGAGTTAAGGTTGGTCCTGCCTGTCAGATGTGCTGTCTCCAAAAACCAAACGGTCCGATGCGTTCCAAGAATGGAACGCCACAGACTGCCACGCACTGAATATAAGCCGGTACAAAGCCATTGACCACTTTTTTTTTTTTTTTAGCAAAAAACTACAAATGAAACCCCGGAAGTCGGCCATTTTTAAGCAAAAAACTACAAATGAGTCGCTGGAAGTGGGAAAATTGTTACAGGAAATCGTCCATTTTTTAAGCGAAGAACTACAAATGAGGCTGCGGAAGTCGGCCATTTTGTTACAGGAAATCGGCCATTTTTAGGCAAAAACTACAAATGAGTCCTCGGAAGTCAGCCTTCTTTTTTTTTTGTGAAAAACTACAAATGAGGCTCCGGAAGTCGGCCATTTTGCTGCAGGAAGTCGGCCATCTTTATAGCCTAAAACTACAAATGAGTCTCCGGCAATCGGACAAACTAAAAGTTAAAAATTCAGAATCCCCCTCGTCCCCAGTAACCGCAACGGCCCCTGAGCGTAGAAACACACCATCTGGAGATCCTCTGATCTTTGCCAAAACCTCTCAATTTTCTCTCTTACTTCATAGATTAATTTAATCAGTCGTGTTGGAAGGGGCCCTCAAAGAGCATCTGGTCCATCCTTCTAGGTAATACTATGGATTCTGTCTTAACACTTTATGCAACGGGGGGAATCTACCACTTCCCCTGGGAGACCGTTACAATCTTTTACTGTCCACATAGTGAAAAATGTACTTATGTTCAATTAGAATTTCCCCGTTACCTCTTACCCATTAGACCTCACCTTACCTTGTTGCTGGAGGACCAAAAGGGAGAACAGTGAGCACCTGACTGCCTGGCTGCTTCTAGTTAGGAGGACAAAAAAAGAACATAAAAGACTTCAGCTGAGTAATGGGGGACATCTGGTTGCTAAAGGTCCAAAATACAGAGTGTGTTTGGCTGCTTCACATGCTGTTTCCACTTGCTGGAGGGCTACTGTCTGTCAGCAAGCCAGCAATCATTTACATACCCATTTACACATAGAATAACTGCTTTGACCTATATATCAGCTTTGATACACTCACACAGTCTCCCTGGAGGAAAACATCCCCAAAAAGTCCTTCCTGGCCCCAGACTCCCCCCTCACCTCTACCTGACAGCACTCACAGCCCTTTACCCCTCCCCACTGTAACTCCAGTGCTTAAAACACATGTATGAAGACTATTAGGCAGCATTTGTCATTACGTTTGGAACCTCAAAGCAACACTCTTGCTGGGGGCATAAAAAGCTCCCATCCTTCCTTACTCCACTGCTGGGGTAGAGAACCCTGTATGGCTGCCTCTACTTCTATCAGGAGACACCTATACACACACTGCAGCAGTAGTGGCCCTGCATCCTGCTTAGACAGCACAGCTGAAAGGGAAAAAAAGACTCCTGAAAGTAAAAAAACTAATTCACTATCTACTTATGAAGCATCCACGTGTTTATACATATCCTATTTAAATACTTCTATAGGCAAGTATTTCACTTCCTTTCTGCATTCATGTAATTTGTACAGCTGTTAACTGATACCATTACATTTTCTCTCTTAAACACATAATTTGACCAGGAATTGTGTGTGTTACACAACTGGGAGGGATAGCTGCCCAAAGGAGATGCTACCAAACCACCAGGGAAATACCCCATTTGGAGGGAGACAAACATAGTACTTCAGAGCACTCCCTCAAAACATCAGCAAAAGATACCTGCAGCATCCAGCTGTCTCTCTGTTCAAAGATTTAGAATAGATAATTAACTAAACTAGGTAATGATATCTAAAGCATTACAGGGATGTTACAGTCTAAACTATGCAGTTTGTACTTTATGCAACTGTAAGTTTGGTTTTGTTATATTTATGATACAAAAAAAATCTGAGAGATAACTTTGGCTTTTTGAAGGATGATGGAGAAAAGGGAGGTAAAAATGCCAGGAGTCAAACAAATCCCCAGTGCTGCAGTATATAAGGTTACCAAAAAGGCCTCTTTGATTTGTTAATACATCTGGATGTACCAAAACATGCAGAGGAATGCATTTTCATTATCTCAGCTGCTGCAGTTGTGAACCACAAAACCAGAAACACCATCAACTTGAGAAAGCTGTGCTGTGCTTCCATCCTGAGAACAACTTTCTCCTTTTTTTGAAGAAAGAGTCTTGCTGCTGGTGACTTCCACAGACTCTTTTGGGATCTGCTCTGATGGGGAGTTTCCAAAATGCAACATCTTTGAATGAGAGGCATTTCTGTTTTGGACTCTCTCTTCCCATCTTATGTCAATATTCATGCTGAAGGGCAGTTATTCCTGGTCTCCCAGCTTAGCTTGCAGCAGACCAGAGATCAGATACCTGATGTGCCTTTTCTTGAGGAAGGAAACTGGTATATTCCTGCAATCACCAGGCTCATCTTCATCTTCCCCAAAGCAGCGTGCCACCAGGAAGCATCCAGAAGAATCCTGTGGGTTGACAAATCTCTTCTGCAACAACTTCCTTCACCATCCCTTGAAGTACCCATCATCCCTGAAGACACCCCCCAAGTCATATAGAAATAGCACTTAAGGATATGGCTTAAGTTCTTGTCAGTGTCAGCTTAATGGTCAGACTCTATGATCTTGAGGGTCTTTTCTAATAGAGGTAATTCTGTGATTAGCACCATGGGCTTCCCCTCACCTCCTCTGTACCCATTCGATGCCAGATACTGCATCTGTCATTATTTGTGGAACCAAAGCTTCACCAGGAGACAAAATGACTCTTATACTTGAAGGAATTCACCAACACCACCTTCATCCTCACTACTACCCAGCTCACCTCAAATGCTCATCCAGTCCCAAAGGTGGCCTAACAAAGTTCATGCAAAAAAGTAACTGCTTCACTGAGTAACCACATTATTCTCTGCTCTTTGACACTGACCTTACCTTGGACTACTTGTTATAGTGGGAAGCTTTGTCCCAGTGAGCCTGCTTACAGTATTTGCAAAGAACAGAAGGAACATATCAAGATGCTGCCTCAAACAGCACCTTGCCTGCAGCAATTCCCATCTCTTACTTCTTTACCTTGGCAATTTGCATATCCAGCCTCTGCAATTGTCTTATTGTCACATGATGGCTACAATAGAACCTATAAGCATCACCTGATGCCTCTAACTTCAACAACACACACCCAGAAAATAACTGCTCTTTGGGCCCACTAGTCATCACTCCACCCTAGTCACCTTCAGTGACTATCCCACTTTGCTTACTGCTTCTGCCTTCAAAATGAGTTGAGTTAAACACACAATGTAATCAGGTAACTACCAAAAGCACAATCCCTCCAACATGAATGCTGAACAATGGACAGGCAATTCCAGAATCTCCATCCCAGTTAAGAACCCCATCTAGAGTACTACTCCCCTCATGCCATTAATAAACACAGCCCCAAAACTTTAACCCCATTAACTGCCACTGACACCTCATTCCAGAGTTGAACGCTGTCGCCACCATTGCTTGGGGCACCTGAAACACCAAAGAGTTCCTGTTCTGATGATCAGAAGTCACCAGCCCCACCAACCCCCTCTCTACCGACTCAGCTCAACTTCCACGCTCATCTGGTTCCAAAGGTGGCACACACTGCACCTGCAAAAATAAAAGGAAATGTTTAAGCAACTTGACGTAAAATATATGGCTGACCCAGCCCACCACCATCTCACCTTCTCCAACCGCCCTAAATGTGTATCTTTGTCTCTCCAAGGATGGTTGTGGCACCCTGCAAAAGTCAAAGCAAAAAGGCACATGCTGAGGTGGTGCCTCCAACAACAGGCAGCCCACTGTGATGTCCACCTCCTGCTCCTTTACCTTGCCTTTCACCCATCTGCCTGCCATCCACCTCCTGGTCCTTTACCTTGCCTTTCACCCATCTGCCTGCCATCCTCGTGGGGTGCCAAAAGTAGGTTTGGAGGACGCCTGGAAAACACAAAAAAGAGGCAATGCCTTCAATGGCAATAAAACACCTGAGAAATAAATGCTCCTTCAGCACATCAACCTTTGCTCACCTTGCCAGAGCCACTTCCCGAAGAGATATTCTGCTTTGTTGGCTGCTCTCACCTTCTAAAGGACAAACAAACAGTAATGTGGTCAGGTAGCCAGGAGAGGGACCTTCACTCCAACACCAAACACTGACTAGCCTTTGGATGGCACTCTTCTCTCCTCCAGCTCTTTCATGTACATCCTTGTCACATGGGATCTGAAAAGCAGTGTTATACAAGTCACTGGAATGCTGCCCAACAGCTGAACTACTCAGTTATGACTCTTCCAACAAACCCTGACCCTACAACTCTGGGAAGAGTAGCTCCAAGCCAAACACTCAGACCTGCAAATCATGAGACACAATCTCAAGAGAATACCAAGCAAGAAGAATATCTCTGGGACCCAAGACTGTTGGGCAAGGAGACCTACAGCAATGCAACTGCAGAACGAGGGGGTGAATCAAGGGATGCCAGAGAACCTGGGCTTCAAGACCTGAGGACACAAGGATGCAGAGAGCAAATCCCACTCTGGGAAAATCCACAACCAGAGATGATGCTGATGCAAGTGGCAATTATGTTTCAGAAGATGACCATCAAGAAACTTCCAAAAGACCTATCTATGCTTCAAATTTGTCATAAAAGCAAAAAATGCTGCTGACTAGTACTGTGCTGATGAGCAAAGGCCTGCCAAGGATAAAGCCCGAGATGTGGGACTTGCTCCCAGAGGACATCAAGGCCTGAGGAAGCTCTAAGACAAAGACATATGACACAAACTACACACCACCACACCCCAAGGCTGGAGCTGCCCTGCCCACATTGGTATCACATTAGAAATCAACCCTCTCCCTTCACCTCACCTAAGGAGGCTGCTCCCAGACTGCCTTCTCCCATACACTAACTTCAAAACCCATTCTGCAACTCCCACCAGCCTTGACCCCTCTACACCACTGGTCCCTCAACTTATCTTTCAGAGAACTGGCACTCCAAAGCCATGGTTAGCCAGGAAAAAAAAGCAGGAGTGGCCTAGGATAATCCTCAGCTTGCAAGGTTCCCCTTTGCCACCTGCATTAAAAAAAAAAAACAAAAAACAAACCACCCCAAACAAGCAAAAGAAAAAAAAAGCCAAAAGCACACAAACACCCCCCAAAAACCCACCACAAAAAAACCCAAAAAAACAACCAAACACCTCACACCACAAAACCAAAACAAACCAAAAAACCCCCCACACATAACCACAACACCAAAACACCTACCAGAATATCCAGCAATAAGTCCAACATTGGCCAGCCCCATTCTCTTCCAAATGACCCAGCTTTACAGAAGGGTCCCAGTCACCCACGCTTTCCAGAATTGGACGCTGTAGGTGTTGTCATTCAGGGCACCTAAAAGGCACAAAACTATTGTTGTGCTTGAGAGAAGACACCAGGTCCACGATCCCTGCACTACCACCTCACCTCCAATGCTCATTCAATTCCTGGAACTTTCTAGCATCATGCCAGGGAGGGACAGGCTCTCATCAACCACCCAAAGGGGACTGCTTCTGGACAGCCCACTCCCCTACAGTAACTTTAAAACCCAACCATGCAATTCCTAACCTTGACCCCTCTACAACCATCTTCCCTTTCACTTACCTTTTAAATGGCTGGGGCTCTGAAGCACTGGCCAGAAAAGTAACCCACATCAGCTGATGGGAATCATCCCAAAGCCACCAAGTTCCTCATCATCATCTGCAATAACAAACAGCAGTGCCACCAGAATTAAGACATCAGCTAAATACCACCCTAAATACCAACCTCATCCACGAGCTCCTCATAACCCCCATCTTGCCCTGCTCACCTTCTCCTTCCATACACTTTATGGCACCATCACTTCTGGCACCTGAAATACCAGGAGAAACAATTACTGTTCTGCTTGGGAGATCGAGCCTCCTCGTTACCATCCCATCTCACCTCCAGCTCCAAAGGTGGCACGTGCGGCGCCTGCAAAAACAAAGGGAAACACTTAACTGAGTCCATCTAAAATCTCTGGATGAGCCAGCCCGCAACCATTTCACCTCCTCCGACCACTCCTCAACACATGGCTTTGTGTGGCACCTACAAAAGTCAAGGAAAAGCATGTGCCGAGATAGTGCCTCAAACAACGGGCAGCCCACGGTGATGTCCACCTCCCGCTCACCCCTTTACCTTGGCTCCTTGCCCATCTGTCTGCCATCCTTGCTGGGTACCAAAATGAGGTCTGGAGGGTACCCCGAAAACACAAAAAACAGGGGAGGCCAGTGCCTTCAACAGCAAAACAATACCTGAGAAATAACTGCTCCTGCAGCCCAACAGCCTTTGCTCTATGGAATGCTGCTCAACACAGACAATTCTGTTTAGGCTCTTCCAAGGGCCCTTGACCCTACAATACAGGCAGGGCAGCTCCAAACCAAACTCTCAATGCTGAGGCCAACCCAATACACAACGCTGCAAACCACAAGATTCGACCTCAAGAGGAAACTCTCAGGAAGATGAATGATTCCAGGATCCAAGACAACTGGGCTAGAAGACATACAGGGATGCAACAGTGACACATGGAGGCTCCATTGTGGCCCCAAGTGTGCTCCTTTTACAAGAAGCTACTTTCTAAGCTTAGATGACAGGTAAATGAGAAGCCTGGATTCAAGACCTACGAATACAGGGAACAAGTCCCAGTCTAAGAAAATCCACAATTAGATGCAGTTAGGAAGAACACAACACAAGACAGCCTTTGAGAAAGCTACAACACACAAGACTGTTCCACGTTGTGAATCTGTTACGCAAGACAACGCATCACTGAACATGTTGATAAGGTGTTTCAGAGCCTAGGGATGGTGCCCAAGGTTGTTTGAGGACAGCAAGGCCGTGAAAAGCTCGAAGACAACAAAGACAAACAGCAGAAACTACACACAAAGGCTGGAGCCACCCTGCCCATGTTCGCATCATGTTGGAATCTAACCTGGTCCCTTCACCTGACCAAAGGGGGCTGCTCCTGGACAGACCTTTCACCTACAGTAACTCCTGGTTAACTTACAGTAGCTGGTTCCACTTATTTTTCAGAGGGCTGGGCACCTGAAGCCATGGTCAACAAAGAAAGCCACACCAGTGGGCTGGGGTGTTCCTGTAGCCACAGGGTTCCTCTTCATCATGGGCCATGAAAAAATTCCAACCAACAGTACCACCAGCAAGTCCCATATCAGTAAACACTAACCTCTTTCAGAATGGTGAACTCCTCCAAAAAGCTCCTGCATGTTCCACTGACCCTCTCATTCCGGAGTTGAACACTGCAGGTGTTACCACTTGGGGAACCAAAAAACACCAAAACAGAGCAAACAGCCACCGCACCAGCCAAAAGCCCCCAGTCCTGCTCCTCTTACCTGGAGCTCCAAGCACAACACAACCCCCAAGCAGACTGAGCCCCTCACTAGAGGTGGAGGCTTGTATACCCTGGGTCCTGCCCCACTGCCCTTCCCACAGCCCTTTGGGAAAGCCACCTCATCCACCTGACTGGCCACACCTGGGCTACCCCAGCCCCAGCCGGAGCCCATCGGAGAACATCATCCCCTGCTCCAGACACAGCTGGGAGCTGTCTCCAGGGGCTGCCAACCCCTCTCCGCCCCTGCCTGGGGCACCCTGAAAGCAGGAAAATGTTCATTTAGACTCCTCAGAAATCCCAGCAGAGTCGGGGACATGGCTCAGAGCCTGAACTGAGCCAGAAAAATGAAGAAAAGGAAAGAGAAAAGGAGAATGAGGGAGAGAGAAAGGGGGGGGGTGGGAAAGAAGGGCAAGGCCACAGCCATGGGGGGAGGAGTAGAAGGACAGGGCCACAGTGACAAGAAGGGGGCAGGGAACCAAGCCATGATCAGTGCTGCCAATGAACATCACACCAGCCACTGCCAACCTCTTCAGCACCCAACTCCTCAGATCCCCCATGGTGTTCTGCTCATCTGCTCATTCCAGAATCTGATGCTACGAATTCTTGACGTACATAAGATACCAGCAAGACACAAAATTCCTGTTGTGTTTGTGAAAAGTCACCTGCCCCCTGACCCTCCTGGCTACCACCCCAGCTCACCCCAAATGCCCATCCAATCCCAATGAGCCTGTGCTCCAATGATTGTGATATAGTGCCACCCTCCTGAGTGTAGACACACCCTCCGTGTAACACCAAGCCCACCTCCTCTGGGTGTGGGCATGCCTCTTTTGTGTTAATTCCCAACATCGTTGGAATAAAGGCACCCTGTGTGATGAAAAGCCCTCCCAGTTTGGGTGTGGACACACCCCCTTCGCTTATACTGAGTGGACACACCCTCTGTGTAATGGCAACCATGCCCTATTTGGTTGTTGACACACCCCCTTTGCATTAAGCACCTCCCTGCTGGGAATAAACACTCCCCCTGTGAAATAAACCCCCATCCCATTTGGGTGGGAATACACCCCTTTGGTAAACAGCGACACTCTGATGTGTTGACTTGTTGGGATGTCTGCCCCATCTGTTCCTCAATATGGCTGCAAAACTCTGAATGAACAGGCCTGTCAAAAAAATCCAAAGAGTGACCTCTGAAAACTTTTGCTGGCCCTAACCCTCACGTGCCACCTTACCCACAGCACCACCAACAATCGGGCTATGGGTTTGCATTTTACCAAAACCCTCAAATATACCACCCCTTGGCGGCTACCCTCCCACTGTTGCTCAATTCAGCTCCCAAAACTCCGCTGCCTTTCCCACTTCAGCTGTTCTGCTGCTCTGTGGTTGCTGGCAGACTGCTTGAATGAAAGGATTTGGATACATTTTGAATTTAATATCAGAAATTATTACCAGCTTAACCTTCTGACCTCTCCCTTCTTCCTCTTCTCCTTCCCTTCAAGCTGCCAGCATCTCCCTGTGCTCATTCTGCTCTTGTTGACTGTCCTGGCAGCTGCAGCACTGCACTGATGCCACTTCACTGGGCTCTGGGTTATTCTCAAATAATTATGTACTCAAACCCGAAGCCTACAGTTCATTTGCAGGCTGATGGTCAAATAAATAAGCAGAAACAGGCCTGAATCAACTGATCAGCAACGTGAAGAACAAGATGCTCCCAAAGTCAGCGTGCTGGGCTATTGCCTGTTCTGAAGAAAGTTTTGTAGGCTTAGTTCAAATCTTGGCTGCGGATTTGTACCTTGGATCAAAGTTTTGTTGCAGGCCCTTCTCCAATATAAAGCAAAGAAACGTAAAACAACAAATATCTAGTGAAATCCAAACACAATCTGCTCTATGCTATGCTACAAAAATGAATGAACTCTGCCTCCCACCCTCTCCCACTGTGACTTGCTGTGAATAAGCACTGCTCAAAGGAAACTCTCACAAGTTCTGCCTCTTTCCAGCAGGAATAACAATTGAGCAAGGAAAAACACTGAGTGGTTTTATCTCTGCTCTCCCAGGAAAGCAGGTAGAGGTGAAGAGTGGAGAGGGTGTTTTAAGCAGCATTGAAAGAACTCAGCCTTAGCACAGAATTTCAGCCCAAATATTCAGTTATAAAGTTTTAAAAGTTTTTTGTTTTCTATTAAGTTAAGCAAAACTCTTTTCTGTCCTTCATAAGGAACATCCTATATCTTATTTGATACTTTCCTAGACCACTGGTGTACCATGTGTTTTGAAGGATAGGATATTGGTGGATAATCAGGCAGATTAGGCTAAATCCATTTATCTGTTACTAATGAACCTTCAAGCCACTGGGTTACAAGTCACTGCTGTACCTGTAGGATTGCAAGGAAGGCTCTACAGGGTGACTCCTTACCTGCAGGCTCTGGATTGTGCTGTAGGGCACCCAGGCATCAAGCCTGTGCTCCAAAGCAGAGAAAGGACAAATCTCAGTGGCTTTTTCCACTTTAAGCCTTGGTTAAAAGGCTCATAGAAGCTGCTGGTTCCTGCCCATGTCCTGGTGAGTGTAAATGTGCTCCTGCACCAGCAGGGAATGAGGGATTTGAGAGCCCCAGAGTCCAGGAGTGAGCAGAGGTACCAGGTTTCTTGTATCAAGGTTTAGGAGGTTTTACCATACAGGTTTGTGAGTGTGCTGGCAAATCCCCCCTGGGTGCTGGGTGGGAGAGCTCAACAGTACTACAGAAACAGACAGTCAAGAGGTAATCCAATACCTAAATCCAACTGGTGTTTTATATTTTCAAGACATCATTCATTAAAGCTCCTGGAGTGCTGGGTTCCGGGCTGGGTTCTGGTGACTGCTGTGGTCCAGCCAAGATGATGGGAAAAAGCTACAAAGACAGGAAGAGTTTGAAGAGACTCTAGTGTAAAAAGTGGGGAAAAGGCTTGGGGGAGATGAATGAGATCTGTTGAGAAGTGCCAACCTTATAAACAAATAAAATCTGCTTTTTAATCTTCAAACATAAAACAACTCAGTCTGTTAAAACTGAAAAGGACTATGTTTCAAATTGACAAAAGACAATATTACAGTTACCAATTCCACCTTTTCACTGTGTTTGTTTAGAAAAAGATTTATCAGTCGAGCCCTGTCCCATGCCCCAGGTAGGAATTCTTTCTAATGGAGCTGAGCTCTCATCATCCATGTTCCAGCCACCTCTAATTACTCCCTGACCAGTAGCCAGCGCATGGCTGCAGAACCAGTGTTTATTTTCTTTCTTGCTTATTTATTAATACAAAAGCACAAGACAGAACTGCTTCTACGTGTTGTGAACTCTACAATTGTTAAAGTTTCCGAGAGGTCACAAGGGTCCCAGATAACATTAGCAGCTAAGTGCTATGTTGTCCTTTTGTGTTATCAACAGGAAACATCTTTACCAGCACAGGAACTACAGCTTTGTAATTGGCCTGGTGCAAGAACATGACAGCATTTTCTCATCCTATCAGGACTCGGATATTTTGGGAGCTGGTATATAAAGCTTGCAGCACACAGTGTCTCTTGGACATTAGGAATAGGTTCATGTCAGAAATCAGCGTGCTTTGCTATTTTAGTAGTTGCTATAGTTGCAGCATGAATGATTTTTCTTGCCCTGCACAGTTCAGGGTGGTATTTCATTACAGCTCAGATGTATATTTTGATTATTTGAGCGCAGATGGACAGATTTAAAAGAATTAACATGGTGATATAAGTCTTGTAAATAAGGCTTTAGCAAATAAACAACGAATCCATAAATCATATCAATGCAGGCCTTGTTTAGCTTTCATTAAATACTCACAGACTTCTATGGTGCAGGATTGAGCTTTATCCAAGCAAATTTCTGATTTGCTATTTGATAAAATGTTATATTTGGGCTCTGAAATAAGAATCATTCCGTGGGCTGAATGATCTATGTGTTAAGGGGGAACAGCCCTTCTGCCTCATGGAGTTAATGGCAAAAAAAAAGTGCAGTAACATCTATAACTAGTATTAGATCAGAGCAAATAGTTTAAATGGAGCTGTAAAGAGCTGAGCTGGAAGGGGGCCAAGATTGCAATTAATATTCTGTACAGAATTACACCACTCTCTGATTATAGCAAACCTCACTCGGACCATTCGATAAAGAGCTGGAGTGGTTTTTTCCATAGCTGCTGTCCTCACTGTTTTGGTCTAAAGTAACTAACTACTGAGATGGAAAAATGACAACAACAAAACCCCAGCCTGATGACAACCCGAAATTCATCCTAAAAAAAGTACATAAGGAGAAATTCTAACAACGTGGGGGGAAATTTAACCCTTCAGCACGAGCAGTGCTATACAGCCCTGACTGCATCCATCCATCCACAGAATTCCCAGAGTCAGATTTTCTAACTTATTACCCACTGTAATTAACTTAGTAGCCACTCTTATTAAAGCTTTTTTTAAACACCCCTCAACTTTAGAAATCAATATTCTTTCTAGACAGCAATTTCTTTGGCAGAGCTGGGCAAAAGGAACATTTTGTTATCAATAAAACCGACTTCTACCATGAGGAATGCCAAGTTTTTTGTTTCCTTTTTATTCTGTAACACAAAAGAAAATCCTCAGGAGTTTACAGGCTGGATTCAGCATATCATTTGGCCAATGCTGTACCTGTCCCAAAACCTCCTGACACCTCCAGGCAATGCCAGCTCCGTGCTGCAGCTCTGGATTGCTGTGCAAAAATGATGGCCCCAAACTTATCTCCGTGTATTGTGTCAAATACCAAAAATATCAGGGGCTGATGACACAGGAGTTATTTCTGAGGGACTGACACAGGACATAGATGCAGCATTGTAAGAGGTCTGGGTTTTTTTTTTTCCCTCTTGCTCACTCTTGCAACACGTCGGTGGAGGTGGGGGGAAAGGAGGGAACATTTTGGTCTTCCTGACTCAAGCATTTGAGTAACCAAGCTCCCCAAGGCAGCAGTGGTGAAGCAGTTTTCTTTTTTCCACAAAGTATTTTGTGACAGTATAGCCAGAGGGGTTTAGATTTATGAAGTGACATTTTTTTGTAGTAAACACAAGAATTTTTTAATTTTATTTTACTTTATTTTTATTTTTTAATTATTATTATTTATTTTTTCCCTTTTGGGGTGAAGTCAGCTGAGAAAAGAAACAGCAGCTGCAATGGCTGGAAGTTAAAACTAAGCAAAGTCAAGCTAGAAATGAAGTGGTTGCTTCCAACAGAGCGTGCGTGTTTGTGTGCATCCATTTGCTGCTGGAAGAACTGATGCAGGGGAGAGCTGGAAGATGAACACGGGGTGGGTATCTCCTCCCAAAAGCTGCACTCCCAGAGCTGCTGCAGCTCACATCCACAGCCATGGAGCAGCCTCTGTTATATCATATTATAGACAATATATTAAAGGCATTATATTAAAGGTGATCCTATAAAGGACCACAGCAGTCCCTTACCCCAAAACTTCTGAGGAATCCTTCCTAGAGGATTTTTGCTCATCAAAGCTCCTGCCCTCCAACAAGCCACACACCCCCACACTGGGTTTAAGTTTCCTGCAGGTGCTATGGGATGTCCCCAGCTAGAGGGAGGCAGCCCCAGCAGTGCCTCTGCTCTCAGAGAGCTGCTCAGCTACGTGTCCTGCATGAATCCCAGGTAAAGTGATGATCAGGTAAGGGCATGGGGGAACCATGGCATGGGAAGGCAAGATGGCACAAGGCAAAGATCCCGTTCCCTGCCCTCCATCCACATGCACAGCCCACTGCTGGAAATGCAGCCTCTGTTTTGGATGGAGTAGCAGTTATCTGCCCCTTTCCCCCTCTGCAGGAGGTTGGTTACCCTGCCCTTTGGCATATGGGTTAGAAGCTGTTGGCTTGGTGCTCAGGTGGGAGCCTCACATCTCCTGGCTCCTGACCATCTCCTCTCCCCATACCCACAGAGTGAGAGAGAATATAAATGTTAAAAGTGCTTTTCCCTGCACCCACAGCACATTTCAGTAAGGGAGACTCTCAATGTGCCTTTTTCTGGGCCAGCCTTTAGCTGTGCCCCATGCTGGATCCCATCAACCTGCAGCCTTCAGTCCAGGGTCATTAAAAAGCTCCCTAAGCAGAGGAAAGGCTTCAGGACAGTATCACAGCTTCAGGGCCATCTTAGGGCACAGGATGAAATAGCAGGTGTCAGTCACAGCAGATTTTCTCCAGAATCTTGTTCTTGGTGGTGTGAGTGCTGCTCTCCAAGGCTGCCCAGGCACTGCAGAAGGTTATTTGCACAGCAGGACACTGTGCTGAGCCCCTGTCTTAAAAAGCAGAGCTTAAAGGATTGGTGATAAACCTGCTGGAGCTTGGGGAAGGAAGCACAGCTGAGCTGTGCTGAGCAAAGGTTTGCATTTTGGTGGAGCTTGGCAAAGGTGGTTGCTGCTCACTGGAGTGCAGTGCAGGGCTTTCTATGAAGGAAGCACAAGTAGGGCTGCCCTGTGCTCACCAGAAGGGTGAGGCCATCCTACTTAGATTTAGCAAACCAAAACTTCTGCAGGGCTCTGAGAGGCTGCAAAGCACTAAGTCTGTAGCACCCTCAGGGTGGCAAGGTGTCTGGGGCTGCAATTCTTCACCTCTTTTTTTTTTTTTTTCTGTGTGGCTTCACCACCACTTTTATCTCTTGGTCTGTGACAGTGGAAGGCCAGCTGTAGCTAATTCCCATGGACCCACAGAGGATCACTGAAATAAACTGGAAAAACTCCATAGATAAAGGCAGAGAATTATTGCTACCAGTGTGGCTGAAAGTGAAAAGGCTGAAGAAGCCTTTGGCCCACATGGGGAGGAGACCTTCTTCTTGTTTTTCTGATACTCTTGAAAAGAAAAAAAAAAACAAAAAACCCCAACCCAGCTGTTTTTCATTTGCTGTGTTACCCATGGCTTCAGCAGGGCTCAGCAGTGGGGCTGTCATGGTCCTGCACCAGGAGGAGCTGAGCCTGGGTCTCCAGTTACTGGTGGCTCTGTCCAGCAAGAGCCATGAGCTGGAAGTACCCAGGAGCAGGGAGAGGGGCTGGGGCACAGTGGTGGGAAAATTGTCCTGGATATTAATTTTTATTTTTAAAAAAAGCCCCAAAGCTCCAAATCCAGCTGAACTGCCTTTTAGCCATCATTAGAATGCAAGCAAGCAATTGGGCACCTATTAATTTCTCACACTGGGGCACTGAATCTCTATTTGCACTGACAAAGAGCCCACACTGGGCAGAGTGCAAAGGAGAAGTGAACATTTTCTATTGTTCTGTAGGAAAAAAAATACACTCTTTCAGTCTTCTGCAATAATACTTTTGGGCAAAACAGATTATTTTGACTTTGGACAACATCATTCACGAAATGCTGTGCCACAAGGTTGGTCTGAAGGAAACCACACATGATTTGACTCCTTTTATCTCATATCAGCTCGGTGTGGTTACAGTCCTCATTTCTGAGAAGAGAGGATCATATTTAATCATTGTGTCAGTTGGCACAAACACCGTGTTTGCAGTGAAATGCTAAAAAACCAGCACATTTATCTTTCCCTGATCAAGATTTGCCTGATAGAAGCCTTAACGTTAAAACTCATCAGTAATGAAACCTGTGAAGGGCTCAGCTACCCAGCTTGTTTACTGTAGCTTATTTTAAAGAATGATCTGACCTCTCCTGCCTAGTATAACAAATACAATATCAGTAATCTCCACCCAAGGGCATTCATTTCTTGGCAGACTTCACTTTGGCTCTAAGATATTACTCCTGGACTTTTTTTTTTGGGGGGGGAGGAGGGATGACAACAACTGACTTGCTTCACTGAACAGCACATTTCCAAATCCAAAGTGCCTACAGGGGTTGCCTCATAGCACGTCCCTACCAGCTGCACAAGTGGAGAAGCCAAGAGTAATTTGGAGGGAGAGAGAGAGATTTTGAAGCCTGGGGAGAACACTGAGACTCCCCATCTGCCCCACAGCATGAAGGGCCAGAGAATTTCACCCTCTCTTTCCTACAGTGAGCCCCTCACCTCTGCACAGACCACTGCACATCTCAGAGGTATCTGTTGCACCAGTGATCATCACACTGCCCACTACTTAAACCACCCCAATACTGACCAGCCCTGATTTTTATTATTTTACCAATTTGTTCTGTGGGATGGAGAAGTCCCAAGCAGAGGAAAACCTCCCCTGCACCACAAAGTGACCACACAGAATCACAGAATAGAATCACAGAATGGTTTAGGTTGGAAGGGACCTTAAAGATCATCTAGTTCCAACCCCCCTGCATGGACAGGAACACCTCCCACCAGCCCAGGTTGCTCCAAGCCCCATCCAACCTTCAGCACTGCCAGGGATGGGGCAGCCACAACTTCCTTGGGCAGCCTGTGCCAGTGTCTCACCACCCTCAAATTAAAGAATTTCTTCTTAATGTCCAACCTAAATCTCCCCTCTTTAAGTCTGAAGCCTTTTCCCCTTGTCCTCTCACTGCACCCATGTGACAAAAGCCCTCCCCCAGCTTTCTTGTAGCCCCTTCAGACATTGGAAGGTTGCTGTAAAGGCACCTCAGAGCCTCCTTTTCTCCAGGCTGAACAACCCCAACTTCTCTAGCCTGACCAAACACCACACAGAAAAAAACAATCCTTGCCCTGAGGAGGTCCCTTAGCACTCATGGTTAAGTCTAGCTGTGTTTTAATCCCTCTTGTAGGGTCAGTGTCTGTGCAACACCCACTGTGCATAGAAGTGTCAGTGGCTGCAAAGGCTGAGGGCAAGGAGATAGGCAGTGCTGCTGGGGAGATGCAATGAGTTTTGTGCATACTCAGTTTCAAAGCTGACAACAAGTCTGAGGATTTGCTTTTCTGCAGAAAAGGCTGTTTGAGCTCCCAGAAAACCAACAGGAGGAGGTGACAACACCAGGGGCTCATTGCCATTCACTCAGGCACTTCAGGGACTGTCCTTTCCTCCTCCTCCAGCAGCATCTCCCAGCAAATCAGCTCCCAAAGCAAAAAGGAGCATTGCTAAAAGTCACTCTGAGTTACGCTGTGTCAGCTCCACCCGTGGATCAGGTGCTGAGCAGGGTGCACAGGACCTTTGCTTTCACGGAGGTTGGAGTTTCAGTGGTTTCTAACGACTTGTTCAGTTGTTATGAAATTTTTGGGTTTAAAAACACAAGCCAAACAGCAAGGAGAAAAGCCAATACACAAGGCAGCACTTTGCCTGTGTCCCTGACATGATTTGGTATGCCCTGATGTTGCCTGGTTTCCTCCTGCCACCAACATCCCACTGCCACCTTGGTGCCAGGGACTTGGTACACAGATGTCTCTGTTTATAGATTTAAGAACTCTTTCCCTGTTGTAACCTTCCTCTGATGCACCTCTCAGATAAGATCCTTGAGGTTTTATATATATATATATGTGTATGTGTGCTTGTATATAAATATAGGTTACATATAGATGGTTTCCATACATAATATGTATCTATAAATATATATAAATTAATCAGAATGCAATGACTTAACTATGCTTGCTCTAAAAATGAAGCACCAATAAAAGATGAATTATGATGTTACAAGTCTCTAACAGTCAGGAAACTGGACCTTTGCTAATAATAACAATTGCAGCACGTCATACTTACTGTCCATGAGAGTATTTCATAGAAACTCAGACAGCACTAAGTGAAAAAAAAAAAAAAAAAAAGCAATCCCAATCTGAGGCCAGCACAAGAAGCTTTTTCACTGGCTGCTCTCAAGGAGGGAAACAACTTCCATTGACTTGGCGGCTGCAAGGGAGCAGGTGTGCAACTGGAGCTAAGTTTCATGGCTTGACTTTCAGGGCAAGGGGAGCAGAGATGTGCACATAGCTCAGTTTTTGCTGGGTGAATGGCATTCTTGCTTTGTAACATGGAAGTTTTTCCCTTGCTGGAAACTTTCCCCTCTCTGGTCTCTGTGTGTCTCAGAAGAAGGGAATTCAGTGTCCTGTTAGAGTAAATGCAGAGCTTGTGTTCATGGGGTTGATTTAGTACTTTGATATTATGTTGATTGAAGCCAGATACAAGTCCTATAGACAAACCCATCCCTCCTGAAGCATTAAAAATGCTTTATTTCATCTGTCATCCTGTCTTGAAGTATTTTGAGCATCTCTGAAGGTTTAAGCTTCTTTGGATGTGGTCATCTGGGATGGACTGCCAAAGGAGAGTCTACAAAGATCAAGGACAAATCTACCCCATGGAAAATCAGCTGTGCTATAGCCCTCAGGCTGGGAACCCCAGAAAAGAGCAGCTTGAGCCAACGTTGATGGAAAGAAGAAAAGAAAAAAAAAAAAAACCAAACTTGGAGGGAGGGAAGAGGTTGGCCAAACACATCTCTTGATGCTTTTTCTGTCCTTCACTACAAAGTATGTGGCTGTCCACAGCCCCTTGAGGCTTACTGATCAGCTGTTGAGCTGCTGGAGCTACTAGCAGGGCTCTATAGAGAGAAGCAGAGGAGAGACCTGACAGTTTGGAGGCCTGCAAAACAGCCTGGATGGATTCAATTCCAGCTTCAAGATGAGCAAGTAAAGCAACAACAAAGGATGGTAGCTTCAGCCTTTGAAATACTTCAGCTTACAGCATGAAGGCAGTGAAAAATAATACTTTGTTAAATTCTTGCCTAGGAAAAAAAACAACAAACAAACCAGAGCACTTCCTTTAACGACACATTAGATGACAGTGGTGCTTTTATGACTCTCTGATGAATCACTAGATGGATGCAGGGACAGACTGTTCCTATCTGAAGGTTGTTGTCCTGGTGGTTCACCATCACCCAAACAAGGTCTTCTCTTGCTCTCTGGTGGTGTCAGCAGCAGCATTTCAGCTGGTCCAAGCTCTTGCAGGGCTGATCAGCCCAAGATCACCTCTGATAGCTCAAGAGGTTGGTGTGTCACCAGCAGAGCCATGGGTGAAGGCAGCTGCATCCTCAGACCAGGCTCTGGGCTCTTGACCCCCTCACTGCCACCTCAGTGGCCTTGTCACTGCCACCTCAGCTTGTCCTTCCCACCATGGCAAACCAAGGTGTCTCTGGAGCTTATCAGGCTTTTCTTGCATTGTATCCCTCTTAATGTAGTTCATATGTTTCTCCATTTCCCTTTGCAGCCATCTGTTCTTTCCAAATTCCTTACATTTTAGATTATATATCTTTGGGTTTGATCTTTTGCATTAAAAAAATGCTTTCATTTGAAGCTTAATAGTGAGGGTTCAGTGCATATGCCAGAGTTCCTGGCACAGCCAGTGTCCTGCAGGAGCAATTACTTTCCAGTGAGTCTCTAAAATTGCTTATTTATTTCCACTTGTATGCCAAAAATACTTTCAAATCAGGACAGTTTTTTCCAGTTACACAATCACCAGAAATATCTTGAATCCATACACTTCCACTGTGGTTCAATAGTCAAACTGAAAATAGTCAGAAGTGTTTGTAAAATATGAAAAACTGTCCTCTCCCAGAACTGAGGCTTTGGAAACACAGCTCCATGTGTCCAAGTCAACCAACGCCACAAAGCAAAATCAATTCCACTTCTTTTATAACAACCCAGGGAAAAGAGCCTGCAAACGTGAGGGCAGACAGACTCTGCTGCTCTTCAGCAGCTTCCTGAGTGGAATTATCACAGCCAGCCACTTCTAGAAAGTGCTTTCATGTCTATTCATGTTGGGTTTATTTACTGCTCTTGGCAAAAAAAAAAACACCCAAAACAACGACAGTTGATTTCTGACCAACCCTGAGCTTTAGGATATTTTTGCATTAGAGCTTTTGAATTAATTATGGTTACTTCAGAACATTCAGTAGCTGCTTCTACCCTCTTTGATTTATCAAAAACTGATAAAATCTACTTTTTAGCTGAGTTTAAGCACCAGATCCTCTCCCCTCCTTGTCTTGAAGGTGTGGGTAACAAGGTGTACAATGATATTCCAGCGATCTCCAAACACTTTGCAAATTAAGGGCTCCATTTGTTTTCCTTACTCATGCATATTTTAAATTCCCTTTTAAGTTTCATCAGTTTGCATGGGTGTAATTCAGAGCAGGCTGGGGCCTTACATATTTTGCATACCAACAAGTTATGTGAGTCCAATTTCTGCAAAAAAGATTATCTGAGCATTATGATGCAGTTGAAGAGTAACTGGCTGAAAAAAAAAAAAAAAAAAAAGAAAAAAGAAAAAAGAAAAAAAATCACTGCAACAAACCCAGAGGGATTTACTTTGTAATTTTAAGAGCATGTTCACAAATGAAAGCAAGCATTGTGTCCATCAACAATGACCAGAACGGAACCAGCCTTTCTCTGAGCCTACTGAAGAACTGTGCTCTTAATTTTTAGGTTTAACTCCCTAGCAGCCTTTTTCACGTATATATAAAAGTATATATACATATATATATATGGCATCTAGACTTGAAGTGATATTGCAAAAGTAGAAATAGCACGATAAACCTTCAAAGCTGAAATAAAAAAGAACCTGTGTTTTAACTTAGTGTTGAGTATTTATACAGCCGGCACCATTTAGTCCGGCATGTTTGAGTGAGTGCAAGTCTGTGGTTGCAGTTGTGTATAAAAATATTGTAGCCTGCTCCTGCTTTAGGAACTAAACTTCAGTTCCCAATAGCTCCCTCTGTAATTCTCTTTCCAAATAAAAGGAAGAACTATTCCTGGCTCGTAACGGTGTATTTCTGTGGCTTCTTGAACTATAATGAAGGCAGTCTGGAATGTTAAAAATCACATACTCAGTGCCAGTTCTTAACCCACGGTAATTTAAGCTTTAAATGTTTTGAAGTTTACATTTTGGGTCTGTTATTGTACAGCTTTTTAATTAAAATGTTGCTGTAGTCCAGATCACTAATGCTTCTTGCTCAAAGATCCATTAACATCTATCTTAAAACCACTACTTAGGGAGTTTGATAATTTTGGTATTGAGGGCTAAGGCCATCTGCTTGGAAAATTATTTGGTTTTTATTTGGCTCCTTCTAATTGTAGAAATTCAAAGACATCTTTGATATCCACTGGATTCCAACAACAGAAACACCAGTTCTCTTTCTGTAAATGTTTCAGTGCTTGTCTCTACTGTAGAATAAATCTTGATACAGTTCAAGAAAGAATCTGCCAAGCCTGTCACTGATGAATCAGGTTTAGATTTTCTCTATGTGCTGGAGAGACAATATCCTCATTATCATCTCTGTTTTCCCACTGAAATCCTACTAAATAAATCAGAAAAACATGACAAGCTCACTTGGGGCTTCTAGATGTCATCATAACCCAATAATAGCTATTCTTAGGATTAGTAGCACCATGAACTCTTCTTAGGATCTGTAGCAGAGAGCTTTAGACTTCTGTGCTCTGAAATATGCCTTCCCATTTACACCCTACATACAAAGAAGTGAGACTTGAACCTCTCAGCTTAAGTTAAATATCTTCTTGTGCTATGTGTGAACAGGGGTAATTTAGTCCAGTATCTATGAAATGTACAAAACTTGAAAGTTGATACAACAAAGCTGATGTTTTGGTGTTTTTTGGGGGGTTGAGAGGTCCCTCTGAAAGCCAGTGTCAGAGCTGGCCCAGTTTTTGAAGGAGATTCCCATCAAGGCCCCTGGAAACATACCAACTGCCCATAGGAATAATCCAGCAGGACAGCAATGGCTTCATGATGATCCCACATATTGAGGGGGGAGTCAAAGATTTCCAGCTGAGAAGACCTGTGTGCCTCCTTGTGCCAAATAACTCATCAATTTAACTCATTTAAGATTCCTCTTTGGACAGAGGCACTTGGATACATATCATGTGCATGTAAACACACAAATACCTCTCTAAAGGACATGGGTTTAGTCCCAAGATGTTGGCCAGCCCACAGTGGGAAGCTCTCATGTCCTCCATCTGAAGCAGGTCTGCCTTGTCTGACAGCTCATTAAAACCCACAGGACCCCAGAGCAGAAGGACCCCAAAACATAAGACACTGCAGGCCAAGAAAGGAGCTTTCTACCAGCAGGAAGCACCTTGTATAATGCACAATTATACAGCTATTATTTGATTCCCATTTACTAATTGTCATAGAATCATAGAACTATTTTGCTTGGAAAAGACTTCTAAGTTTACCATATCCAACTATTAACCTAGCACTGCCAAGTCCATCACTAAACCATGGACCTAAGCACCACAATAGTATCAGTTCTGCACTAATAACAATTTCCAGTGTAGCATCCATGGGATTCTCTGTACTTCAAACAGCCCCTAGGATCTTAGAGAAACCCCTGGCAAGCTCGAAGCACGCAAGGAAACAAAGTCTTTTGCTATCCAAACCCCAGGCCCACAGCCCATCAGCCAAAAAGTACATTGAAAAATACAGTGGGCCTCAGGAGTCTCTGACTGTGTTGCCTCTGGAGGCTTCAGACCTTGAGTTTTACCACCCTGCACCTTGCTGTGATGTGCCAGGAGAAGCAAACCCCTCTGACATGTCAACTGAGATGAGCTCTTTTCAAGCCAGCCACATGGCTTTTATCCACCAACGTGACATCATATTCTACACCAAGCCTTATTTTTAGCTACGAATTTTTGTTTTTCAGGTGCGAGTAAAATGAGGTGGTGTTATTTCCACATAATCAAGGCAAAAAAAAACAGTTTCACTTTCTTTGAAGCTTTTTATCTCCCTACAACTGGATTTGAATCTCTGACTTCGTCACCACAACCCCAGAGCCATAACCACAAGGCCACATGGTCCCAGAGCTGTTTTTGGAGGTGGTAGTGATCTGAGCTATTTTAGAAGCTGCTAGCTATAAATTTCAGTTATATTTGAAGGAGGGTAAGTTAGCTTTGAAAGTCCTTGGTGAATCTGTCCTTCATTGACTAGTGGGCAATTACTGAGGCCACTGGCAAGAGCTCCAATGGAAGGCTGTCCTGCAGTTTCTACCATAAACCACCAAGTGCAAACAAACAGCAGTTGTCAACAACAGTTATACCAATTGTCCTTGCTGGTGTTACTGTCCCAAGAAGGGTTGTGACGCAGAAAGTCAGTCTTCACAGAGTCAGGTTTTCATTAGGGTGAGCCCTAAATAGCATCAAAACAAGGCAAGTTTAGAGCACTCGGCTGCCCGTGATAAACGCAAGGCAGCCACCTTGAGTCTTTTTTAAAAAAAGCTTTCACCCTGACCCTTCAGTTCATGAGGCATTTTTGCACTCTTGGTTTCCTGCCTGAAAATAAACGTGCATCTGCCATCGCATGCTGCTTGTTCCATAAACTACCCAGGCACATGCTCTGAGCTAAGACTGGAACTACAGAACTTAGGTTTGCAAAAGAAGGGTCACTTGCCAAAACAAGACTGAACTGAAAAGATTTGCTTGCTCATTCAAAGAAAGGTGCCCCTGGCACAGCCAAAGCCCAGTTGTTGGTGATGATATGAGACAAGAGCCCCAGAGAAGCAAGGAAGGCACTGCAGAACCAGTTGTCAAAAGCTGCACAATGCAGGATTCAGCTCTTACACATCTAGAAATTGTTTACATTTTTCTTTTCTCATAAGAGTAATTCTCAGCTGCAAAAGTCAACCACATCTGTGTGAGATGTAGATAACTTTGGGAGTGAAATTATTTCAATCAGAACAGGGTCATCTGAGAGATGGTGGTAGTTACTCATTCGAGATCATGCTTGATACACCCAGCTCAGGATTTCGTTGTCACTGGTGTAGCAAGACACAGCTGCTTGTGCAGTGTTACTGAGACCAGTAAAAAACCAGACATTAATTTTACTCTCTTTATCATGACACAGACAACCTCTCCCATTGGAGGTGCTCTCACACCACAGCCAAACTCCAAGGAAAAGGCAGAGGGCAAAAATGCTGCCGTTGTACAAAGCCAACAGAAGTGGTCAACGTTAAAACAGAATAATTTTTTTCTTTCTAAAAGGCATAACCTAGAGAGACTGAAGGACTGAAGAAGGAAAAATAAAATAGACAGGAATGCCACAAATCTGCAGAGCTGGGATTGTATTACCTACAATTGCCTTTAGCTGCCTAAGAACTGGCAATAACATCCCAGGGTGGGATGAATTCTCCATCACACTCTCTAAGTACAAGCAGACCCTTACAATTCCTTAGCCAACATGCTCAAGCTGTTGATGATTCAGAATGAGGGGGAGACTAAAAACACCTTACTGCCCAGCTAGCAAGAAAAGGAGCAGGTCAGGGAAATCCTCCTGCTCCAAGGAGCCTGCTCCTGACAACCGTGCTCATCCCTCCAGTGTCTGACAGAAATACTGGGATTACAGAGGCCAGGTAGATGTTACAGATTATTCTAGTTCATGACCAAAGCAACAAAAATGAATGACCAGAGAAAAATGGGACTAATGGAAATGCCCCATGAAAATCAGAAAATCACATCATCTAATGCTCTGCAGTTACCATCTCTGATCCCAAGTGATCATTACTGACAGACATGAGAAGTGGCTTCAGGGTAAGATTTCTTAGACTATTGCACAGTGTCATCTCAGGAGAAAACAGCATTCTTAGCATTAAAGGTCACATCTATTCGGATACTTGAAAGCCTTTTTGGAAGCAGGAGTCCCTTTGGAATTGCAGTGGAAAGTCTGCAAGCAAAAATAAAATCTGAAGAACTAATGTTACACATAAAACGCATGGGTAAAGGCACCAAGAAAGTGCAACTGACCTCTTCTGTTGTCTCTCAGGAAATCACAAGTCAGTTATGCCTGTTATAACTATTATTTAATAGTTGAGGAATGGCAACATTCAGAGCCTTGTGTTCAGGGCTGGACACAGGCCTTTTACTGAAGTACTCACAACAGCCATTTTGTCCTGGTTTCCAGGAAGGAAAGGTTGCTCCTGGAGCCTAAGAAAACTGTCACAAAAATCTCAAAGGGAAAAGAAAAAATAAAATAAAATTTATAAAAAACACAAACAAACAAGGAAAACATTTCACTAGAACCCATCTTTGGAAAAATATAAAAATATTTTTCCATCCAGAGAAATAACTATAAATAATGTTTGAACTACTAAAGGGGTGAACGCAGAAAAAGCCTATTTACATAGGAGCATTTTGTGCTGTTTCAGTCTAATTTGTCACCGATGTAGGAGCCTCATACGCTAACTGGAGGAAATCCAGAGCTTTCAAAGGTTTTCTGTCAGGGCTTGAAAAGTTGCCAGTTTTTTTAATGGAGCCGAGCAGTCTCAGGCCTGTTGTTCTCAGAGATTTTGTGAGCCAGGGCCGCATGTTAGCAGGAAACAGAGCCAAGTGGGCTTCCTGAGCGTCTGAGAGAGGAAACACTGTAATAAGCATGGAGGCTGTGGTTAAAAATAACTCTGGTATATAAAGGCTGCAAAGGATCCCCTCTCGCTCATACACGCCGCTGCCTCTTGGCTGGCTGCTGCGCGCTGATTCCATGTGGATGAGAGCTTTGCCATGGGATGGGAGCAGGTGGTTTTTAAGCAAAAGAAGTCAGAAAACCATCGGGGAAGAAGGCACAAAACAGCTCTCAGTCAGGCCGTTTTCAGCAAGCAGGAGCCCAGGTTTTTTTCTTTCTGGTTGTCAGGCTGAGCGAAGCTGTCGCTACGAAGTGTTTCAGGGTCTAACTTTAGGCTGAAGTAAAAGTTGTGTCGAAAAATAACTCGGGTTTTCTGCAAGACGAAACTCAAAAAAAGGGAACAGGGTGAATCATGCAAGCTCTTGAGCAACCAGAGAAAGGGCCCCTGAAATGGTTACCACCAGGCCCAGTGTGGCTCCCACCACTTCTGCTCCAGCAGCTTTAATCCCACCCTGTGGCCCCCCTTGCCCAGCGTTGGCCAACTGGAGGAGCTAAATGTGGCAACCACCGGCTGAAGGGATTTGCCACCAGCAATCAGGGTTTTGCAGTCCCTGTGCTTTGGTTTCTCAGCAAGCAGCATGACTGCCTGCTTCTCCTTGCTGAATTCATTTTGCATCAAATTGGGCCCATCTTTTTCTCCCTTCAAAGGCAGTGATTTTCCTTGCAAATGTGGGACAAAAAAACCCCACAGTGATCATTTGGCAAATTAAGGCACCCTTTCCCCTGCTGTAACCTGACACTAACACCCATGCTGAACTCCATTCTGAACACTTCTTTGTAGCCCACATTATGCTGTAATTGGCAAAAACACATTCTTCCCAGGCTTGTATTTTTATTGCAAACATTTATTTGGCACTTTATGTGGCAAATGAAAAGAAAATTTCACAACTCATTCTACAAAGTTGCATTGTATTAGGCTGTCCCTTGAAAAGCATTTTATTGCTCAAGAATAGCTGTAACCGTTCAAGGGATTTCAACAGCATTATTCACCTTAAACTACTATTGCTGTATATGCTATAGAACCAAATATTAATCATTTTGAGCAGTATCAACTCTGAGGGCTGGCACTTGATTCCATCCTAGAGCTTATTGTCAGCAGTAAGTGTGACTTTCCTTGAAGGCATATCAGATGAACAATTTGGAGTAAATTTTCAGGTGCGTGCAAATATAAGCTGCAGTTTTGTTTCTGAACAGAAGGCATTTTCTACAAGACACAAAGCACTGTTCCTAAGCTCAGACATAGCCAGGAATTGAAATAAATCAATATCTGAAAATGTAGGCATTAATAGCTCAAGGTAAAAAAAAATCAAAACTGGTCACAACAATGGACACAAGCATCTGGAAAAAAATCTGTCCCAAAATATCCCACTTTAAGTCTCAATGCTTAATCACAGCCATACAACTCATTGTGATCATGAAAAAAAAAAAAATATATATATATACCATTCTGAGTACTTCAGTGATCTAAGTCTGAGAAGGACTTCAGAGTCAAGGAAGAAAAATGAGATCAGCTGCTCTATACATACAGCCTATCCTGCAAAGATTCCTGTCTTCCTCTGCCTGGCTAATTCACTAAGCTCTGATTCATACTTCCATGTATTCAAACAGAGAAAGTAATTCCAGGCAGCAAGCAATACCAATTAACAGTGTCAAAGTTAATGAAACGCTTGCTCCACTATTCCCATTACTCAACTGCAGGACATATGAGTAATAAATAATACAGGTGCAGTACAAAGAAGGTATTTTATAAATGAGAACTGAACTCTGTATGTTCATCACGTGAAACCAGGCTTTCCACCCTGTCCCCTACATGATCTCCCATACTTTGTGTATTTGGTGAATAAACCTCCACTTACCAGACAAAACCATAACCTAGAAAGGTGGTCTGCATGCCAATGAGGGGAAGAAACCCAAAGCCTTCCTCACTTCTAAGTGATTCTCAGCTTGTGACTGGTTTTGAGCTTTGCCCAGTCTTCTCCCCCTCCTCCCCCAGTTAAAACCTGTGAACTTCAAAGTGACAAAAAAATCTGCTAAGGCAGCCAGCTGCATCTGCCCTGCTGACTCAGCCTGCAACAGAGCTCACAAATTAAAAAGAGAGAAAAGTGCCTCTGATTAGTTCTTTGAACACTTTTTCAAACACTTTTTCTCCAATGCTTTTTCCCCCCTGCACTAATTAAACCCCAAACACAGTTCTCACTTCTAAAACCAGTTAACTTCCCATGTCTTACAACATTACTAATTGTCCCAAGTGGACATAAGAGATAAAGACATCCTTTTACTTTCTCTCCTGCCACCTCCAACCAATTATGCACAATCTCTACTTAAACACAGACCAGGAAAGACGTGACTAGTATGAAATTTCCCAGTGTAACACCCATTCCATTCCAGAATTAAAGGAGTTTCATCTTAATGAGCTCCTTGCTTTGTGGAGGCTACTAAATGTTTGTAAATAGTAACAATAATTCTTCTGAATGAAAGCACACAGGTACTCTCCAGCCTATGGTCCTCTTATTCCACACCCTCATTGCCCATTTCTTCACTGGAGATTTGATTCTGTAATCAAAATATTTGGCAACAACTGAAACCTGCTGGTCATAATCAGTGACTGGTAACCTAAGCAGTTTCAGTGATACAATGAAACACACTTGCAGAGTTTCTGGAACTGTGGTAGCATTTCACAGTTCTGTAAAAACAGAGGGGAAAAAAAATAAAAAATCTCTCAAATGTGTTTTTAATTGACAGCTGAAAGGGACATCTGCAATACAACATATGTGCATTCAACACGCACATCAGTACAATCTGGCAGCAACACAACTACATACCTAGTCAAAGCTGATAATTAAAAAGCTGGCAGGAATTGTTTAGATTTGAAGAGTCCCCAAATCAAAAATGACAAAAAATCATTTACAGCTGAACACTACCATCCTTCACACAGCAAAATGAAGTAACAACACATAATTCCCTGGATTAAATTCATTAAATAAATGATTTTTTGCATGAGTTACTGAACCATGAACATATTTCAGTGAAGGGAACAGTATTTTCTTACACATTTCTGAGAAAGGCTTTCTTTTTATGAGCTGACTTATTTATTGAAATGGAATTGAAGCTTATTTTCCCTTTTCATCGATGGATGTCTGCCTAGCTAAAATGGGCAGGGGTAGAAAGTGGCAGTGCTTGACATTTCCTCATCTTGGTGAGCTGAGTTCCTAAGGCTTTCACTTAAACCAATTAAGATTGCCATCAGGATGAATGACAATGATACAACTGTCCACAATCATGCTGCAAAAGTGGAAGTGCTAAAAAATATTTCTCTTCTCTCTTTGGAAAAAAGCCAGATGCTCTATTCAGATCAGACAATAATGATGTCGAAATACTTTCCATTCAGTAACTAAGGAATACGTTAAAACAACTGCTGCTCAGCTCTAACAATATTGTTGCCAGGTCTGGGTAACTTACGAGTGTTTCAAAAGAACCAGCTAAGGACAAATCCAGATGGTTAATGTTATTGTCAATCGGTTTCAGAACAGCAGGGAAGCCCCAGGTGACTTGAAGAATGCTAATATTATGTCAATGTTTTAACAGGGTAAACTGATTGACCCAGATAGGCCTGTCAGCACTATATAAACCTGGGCAAAAGACTGGAAGGACTTTATACATAAAAAGAATTAAAAATAAAAATGGTTTTATTAATGACACTGTTTTTTAAATAAGGCAGAAGTGCTGATGTAATGAGCAAATCTCTGTAAGGAATTGCCTCACTCCAGGATGATTTTCACAATGAGAAACAAGAACATGACAAATCAATATGGTGTGCACATGTGCTCTGGTCCAAACACAGGCTGATACATCTTGAAATCTAATTTAAATTTTAATCAAGCAGGTTTATTAGTTCTTGATCTTATTTTATCATCACTTACCATTCAAAATCGTTTAACAATGACCTGGAAGAAAACAGAAACTGGAAGAAAACAGAAACTGTTACTGATAAAGCCCTGAATGACAAAGGTCAGGGAAGTGCAACATAATTTGAAGAACATTCTAATGGTTAAAGAACTGTTACAACTGTTGGGCTATCCAGGCAAACACCACACATGGCTGTACAGACCAGCTGAAGGCCATACTTCCAGGTCTGATAAGTGCAAGAAGCTCTGATTTTTGGCATAGACAAAAAGAAGTTCCTACCTAGGCCAACAGGTTAAAAAAACTGAGGCAGCAAAATTGCTCTCCTGGAGATGGCAAGTGTAAGATGCCTCTTTTTTGGGGTTCTTTTGCAGTTTCTACCTTCCATCTATGCAGTCCTAAATATGCTGGATTCCTCCCAGATTTCCCAAATGTTTCATGATGCTTCTTAGTCTGGCACCATGGCCCACCAGCACTCCCACCATCACCTCCCAGGGCTCTGCTCCACCTTCCAGTCTCACTGCACCCCCGTGTGTTTTCTATCACATTTATTGCAATAAATTAATCTCATTAAAAAGCCTAGAACCAGCACTGAGTACAGATCACATATGGACCTGATGTTGGTGCTGAGAAGTGATGTCTCAGCTTCACATTGTCTGTTGCTCCACATATCCAGGGCTCAGACCTCAAGAAAGAGTTTGAAAATAAGCACATAGTTCAGAAGAGAATCACAAAAACACTAAAGGAAAATATGTCATCCTAAAAACTTAATGAACCCCATTAACTTCAGCTTATCAAAGAGGTGGTTCCTCTTTGTCTTTAAGTCCCTGAATGGGAACCATCTCCAGTCATTATATGTCTGGTCAAAAAGGCTCCTTTATCCAATTAACTCATGCTGATACTTTAATCAGATAAAAGACCTCAAGGATTAAATCACTCTCCTTAAATTAAGAAATGCCTCTCAAAAAAAAAAAAAAAACACAAACAAACCTGCATATTTCATTTTATGTGGTTGTTTACATAATTTAATCAACTTCCTTGAGAGCAGACTCTACAAAGTACTAACCCAGAATCTGAAGTTTAAATTAGCAATAAAAAAAAATAAAAATCATACAGAAAACAAAACGATAGCAATTTGAGATGCAGGCAGGGAAATCTTGTGATAATGCTTTTCTCATTTAAATATGAAGTGGTTAGTCACAGTGTTACTAGCATTGTGACTTGGAACGTTGCTAAGAGGGCTCATTCCCAGCTCGTTTACCCTGCTATTATTACGTTTGCCCTAGGTGCAGTGAGGACTTTCTGAAAACAATCCCATGAGAAAGGAACTTTTCATTTGTTTGTTTGAGCTGTGTAACGACTCAGAGTGCTCTAGCAGCCAGGTGACATGGGTATTCTCACCAACCCATCCAGCTGCAGTATGTCACCAAGGGTTCATCACCCAGCCCCAGCTTTGCTTCTTCTAGTAACAAGTGGAATCTTGATCACAATCCCTTAAAAAGTTTCTCTCGATGTAAAAGCAACAAGAGAGATCACCAGCAACACCTAAGAAAAATCAACTTGGACGTACAAAAACGGCTGAGCCTGTGTTTACTTTGGCTGGGAGACAAATAACACATCATTTAGCTCTCCTCTACCCACAGCAGATTAACAAATACTTTCTAATCTCACATTCTTCACATTTATACACCAGTGGCATCACTCCTGATCGGTGCTGCCATAACTGAGGTCAGTGCCAGAGGCTTGGGTTTAGATATTTAACATAAGTGTTGCATCCAGCTAAAGGCCAGAAAATGTCAGTGCAGCGATCACGGACTAAGTGGAAGGTCATGGCAGAGTTTTACTCAATTTATGCAGAACTAGTGACTCACAACATACATAAACTCTCACATTTGTCTCATCAGGTTTAGTGTAGCTATAGTTTGTTAGCTGTGCTGCTTTACTTACAAACAAAAAGAAACCAAAAGCAGTGAACTTACTATTTTGTGTGCTTGGCTTTCATTCTCAATGCCCACTAAATGTTTCCTTTATGCAAAGAAAAAAAAGTTAGGTGACAGAGGCAGTGCAGTGCTATCAATAAATGTCCTTCCAGTGCCTACTGGAAGTCAGCATCTGACTTGAGCGTCTCAGCGAAACCTACACAGTTGTATATCCTAGAAACAAAATATTTTGTTATAGCTGTTGCTGAAATCACAAGCACATAAACTGACACAGACATTTGGAGCGTGTTATCAAGGGAACATTCACATTCATTCGGAATTCATCAGAGTCTATTTTCTTGGCTGACTCACAGCAGCATATATACGTATTGTACACTCACTAACATTTTATTAGAGGAAAAGAGTTTACATTGAAAGATTACACAAGTGTGACATTACAGAGCTATGAGTCATACATCTTTGTGTACTTCGTTACCATGCATTCAGTGTATTGATTTTGCTCCAGTCACAGGAGTTTGGCTGCTCCTCCTGGCCATCCTGTGAAGTTTTTGAATAAAAAGTATAGAAAGTTAAACAAGAGATACTCATTATTTTAAAACATGTGTAGCTATTGAAAAGATCATTTACTCATCCTAGCAACCGTGCTTTCTTGAGATGGCTATGTACAGCCACAAGCCTGGGATGGGCTGTAGCAAACATGCTCAAAATGCTTCTGAGAAGCAGAGCCCATCAAGGGCCATCACTCTTTCCCCTCATGGGGCACACAGCCCATAAAAGTGAGAGTTGTTCTGCACTCTTCTGATCTCCAGCTCACTTAGAAATCCTTTTAGAAGTGACTGCAAAGGAAATACGGAGGAGGTAAGGGGAAAGCATAGCTCTTTCTCTAAACAGGCTCTCAAAGAATCAGTCTGTCCTGTGATAGATCATCATTTTTCCACCGTTAAGAATTGCCACTTTTGCTCTTGTGCTCTTGGATGACTGCCAAGGAACTGTGACCCTCAAAACCAGGAGTCTAGGGCACGTTATCAAAAATTATTGGAGAACAGCTCCTTCAGACTGGGCATCTGAGCTAGAGGCCAAGGCAAGGGAGAACAGTCTTTCCTTCTGAAAAACTCAGCCCAGGACCATAAATTGGTTACGGCCAGAGGAGATCACAGAAGCTACTTGCATTATTTCTTTCATAATGTCATAGGGAAACGTTGATTTTGGCAATCTTTGTGCAGCAAATGGAAACTCTGCTAGAGACCAGGACTTTACTACTAAACGCCAGTCTCCAGCATTTTCCTTGCAGGGACACTGTGCAGGAGTGGCATTAAACACTTTTCCATCCGAATGGAGATGGTTCCTTGAGACCTGAGGGTGATGAGGGCATCTGCCTCCCTTGCTCTTACCCCTCCCATGCCCGCTCTTGTAGCCTAGGGATGGGGCCAGATTGTGGGGCAGCCACCCTGAGGTTTGTGGGGCCAAACCCCTCTTTCATGGTCTCTTTGCATCCCTGGGGCAGGGCCCCACACCCCAAACAGGTCCCTCATGGTCTTTCTCCACTCATGGTCCCCTAAGCTCATGAACGTCCCTTGATGTCCCCAGGGCTGGGATCCCCTCTCATCCCTCAGCATCCCCAGAATGGACAGAGATCCCTCAGCTCACAAGGGTCCTTTCGTGTCAGTGTGGCAGAGACCCCCCTCAGTGTCCCCTCAGCTCACAGGTCCCTTGGTGTCCCCTCAGCTCACAAGGGTCCCTTCGTGTCAGCGGGGCAGGCCCCTCAGATCACCAGGGTCCCTCGGTATCCTCGGGGCAAGGACCCTTCAGTTTCCACTCAGTTTTTTCTCAGCGGCCGCAGGCAGAGGCCCGAGGCGGGGGTCTTGGTCTCTTGGTCGCACTTCCACCTCTGGGGGGGTCTCCGCTCCACACCGCCAAGCCCCGCGCTGAGGAGAAGGCGGACAGGGAGGGGGGGTACCCGGACCCGCTCCGCTCCGCCCCGCTCGGGCTGGGACCCGCCGCCGCGTCCTTTTATACCGGGGCTAAATTTAGGCTGCGCCCGAGCCGCTGCCTCCCGCCCGCCCCGTCCGGGACGCGTTTCCTCCGCTCCCTGCAATTGGCTTGAGGGCGCCCGCGCCCGCGTTATAAGGTGGGGAGGGCGGCTCGCCGCGCCGTCCGCCGTCCCGCCCGCACCATGGCGCTGACCGACACCATTCTGCCCTCCTTCGCCACCTTCGCCAGCCCCTGCCGCGAGAAAGCCCTCCACGAAGTGAGTGTCGCCCCACGCTTCCCTCCCGCCGCCTCGCTGAGGCCGGCGCGGCTCATCGCACGGATGGTGCCGCGGCCCCGCTTCTCCCGATCTCCTCCCCACCTCGAACACCACCTCTAACCTTCTCCCTTTTCTTTCTCCCCCAGAGGTGGAAGTGCGACCAAGAGACCAAGACCCCCGCCGGCACCTGGGGTGGCCTCTCCCCGCGCAAAGAGGATGAAGATCTCAACAACGTGCTGGATTTTATCCTTTCCATGGGCAGCGACGGCTATGGCCAGAGCGCAGCCGGTGGGGATTATCCCCCTGCCCAAGGGGAGAGCGGCGGCTTTTACCAGACAAACCCGTCCCCGGGTTGCTACAGTGCCCTGGAGCAGGGCAGCCCCCCACCCTACAACGCCGGCATCGTGCCGGAGATGATCCGCTCCGAGATGGACTCTAACTACTGCCCTCCTGGCAATGTCCACGGACGGTTCTTCGTGACACCCAGCTTCGGGGGCCCACAGTTCGTTGACAACATTAAGCCCGAGCCTGACATGGACAGTTATGGACCGGTCTTGGGTCTGGTGCCCCAGGCTTGCCCGAAGATCAAGCAGGAGGGCAATGCTACCTGCATGATGGCCTACGAGCAGCCCAGGGTGGCCAGCTCCCCCCAGATCCCCGGGGCAGAGACCCCCCCGCTGAGCCCTGACGACCTTATGGTGAACGACTGCCACACGCAGATGATGTGCCCCTCGTCCGTGTCCTTCCAGCAAAGTTACCACCCACCCTCTGGCTTCCACCACCCGCAGACCCATCTCCAATACCAGAACACCTCCCAGTTTGGCCTTTTTGAGGACACCCTCCCCTTACAACCCTCTGCTCCCAGAGGCATGCTCACCCCTCCTTCCTCTCCTCTGGAGCTGCTGGACTCCAAACCAAAAAGAGGACGTCGGTCCTGGCCACGGAAGAGGACAGCCACTCACACGTGCACCTATGCAGGCTGTGGGAAGACCTACACCAAGAGTTCTCACCTGAAGGCCCACCTCAGGACACACACAGGTAAATAAATACAGATGATTGCTTCATCCAGAGATGCTGGTGCATGCCGGTTGCCATTGCTGCCTGTATAAAACAGTTTGCAACTTTAACCCTGTAGTCTCCTAAAGGCTAGGAGTATTCATGGTGTAGCTACGACAGGTGGTCAGATCTGTGATGTCCAAGTCTATTCCTATGCAGATGTGGGTCAAAGCTTTTCTAAGGGCTTCCAACATCCTGTCTCTGGAGATGTTTAGAGCAGGAACAGATCAGCACAGAAATACAGATCAGTAAAGGAATTGCTGGAGCAGCCTGTTTCAGCTTAGAAGCACACGGATCTTGCAGAAAGGCTGGGTAGCAAAGAAAAGGATATGCTGAGATCAAACTCGGAAGGTTGCCATGCATGTGATGCTGCCTGGAGGTGGGAGTGCCACGCTGAGTCACGCTCTGTCTGCTTTCTCCCACAGGTGAAAAGCCCTACCACTGCAACTGGGAAGGCTGCGGCTGGAAGTTCGCTCGCTCTGACGAACTCACCCGTCACTACCGCAAGCACACCGGCCACCGGCCCTTCCAGTGCCACCTCTGTGACAGGGCCTTCTCCAGGTCAGACCACCTGGCTTTGCACATGAAGAGGCACATGTAGCCCCAGAGGCTCTGAGCTGCCCACAGTGGACGTTATTTAACTGCTCAGGTGCAGAAGCGTTAAAAACTTGTAGCTGGTACTACGTAGGAAGGCACCGCCGCTCCCGCGATGGAAGCCGAGGAGGGTTTGACACAAGGAGACTTAGCCAGTCATCTCCTGAAGAGAATCTGACGTGACTGTATCAGTGAACCAGGAGAACAGGGGTTATTTATGCAGCTTCTGTGAAGGGTAAACTCCATTAAGACTCCATACAGATTGTATAGAAGAAGCTGTAAATATGTTCTTTTTGTTCCGATTCTAACTGCCCAGTCCTCAGCTTTACAAGACAATGTTTGTATGGAAACTGCCTGAAGTTGACCCTAGAAGAGATTAAATGAATGTTACTATAGCTAATGATGTTATTTTAGATCTCAGTTGAAGACATGGCTAAGAGAACACTCCTATTGTCAGACTGTTTGTTTCACAGGTGCAATAATATTCTTGTCTGCCATGATCTACACTAGAAGTACAGGGCTTGATGTCTTGTAAGAAAATAACCTATTTTACTGTAATTTTTTTATATATTGTAAATAATTTTATACAATGAGAAATATTGTATATGTAAATAGAAGACAAATGGGTATTTTGCCTATTTCTGTTTTTATAAAAACGTAATTTTTCAAAGTTTGAAAACATTTCATCTTTTTAATAAAATGAGTTTTTAATTGCTGTGATTTTTATTCTCCTTTGAGATCTCCCTGTTACTTTCTTCCCTTGATGGCTAGACCAGCCACCACCTATGTTTTAAATTATCAAAAACCATAAGAAGACGCTTAAAAAAATCTGAGCTGTGTATTTTTCTAAAATAGGTAACAGAGTACCTAATTCTTTCTCAGCAGTAAGCAAGGTACAATACAGTGTTCTATCAGAAAATCAAATAGGAAAGTAGATCACATTCAAAATATGCTTCCTAAAAATGGTTAAGTAAGCAACACTGTAATTTCAGTCTCATTTCTAGTTTATGCTAGACTATTTTAATAGCATCCTTAATGTTTTCCAGATGCAGTTACAGTTTTGCCAGCAGTGTGTGGGTTTTTACTATAAATTTAAACATTGCATTTTTGTAATTACGGAGGCTTATTTTAAGGCATTCTTGTACATAAATTATCCTCGCTCACAAGAGCTCAGTGCAGAATTCCAACAGAACAGTAGTGGAATTTAAACATCACAACACAGGTTAAAAAAAACCCCTTCACAACTCATTCCCAAAAACTTCAATTAGTTTCATAATTTTGAACCCCACCTAGGTTTCAGGAGCTAAGGAAGCTATTTACTATTTTGAAGGAACATAAGTTAGCCAGGATTCTAGATTCTGAAAATTTAATTTGAAATAAACTGGGTACTGCAGCAAGTCAAATAGAGTCACCCCCAAAAAAGCTTTTCCACAGCTGTAAATGAGCTCAGAAGTGCAATTACCTTGAAATTCTGATGAGGATCCTGTTTTCACAGCTACAGTTTTGTGGTGAGCCTCGACAGAACAAAATCACTGTTAATTAAGTATGCAGAGTCAGCTTCATATTGGAGCATTTTCCTCAACATCTGGGTGCTTGGAATTTGGTTTTAATCAAGTTTGTGACATTTTTCAGACTTTACAAGTTAGAATACACAAGACTGAAATCAACAGGAATACATTTAAAGTAACTACAAATATAGCTATTCTTCTGTGAAAGCAAAGCCTGCAGTTGCTCATGTGGAACAGATGTATTTTGGGCTTCTAATCATTGACATGGAAGAATGATTTCCACATTTCACTTTTATAGCTCTTTCAAAGTAAAATATAAGAGAGATTTAACGTTTCTTCATTAAAAACAAAACTCATTTGCTAGGAAAAAAAAAATTTAAAAATTGCTCAATTTAATTCCAGAAAGTGAGGATGACTTAAAGATGTTCTAAAATTAGCCCATTCATTGTTGCAACAGTTCTAGGTATTTCCTTCTCTTTCTCCATAGCCGAAGGTTTTCATATTTCAGCTTGTCCTTTGGTGTTTAGAACACAAGTTTTGAAATGAGTTCTTAGCCTTACCTTTCCATAGTCACCTGGCATTCCCCTGCTCTTTCTGAAGAAACAACAGTGTTTTTAGGCATTCCTTGGGTTTCTGTAACACAGTGCAATCTTCAACTATTCCCTCTTTCGTAACATAATTAAGAAAGATGCAGAGGTCTGGCAGCTCACTGCAGTGGGCACAGCCAGCCCTCAGAACCCAGTCCCCAGAACTCTGCAGCACTTGGAGGAGAACTTGGAAGCTTCTCCGGATGCTTCTCTGGCTCTGCTCATCCCCATCTATCTCTGGTGACCTCTATTAGAGGCAGGGTACTGAGAGACGTGGCCCTTTGGTCTGGGCACTTTGGTATCCTCCCAAATGACAAGGGTGTAAGACAGGTGTACAGCCAGGGAACCAGCACCAACTGTGCCTGTAAGCAGATAGAACAGTCACTGTGTTCACCAACCCTTCAAAAACCACTCGGGTGGCTCCTCTGGAGCACCCACCACAATGGCACGGGTGCTCCTCTGCCATGGGAATGCCCAATCTTCCCTTTGCTGCTGTGAATCATCCAGATGTAAGGGTCACAACCCTTGGTCCCTGCTCTTGGCCACTAGAAAGGTCTTCAGATGAACAGGTTGGGTCCTCTGAGCTTTTAGATTTGTTGTGACTCACTTGTAAATAGGGCAGAGCCACCCTCATCTAGAAATATTAAAAAAAAAACAACTATGTAAAATACATAAATACAGGCCTCTAAAAGTGGGGAGAAACAGGGAGGGAACTCTCATAAAACTCATGACCAACTTCATATTAATTGTCTAAAGGAGGGTACAGTTGATAATTTTTGTGTGGTCTTCACAGGAAACTGCAGGTTCTTGAATCTCGATATCATCTTGTAGCAGAAAGAAAGAGATGCTGATCTCATTCTTCCCACAGTTGATTACAAGTTATTGTCAACTCTGTCTCCCCTTTTTTCAAAAAAAAATGACCTTAAATTAGTACATACAAAGATGTGTTGATGTGATCCCAGCAATCTACCAAGCCTCCTCTAGCCAGCAGGAAATCACTAACGCCCTGCAACCTCTTTTCTAGTAACAGACCATCAGGGCTTCATCTTTTAAGTCATTTTCTTGTAATTAACACAAAAGACCCAAATTCCCAGATGCCTCTCTGGGAGCATGCAGTGAAGTCCTGCCCTTTCCATCTGCAGTTAACCTGGATTTGATTTGGACCCACCAGGGGAAAAAAAAAAAAACAAACCCAAGAAAAAAACAACAAACCAAGAAGTTGTAGTTAGACCAAATGGGAGGAAATGTAGAGTCTGTTGTAAACAAGATTTTCACACATATTCTTGTAAGATACCACGGTGCTGGGGTCACTATACCTGCAAAGGTTGATTGCCAGATTAGACAGCAAGTACCTTAAGTGCAGAAATGAGCAAATCCTGCCCAGTGTTCCTAGTGAAAGTCTGAGCAAGTATTTCTGAACTCGAGACACCATCCAGAGGGGTGTCTGTTTCAAGTTAGTTCATCCCACTCCTGGATTCAAAATGCTGTTTCACTACACTGAAAATAGTTTTCCTCACCTGCTGACTTCAGAAGAGTTCAGTTAAACCTGTATGAGGTGGGGACTCTGCAGAAACACAGGACTGCTGAGGCTGTTGAAACAGCACCCAGAGCAGAACTGCCTCCTGTCCTGCCACCCCGAGGGGCTGTCACCATCTCCTGGCACCTTCCAGCTGTGGAGTGAGACACAGAGCAGCTCAGCACCACACCAGCACCCTATGAGCAGCTCAGCACCATGTCAGAACCCTGGTGAGCAGGCAGGCAGGGCACTTTCATATCCATTTTTTCAACTCTCAAGTGAAGGGCTGGACTAAAAACTCCCCAGCTTTTCTGGAAGTTCATTTCAGATTTGCAAGTTTTGCAGACGATCACAGTTGGGGGAGTTTAAGCTTTAATTTTGGCCATTGCTCATCTCGTGCAGGGACAGGGTTGGGGGTTCAGCCCCTGTGAGTCCTTGGTTACTCGCAGCCATTTACAAACTGCCCAAAAACATTGACTCGTTCTAAACCTTGGTCCTCCATCCACAAGTGCCAAAAAAAGTTTGTCCAGTCTTCAAATTATAGGACTGTGCGGTTCTGTGGTTTTCTGTGGTAGAAGCTCTGTGGTTTCTAAAGCTATTTTGTGCACCTAGAACACAGAGTAGCTGTTAGACTTTTCTTAAATTGAATTTTTGAAGCCAGAATCCCAAGCTCCAGCAATTTCTTTTGCTATATTTAAATAAAACAACTACGACCAAGTCATGTAAGCCATTGCTATGGTAACTAGCAGTGTTGGGGGGAAACATAAAGAGGAAAATTGAATCCAAACCCCATGTAATTTAATAAAGCTATCCCTGTTGCTAACTCTGAAATGTACCTGGTGGCATCTACGAGCCTTAAAATTCCTGCATGTCCTTGCAGCAGCTGCTCTCAGTCGGGTCTCTAACAGGTCCCACCTGCCCAGGACTCATCCTGCGTGCCAAGAACAGAGTGGTTAGAGCTCCCAAAACTCACTGGGACTGCAGCAGCCCCTCTGCAGTGGCTGAAGAGCCAGGCTGAGGCATGCATCCATCCCCAAATGCGCTTCCCATAGATTCTGGAGGAGGTGGAATATATTTACAAGCCAAACACCAGCAACCTAAAGCACGTAGCCATACACAGTTCACAGGCTCTGGATGTAACCAGCTCAACTTATTGATTCCCAGAGGCTCCTTAAAGCTCTCTACTGCTTAATCCCAAATAATCAATTCCCCATCACTTGAGCTGAGGTTGGGTTCATGGCCTCTGCCACAAACAGAGCTCTCAACTTGAAGAGCACAGGGGAGGCAGGGATTTATCCTAAACTTGTAAGGGAGGAAATGCGTTTGATTTAATCTTTTGAGGTCTGACTTTTCAGCCACAGCTATTTGATCTTATAATTTATGTAGACACAAAAAAAATGAGTCACATGCACTGCTCTAGAGACTGGAGCTGTATTAACTTTAACTAAACCACCTTTCCAAGCACAAGGAAAACAGGAGCAACAAACTTTTCATTTACTCTGTAACTAGAGCTTCACCTGCTTATTCATCTGCTCCAATTGTAATTCCTTTAACAAATAAAAAGCATTCTGTCCTTTGTAGTAAGCATAAATCCAGCAACACAGAAATTGCAGATGTACTTGCAGGTTTGTAATTATATCCAGGATCCCTTTAAACCACTTTTACTTTGGTTTCTTGCACTTCTTCGAGCTCAGAGCATTCCTGGAGTTCTGACCTATCATTATGTCATCAGGAAACATCTGGAATATCACGGTGGACATCCCCTGTGACATTTAATGTATTGGGTGAGAAGCTGCTGAGCCTGAGGCTTAAATACAAACCAAAACACACACAAAAGAATCCTCAAATCCCCAAACCCACTTTTTTTTTTGTTTTTACAGCCCATGAACAGTGTCAGCACAAGTGGTTTTTGATTTACAAACGATTTTATATCACAAGCACTTGCAAAACAACGGGTATAGGATGTCTGGATGTCCTTCCAGTGGGTGCAAGGGATGTGCAGAGAGAGCAAAGGGCTGTTCTTCTGTACCCTCTCCTTCTGAAAAGCTGTGACTGAGGACAACATTCATGGGAAGATAAACAGCAGAAAAACATTGTGTTTGCAGCTGGCAAATTCATCAGTAGGGAAGGCTGTAGACTTCATAAGAGATGCTGTATCAGCACCAATAAAATATTTTAATTGCGGTCATTCCATTATAAAACTGCTAAGCAGACAGGAGGTGACACGTTCAGAGTGACTACACTGACAGTCAGGAACAGCAGACAGGGGATTCAGCAATTTTCTCCTGGTATCACTTCAAGGGGAAAAAGACACCTGGAATTTCAGCAGTAGGGATGACAACAAAGGCTTGGAGAGTGGGGTGGTCATACTTGGTACAGTCAAACAAATGCTAGTTGGGTTTGTAGCTTCCAGTTCCTTTCCACATTTTCCATATGGAAATGTTTCTTCTCAAACAGGATGCCTACTCTTCCCTTCCCAGCAAAGAGCCTGTTGGCCTCTACATGATGCCTGCCACAGGGAACCCTTTGGGATTAGACATGGACAATGTGGATTAAGCAGATGTTTGGGTGTTAGGATGAGTATGTTGTCATTGCCCAAAAAGCAGAGCAGGAGCAAAACATGGAGCTGTGGAACAAGCAAAGAGAAGTGGAGCATTACACAAGGAGAGAACCTGGCTAGGAAGTTGTGCCTGCCTGTGACACACTACAGTCAAATCCTGCCTTCAAAATGTCAACATACTAAAAATAATTGCTGGAGAGCAATTTCAAGAGAAACCTGTCTTGGTAAGCTGTTGTTAACCATGCCAATGTGTGCAGAAGCAGAGTAAATAAAACAAACAGATGGGAGAATAATGAGTCAAAGTGAATAATGTGGAATAGTATGACAGTGAGGTGTGTTTTTCCAGCCAGCAGAAAGGGTTTGTCCGTGATGATCTCTCTGACCCCCCCCAAGGATACATTTTTGAGATGTTTAGCATTGCAGCACAGAAACTGTTTTGGAAAGGGTGCAGTGTTGGATTTTCTGACTGGTCTATACAGACCTAACGTGGCTGGGATAAGGAAGAGGGGAAGGACAAAAGGGAAAACACCATGCAGAGGGCACCAGCCAAGAGAGAAAAAGGTCTCAAAGCAGAGTCAAGCAGTTGTTCAAAGCAAGATTCACAAATTGACACAAAAGCTTGTGGAATAATGGACAAAACAACCCAACACAGACAAGAATGATTGCCAAAGTCTCAAGAGCTCCAAAAAGTAACTTTTCATTTATTATATTAAACAATAACATTTCTCTTATTATATTAAACAATAAACACGAGATGGGTTAAAATTAAAATACCTTTCAATTTGTTATGATACTTGAAAGATAAATATAACAACAATAATGTACATATTTGGAGATTAGTCAAATTTAGGCCAACATTGCAGTTTCCACTTTGTGTTTTCACCTTTTTTTGGGTCAGACTAAAGAACATTGCATCAGAAGGGACACCAGAAGAGCACTCTGTAATCGTAACAGCAGAAGGAACTGTAGTCACCAGGAGTTTTCATTCTAAAGTTAAACTTAAAGAGGAAAGCAGAAGTTGGAAAAATGAAAATTCAATTTTTTAACAAATAAGCCTTTATTTATAAAACTTTCAAGTAAAAAGAGCAGTATATCAACTGAGAAAACAGGTGTGTCAATGAATAACAGGTAACATATTTCCTCTAAAAATAAATCTGATTCCATCACTCAAGCAAAATCCCTGTCTAAGAAGAGATGTTTGTGTGAAGTGTAGAGATGCATGGGTTGACATACCAAAAATTTCCACTGGTGTAGGAAGATGTCTGAACCAGGTCATTACTAGCACAGATCAATTCACTTTAACAGAATCCCAACTCTAAATGAGGATTAAACAGAAATTAAATTCCTGAGAAGAAGGAATAAAATGCAGAAGAAGGAAGAAATCAAGCTCTTACAAGAGGGAAAGCAACAATTCTACTTGGACCAGAATTCCTTGGGCCTCAGTTCTACAGAATAAATACTCTTCTCAATGGAGAAACACTAAAGAAGAAATAGTAACCCCAAAAGGATTACAAGAAGAATCCAAGAAAAGTGCATTATCTTTGAGCATAAGATGACATAATCATTTCTACAAAGTTTCTGCCGACAGATTTCACAGAGAGGAATTAAAAAGAAAAAAGGTTACAGTCAGACTCAGCTTGGAATTTCCTACACTTTGAGCACACATCACAGGGAACAAAATGCAGTGAGGACTGATGAGCCTCTTAGGGCAGAGTTTTTATAAGGAAAAAATTGCCAATATAAAAATATTTCATACAGCATTATTGTAAAAGTACTACTTTTATGACCAGCTGTTTTTATTGCAGAATGACTGGTAGGTTTTACAACAAGACTATCTGAATGCAACTTAGGGAAACCACTCGAGGCAAATGTGAACACACTGGTCCATAAAGGATAATGTGGGTAATTCAATACCTGTGTCCTACATGCAAGGTCTGCATGCGTAGGTTCCACGTGAATAATTGTCTCTCTTTCCTGTTTTAACTGTTGTGCCTCAGTGCTGTGTGCAATTCATGGTTTTCCATGAGTCATTCCAGCAGTGACGAGAACTCTGCATAAAACACACATGTGCCACCATAAACGTGGACTCAACTCTCTGTGATTACTCACTGCACCACAGAGTCTAATAATTTATCTGAGAAGAAAGTAGAATCACCTCCATGACTTCCTCAAAGCCAAGAATGCAATGGATTGTCATTCCTCCTGAAGAAAAAGCTTAGGTGGAAATGGAGGAAAATCAGAGTTGAAATCCAGACGACAATTATGTGCAACCTATGGAACTGGAATGAAGCAAGTAAAATGTGTTTTTCTCCCTTAGTTTGTGACTGTTTGGGGTGTATGGGAACAGCTCCTCAAAAAGAATTTTTACCAAAGGCAAAAAAAAAGAAGGGAAACTACAAGCAACTGAAGGAGAAAAACCATTGCCTCAGCCTAGAAAAAAAAAAAAAGATATGATAATTATATCCAAGATCAGATATTGAGCCTATGTTTCAAAAAGACCCTTTAAAAACTTAGAAGGATGCAAGATCTCATCCAGTGCAGATGACACCTACTTTCTGCCAGGTTTCTCTTACACTTGGCACAGATAGTGAACACAGGTTTTCATGCCAGCAAAAGTAATCTTGAAGAGTATTTATCACGAGCAGTAATTTATCTTTTCTTTTTTTTTTCTTTCACCAGAACTTTGAAATTCTAAGAGCCATGATCTGAGCTGCATTTCTGTAAAAATTCCATTTCTGTATCCATCTCTGTTTAGAGAATACATACATACACACAAGCATTAATACATAGAATATATATGCATATTCTACATATTCATTGTATATACACACTTTATGTACAGCACAAGTAACTATATACTAGAGATAGTATGTGGACATATATAGTATATACACACACTATTATTACATTATACAATACTCTATATATATATATATACACATAGACACAAATAATATGGATCTCATAATGTACAATGTATATGCAGGGCGTATACTCACATTTTATATATCTTGCATTGTACATATTTTCTCTGCCCAAATAGTGAGAGGACTATTTGTGCTTTAAATTTCACTGTTCTGGAGGAAGAAGATCAATGTCTTGTGAGAAAAGTTTCTGCCTTAGAAAAACAAGTGCAGGTATTCTACAAAACACTGAGTTACAAGCATAAGGGAAGAAGGTGGGTAATCCTTCTTATATGGAAAACTGTACTAAATGCAATGGGGAGAAATCACAGCTAAGTTTTCTTCTCCTGCAGTGTCTAAAATTCTGAATCAGTAGTGTTTTAGTAAAGCTAAGGTTATTAAATCTCCAAGTTCCTCACTACACTGCATAGAGAACATGTTCTGTCCTTGTTCATTTGCTTGATCTCCTGTTACTGTCCAACTACAAAGAATGAATCAATAAGGAAACAGGAAAATGGACAATTCATTCTAACACTACATGGCATGCTACATTAATCCACATCTCTGGCTTTCCTGCTGGACATCTTGAAAACACCGACTCATTGCCTTAGAAGCATTATAAATTACAGTATTTCAGAGCACTTTCAAAGTTGCAGAAAGTCTTTTTATGGTACATAACTCATAAAATGAATCAAGCTATTTAGCTCATCCAGCCCTTCCCACTGGAGTGACATCATCCAAGTCACAATCCAGAAGAGGTTTTCCTTTCTAAAATGGGGCTACATATGAATGGGGTTTTATTGTAGCAGAAGAGGCACCACAAAGACTCAAGCCCAAATGAAAATGGAGAATCTTACACAGAGATACAATTTAACTTCACTGAGATTTCCTGCAGCCATTCAATTCTGAAAATTGCTCTTTCATAGCAAAATTCTTATCTCCTGTTAGTTACAGACAGACCCAAGTTTGCTCTCAGAGACTTCGAGTCCTGTACCCCAACACAAAAGAGAATTTGACACTTTAGCATGCTTGATCATTTCATCTCACACAGTTCAGAGAGAAATTACAACAGGGAGAAATTTTGAATCATGTTCTGTAAAATTAAAGTATCATCTGCTGCATTCACAGGAGGTCATTAAAGATCATTACGTGGTTTGTTTTGATATTAGAATGCATCTTTTCCACTTTCAAGGAGAATTAAAGGTTCACATTATTTGTAGTACCATTAGCACAGGAGAGTAAGCAAAAAGGGAAGAGTAACTCCTCAAGCTGCATTTGAGGTGTGAGGTGTCAGTTCTGACCCACGTATTGCTGGGTAAAGAAATGGACAGACCTGTGCCCAGAGACCTACTCACAAAAGCCTGAGACAACAAATGCCACATTTTAGCTGCATCTCAGAGCTGAAAACCACGAGGAAGATGAAAATGATCCAACCTGATTCTTATCCTTGTGTATGGAAAGCATCCAGAATAAGGCAATTACAACATGGGGAAATACTCTTTTCAGTTAGTCAGCAGGCACTGTCTTTGTATATGAAAATCTGAAGTAAGGTAAGGAAGCAAGGACATAAAGAACATAAATGCATTAAAGCTGATGAAGGAATACCATATTTTCCAAACAACAGAGAAAATGTTAAAAGGGCTGCATCAGTAAAAGCACAGATTGTAAAGCTTTGTACTCCTACACCACCAAGGATAGGGGAGCAGATAGACATTAAGGACATTTTAAACCTGGTGTGCTAGATGCCTGCTTTACTTAGACATAGAAGTCCAAGGCAAAAACAAATGAAGTTTTAGAATTTCTGCAATCAGAAAAGGCATTTTTAGTAAGGAAATCATCCACAGACTTATCCTATATATGACATGTAAAACACATTCTGTGCTATCCTTACCAGGGGGAAGTACTGAGTTCTACAGGGTCAAGTATGTTTCTACTGGGAATTACTACCTCAAGCCCTATTTTAAAGCCAGTACAGCCTACCAGTGCTGCTAGCACACATCAATGTGTATTTGGCAAATAAAATCTGGTTCAACTTGGCCTTATTTCAGCTAAATTATGCTTTATCTGTAACCCCACAAGAGAGGTGGAATCCAAGGTACTGAGGTGAAGCCCCTCTCACACAGTTGGGTACCACACATACCATGTGTGTTCTGGGGGCTGGAGCAGAAGAGGGTAAAATGAGTTGTAAGGATGAACACTCCTCAAGCTTACTAAGTTTTCCATTGCCTGATTTAACAGGAAAGCAGCTCTCAAAGTTGTACTGCAATCACATTGGCTGATGAGATAAAGCAAGAGTCTGCCCTAGTGATTTAATTGCCAAATTATTTGTCCAATTTACTAAAATTGAATTGCCTCCCTCTTTTACAGCATCACATATGATTATTAAAACTCAATGCAAACAATTGCTTAAATTAGACAAATTACTCATTCATAGAGGCTTCAAATTAATAATATTTTATACAGCTCACTATGTTTGTACTCCTCATATATAAAATACCATATTCTTTTGAAAAAGCCACATTTCCTGGATCAAAAGTGACCATCTAATAATTAACTCTTGTTGAAGACTTCAACATCAATGATAGAGATGATGTACTGATTAGCCTACCATGAATTATGAAAGAAATGTAACAAGTGAAAGCTAAAAAAAAAAAAAAAAAAAAAAAAAAAAAAGAAGAAAAAAAAAAAGGGGTTCATGTAATAAAAAGCCAGATTCACAAGTTGCAGTTTGCTACATGCAACATTGTCTTCCAGATAGAGAAACTTTGCTTTCAGTATCTTAGGATCATATGTTAAATTTCTTACAAGCAGTGAATTTTTTCTAGAACACATAACACAGCCTATGCAGTGCTTCCTGCATGTTGTGCACTTGGAAAGCCACACAGTTTGCTGTAACCCACCCAGGCTCCTTTGGAGCTGAAGGTGACTGAAATGATTTTCACAACATAACCCAGGGATTTAGTATTTTTATAAAAGCCAACAGTTAAAGGTTTCGCTTGGACAGGGTGGAGCCAGAGAACCTCTCTGCTTAAGAGTTTGGCATATCAGCCTTACTGAGTGCAATAGCCAGCTCCAGGTCCTCCTGCTCTTGTCTCCGCAGCCGTGCCAGTCGTTCCTGCTCTGTTTTTTCACTCTCCCGCTTTGCCCAGGCCAGCTGCTGCTCTTCATTTCCAAACTAAAAAAAAAATGGAAAAGCAATTAGTAAAGTTACCAGCAAGCTAGGAGAAATTATGTGAAAAAAAATACAGTGAATCAGAGTTATTAAATACATGAGTCAAGTACAGCAAGCTGTCTCAGGGTAGTTCTTCGGGATTAAGATAAAAATTCACTCACTGATTTCCTTACTTCATCCTTTAATTTATCTCCTTAATTTCTTCCTCCTCCCACTAGGAAACTAACCCATCTGGGCTGCACGTCCCTGCTGCCATGTGTCAGTTGTGTATGAAAATGTCAGAGGACTGGAGCCAAACAAAAACTCCACAAACACAAAATAAGCAAGTTAGTGGTTTGGGAGCATAGCAACCTACAGCTATTTTCAAGAATAGTAAATAGGTGGTAAAAAACCCCCAACAAGAGTCATTTGCTCTTGTGCAATCTTATTGCAAAGGGGTTTACTGTAGTATTTCCTGCCAAGGGTGAGGGGTTTTAATCATCCTTCTGCAGATGATTTGTAGGAAGCTTCATCACTTAAATCAAAAGTTACAAAAAATGCTTTTTATACAATATGCACAGAGTTTTTCCAGTAAGAAATAATGTAAGAGAAACCAATTTACTTCAGCAGAGAAGACTCCAGAAATATAACAATTTTAGCATTCATCTTCTAAGGCTGCCTGAGCTTCCCAGAACATGTTTAGTACACTGCAGCGAAACCAGTCCAGAATTATATTCCAGTTATTTACCACTGAATTATGCAAAAGTTTGCTTGTGTGAATTTTTTTTGGTGCAAAATATTAATACATTTTATCCAAAGCATGACAATTTAAAACTAAAGTGTTAGTGTTTTATTTTAGCAGTTGCTGAAGATGATGTTAACAAAAATGTTCACACAGCTGCATGCAAATGTTTGCATTCTATCCCACTTCTAACATTTGCTTTGTACTAGCTTTTCCTTTTTTTCTTTTTTTTTTTTTTTTTGAATGTTCAGAAAAACATATTATTTGGGGTTTTTCTTGAGGAGAAAGCTACATGCAATTTATAGCTGCAATTTCAGCTGAATGTATACTGCAAAAATTGCCCTGTGGTCCTGAACCAGCACAATTTGCCACTGCACAAGCAGATACAGCTGCACCTTCCCAACCAAGCTTGAAATATGCACCCAAGTATAAAATGCAACTTTGAAGTGCTAAGCCTATCCCAAACTGCCTGTGTATTACACGATGGCTTCTACTCCTGCTTTTTTCACTTTGCATTTTATCTAGAATTAATATTTTTTAAATAAATGAATTTGAATTTATTTCAACCCAAGTCCTCTTCTCATTTACTCATGAGCTAGTTAAATTATTCTCTATGTGCTTCTGGATGCTCACAATTCCTCAGCTTGTTTCTCTCAATATGATCTTCCAGATTATTTGATGCAAAAAAGAGGACTATTCTGAAATTACTTTTCTTTAAAAAACACCTCTGCTTTAAATAGTTTTTTTTCCAAGATACATCAAACGGAAGTAGCACTTCTCCACTTATTCCAAGAATACAAAAAAGATCATATAGATGAGATGAAGAATAAGTTGCTATTCTCAGAAATACAATAAGCTTTTATCAAACCCTCTGGGTTTTTTTTTTTTTTTTTTTTTTTTTTTTTTTTTTTTTTACTTATATAGTTTACATCTTGGATAAGTTTTCCAAATTGAGAGTCCCAATTATGACTTTGTTATGGTACACAAGTTATATTTTTGTGGTTAAAAGTGCTGAGTGAAAAATAAAAAAGGATAAAAAGGCAAGTGATTCACTGGAAACAAATCCTGACATGCCTCATTACAAAGGGTTAGCATGAAGTAAAATTTTCAGGAGCATAACTCTGACCATTAGATAGTGAAATACACAACATTTCATACCACTGATTCTTGCACAGATTACCTATAAAAAGATAATGCAATTGAATTACAAGTAATTTAATACAGTAACATTTGTCTTTGCGTATGTTCAGGCTTCAAGAAGTCTCTAAAATACATATGACATATCTGCAATTTCATTAAAAAGACCTTTTACCCCTTTTTCAGAAGTACAGATAGACCCAAGGCAGAAATGAGAACAGCAGCCTGCAGGGGAGGTCACTGGATACACAAAGAGCTACACTGACTTGTGTTTACTAAATTACCAGCTTGTATTAAGAGAAAAAAATTCAGTTTAGCTCTAAGGTTCTTGGAAATTTAAACACTTTCTGTTGGTGGAAAGATTGCATTTCGTGTTGTTTTGTAAACTGAAGCTGGAACCTAGAAATATGAGCTACCAAAAGACTTTGGTTTGTTCCAAAGAGGCACAGTTAATGCCAGTGGAAAAGTTAATAATGCAATGAGAAAATACTTAAACTCTGTGTACATGATTTTGCCAGAAACTTTAAAAAAAAAAACCACACAAACCAAAAACCAGCCAAATTTTCTAGACCACTACTAAAATCTAGTGAAGGTTCTCATGCTACTAATTTGCAGCAGTCAAGAATTCCAATTAAAAATCAGGTTATTCAACCATTCAAACCTACATGACTCTGATTCTGTTCTCAGATTCCAGGGACTCAAACTATGTGTCACCAAACCTTCTGTCAGGAAAACTGCTCTGACAAAGTTTCCCAAACCACAGGCAAAGAGAAGCACAACATTCTTGCTGATTGCAAGGTAACTTGTACACTTCAGACTTCAGAGAGAAGGCTTAGGGATTATCAAGTGTAGCAATGTGATTGTGTTGTAGACAAGAAAAAAACCCCAGAAGAACAATCTGAAAAGAACAGGGATCAAGACTCCTTCTTTACAACCAAATTAAGTTAATACTGTTTGGTTTTTTTTCCCCTAAAAGCAGTAAAAAGCTATTCACAAAACAGATTAAAAAATTAATTTGATGAAGTCCACTTAGCAATTGGAAGTGGCTGCTGCTCAATAACTCCTTTTTCCTACTTTTTCCTTATCTTCTCAAGTTAATCTCATCTCCTGAAAAGCTGATGGCATGTCAAGTTTAACCCCAGAGCACCCACTGGGATGAGGAGAAAAGATTTTGGTTATTCCTAAGACAATCCCTCCGTGTAAGCCAGGCTTTTCACTCAGGAAATGCAGTCTGTAAGAAAACAGTTGGGTAAAACACACTCCCCATTCCAGACTTTCATTGAAGGAAGGAATTAAATGTTCAAGAAATTGCAGATAAAACGAGTTTTGAGTCTTATTTTTATTAACAATGTCACCAGTTTGTACACAATCACAGAATTTAACTGTGCAAACTCAACAGGCTAGTACTAACTGTGGCAAAGCATGACCTCAACTAACAGTATCAAATATGAAAGTGATACACATTTACTAGTAACTAGTAACCTGGGGTAAAAACATTAAAAATAACCAACCCAAAAGATTCAGTTGAAAGATCTCCACTTGTTGAACACTGAACTGTGTCCATCAGAGTTCAGTAACATAAAATTGGCAAGTTTACTGCCTGGCAATGTGACAGAACAAAAAAAAAACATGAGAGGGGGAAGAAGCCTGAGGCTGTGGATGGAACAGATTTCTATCTACTCATGGAAGCAATAAGAACCACACTCCTACTACATTTACAAGGGTTTCCAATTCAGTAAGGTACCTGCCAGCACTAAAAACAAAGCCAGGCTTTTAGCAGCCCTGATGTATTTTTAATGAATGGGTACTTGGCCTTGCTTTCAAACCTTCTGATACTGTCTTTTGGAGTGCAAGACAGACAATTCTACACTGATTCTACAAAACAATTCTGTTCTCTTTGTCTAACAAGGGCTTTTCTACAAAATCAGTGATTGGAACAAAACTCATCAGCTGTATTTTTAAGTTTCTGTCTTGTTTATGTAACTTTATGACCACATTCCATCGTATACAGCAAACATTGTGACAGGATTGTTTTTCACAAACAATTACAAATACTTCATGGAATCTTTTCCTTCAAGGATTTGCTTCTCAGGATATGGTGATATGGCTATATAAATGTTGTCAACAACTGGTTTTGAATATTTACAGCATTGGCTCCCAAAAATCAAGTTTACAAAATAGCCTCCATGCAACAAAAACAATACACAGATTCTGCTACAAAGAATTTGTGAATAAAGGAACACTGTACTAAAATAATTTAAATGCAAGTAAAGCCTTTCAAATTTAGTATGAAGCTTCCTTTTTATTGAAATAATGCCTTTTTATTACAGAAATATTAATACAAAAAAAAAACCAATGAGGACAGCATGAAGGTACTAAGAGACAGAAGCCAGTGAACAGCAGGTTTGCAGTTAAAACAAAACCCCAATAGATTGCTGCAAGCAGAGCAGAAAGTGGTTTGCTCAGAGACAATGAACTTAACTTACAGAGCTGAAGTCTGCAAACCCCAAGGAAGAGTCTTTAGAAGTTTTACTTGAAGAGGAGGGAGCAAATGGATCTTTTCCACTAAATGGGTCCCCAAACCCCTTTTTACTTTGAAACGGGTCACTGCTGTCAGCCCCAAATGGCTGGAATGGATCATGGGGCTTGGGAAAATCTGAAGACCCAAGGTGGCTTACAGGAGTACTTTTACCTGGAAAAGTTTAGGAAAAAAAAAAACAAAACAAAAGGAGAAAAAGAGAAGTTACTTACCATGGACAATGCAACCCCCTTACCTAGGAAACTGTGCTGACACACCTTAGCATCATCCATTCTGCCTGGCGTGGGTTAAATTTCACCCAATAATATGTTATTCATTTCTCAATGCAAATAATCTCAAACAGCATTTTTATTTAAATGGATTTATCAGCTTATTTATACATACTGCAGTATTAATACCATAAAGACTTTAAATTGTAAAACCCAATATAAAGACATCTGGTCAGAAGAATCTGAGACATATGACTTCAGTTCATCTTCCAGGATTAGAGACATTTCAGATTTAAGTTTGGGATTTTATAGAAGTCAAAATATTTAAATACATGTATCATGAGATAAATAATTAATCATGTTAAATAAGTAGTAACTTATCTGTGTCTTTACAGAATGCATGCATTCCATGTCTTTTTCTTTTTTCCTGCACAATAGCCTGAATTCCATACATTATTTGCATTAATGAAGATCTCTCTTTTGAAACATCCAATTCTTTGAACTATAATTTGATAGGAATCTTACAATTTATTCAAATTGGGATCCACACACTAGGAACAGAGAGAGAAATGGAGTAAAAATCCCAAATTTCAGCATATGTACTTGGCATGCCCAAGGCATACCCTGATAGCTTTCAGAAGTTACTGTGCTAGTTGCCCAGGAACTTTCTATTTCCTCCAATCTGTGGAAATCCTTCTTTGTCAAAGAAGAGAAACAGAGATCAGCAAACCTGCATGAAATAACTAAATAACTAAATGGCACCTGACATTAAATGACAGCTCAGCCTCTCCTCTTCCAGGGGCCAGCTAGAAAGTCCATTCTTCCCTGCACTCAGCTTCCTGGCCACCCAGCCCTCTGCCACCAGTGGCTCCACAGGGTGCTGCTGGCAGCTCCTTAATGCTGGAATGGTTCCTTCCTGAAGGAATTGTGCAGGTTCTTATCCCATTAGTGCTGACCTGGGCCTCAGATGCAATAAGTGGTCACTTGCAGGCACTGTGCTTCAGGGAAAATGTGAAGTGAGAAAGCTCACAGCTGAACAAGCAGAGAGAAGAGACACAGAAAACAAGGCACGTGCAGTAGGAGATGTTTAAGGAGCATTCAAGGGAATCATAATGCTGCAGGCAAAGCTTCCATCAAGAAAAAGACAAATGGATTTAGATTTTTACCAAGAGATTAACATTAGATGATCTGCAATATTTTTAAGACTTAATACCCATGGCCATCTAGGGAACTTATTTCATTCCATCATTGTGCCCATGAGGTTTGAGAATCACTCTCTACAAGTCACACTGGTTGAGCTGCCTTGAAGCTGGAGGCTCAATGGCATCTCTCAGACTTCACTCCAATGCTGTTTTTCATGGTTCAGGATGTGATCCATTCCTGGTTAAAAGATGTGGCAAGGCTGTACAGATACCTGTGTCAGCAAGGCCAGGCTGGACTTCTCTGTCACCCCAGTTTCAAACTGCCTTCCCATCAACAGAGGCCACGTTTTGTTCTCTGAAATGGAATGCTGCATCAGCCTGGCCCTTAGGAGATCCCACCTTTGGTCACAGCTACAAAGCATTAGGGAACTGCTCAGAACTGTTAGGAGATGAGTAACTCAGCATTTTGTAATTCTCCAGATAAGAGCAACTTATTTTAAATTACAGAAAGAATTAAAGTACCTGCATTTCTAATTTAAGGGTCAAGGCAAAACAAAAGCCCTCTGGTTTTTTTACCTCCTTCCTCTATTGCCACTTACTTCCAAAAAATTCCCCCTAGAAGTCCTTCACCAGCCCAAACCAACTTTGATTGACAAAGGTGAAACTGGCCCATTTTAAGGTGCCCTTTCCCAAGTCCAATCTTTGGTTGCTGCAAAGCACTTTGTAGAACTGGTAACTGTTAATACAAGCAGAGGGTTTGCATCGTGTTTGCTCAAGTCTCTTCTAGGTACCCTGGGGATGTTTCTGCACAAAGCCCCTGGTGGTTTCAGAACCTACAAAAAAGCCACCGGGGTGGCAGATCACAAAGAACTTTGCTGTGGAGGAAATGGCACCACAAATACTAGAGTTACTGCTAATAATATTGAAAATGTTCATTTTAAGTCCTGAGAGTTCCTCAGTTCCTTTTACGTTAAATAGAAGAGGGCTTGAATTTTTTTTTATTTTTTTTTAAGAAAGGTAAAAGAGGGAAAACCTTATAAAATCAGGTCCATTTTTTTTTAGGAGTAATTTTAAGGGTAATGCCAACACTGAGTATGCCACTCACAACACAGCCCCCAGCAAGTTCTCTTCCACTACACTTTGTATGCTGCTTATGGTTTATTTTCCCCTGCCACACTCAGCAAACAGGGTTTAGAGGCCTGGCAGAAGTTCTCTTAGATGCTTCTATTTACTCATTTATTAGCCACAAATTGGTAATACCACCACCAGAATTATCTTTCTGACATCCTCTCTGGCTTGCACCAAGTGTGAATCTCTCTGTGCACTGTGTGTGTAATTAAGCACATGAAGATTTTTGTACTCCCATGTTGAGTATGGCAAGAATGTGGGGACAGTATTTCTATAACATGCAGCAAAAATATCCAAACAGCATTAAAAAGTCACCAACTGAACTGAAGGACATTGGTAAAATCATAATATTGCAAAATATACTCTTACTAGTAGCTGAGATTGCATTATTCTTATAACTGGAGATTAAAAAATGTTATGTTTTTTACACAATACTGCTCCTTGGTTTTGAGGCATGGCAGCAGAAAAGTGCAGGCAAACAGTTGTAACCCTTGCTTATTTGATTTTTCTGCTAATAGTTTCAGGGGGAAAAAAAAAATTCAGAAAAAAGCAAAACAGGTCCTATTCTGAAACCACAGCAGTTTCAGCAGTTACCCAAGTGGTGCACCCAAACCACACCGAGGACTCACTTCAGCAAAAAGAGATGATGAACAAAATGGTTTTACCACAGCAAATGCTGTTAACTTAGAGTGAACTCCACCCATACAAAGGGTTTAGCTAATTTCATACCCCAGAACAAACTTAAGGGTTGAGATCTATAGCTCAAGGCAAATATTATAACCTCACTGATAGGGTGCAATTAGAAATCTGCCTTTCTAAATGACACAGGATGGGCAGTGAAACAGTCAAGTGAAACTTTTGTATTTTTTTCCCTACATTTTGTCCTTCAAGGATGGTCCTAGCTTTCTGCTTAGATTTATCTGAATGAGGAGTAGTTTTCATGTGCTTGAAGACCACATCATGCATGCTCACAGGCAAGCAGAGCAGAGCTGAGATGACAAGTCTCTAAACTTTCACTAAACAAGTGCTCCTTTCCAGGAAACTTTCTAAAGTGCAAATATTCTTTAAGAAGTCAGAGCTGTACAACAAGCAGTGATGGTGTGAGTTAAGTCCACCCCTGCCACTGTATTTGAACATGTCCTACCAGGGCTCCTACCCCCCACAGCTTTTATATGCCAGAGGAAGTGTCACTCTTCAAAACTTCAGGTATTGTGCAGTATGTCAGGTACCTCCCAGCACATCTGTCCCTTGGCACTTCACCAAATGGATGTATCCTTCCTAACTCCCACAGCATGTTCTTCACCACACAGTTTATTGATCCAGCTCCTTCACTAATGCAGAATAAAATAATTCATAAGCTGTGAACTTTGAGAACTTGTAGAAAAATCATTAGTAGCTTTCAAAATGTGCTTTAAGGTTAGTTAAATTAAACACAGTTTTCTACTGAATACTCAAGAGTTTCTTTGTCCTCTACTGGGGCTATATCTGCAGTGTATTTTAAATGTAACTGTTGGGCAACAAAACTCTCTGCACAAAATGACAATATATGTTTTTAGTAACAGAAGAAAGAATTTTTCCTATGCAAAAAAACCCCTTGAATGTTTTTGCTTCAATATTTGCAAAATCTGCACCTTGAGCTAGCCTGGAACTCTGCAAACCTGAGCTTAAAAGAAACATTCTGAAAACCACCACTTTGTGGAAAGGTGAGAAGAGGATTCGTTATGCATTCAACCTAACAATCTGTTCTGAAACAGAGTCTGAAGAACCTCTTTCAACAATCACTACTGAAATATCCTTATTGTCAGAGATCAGCATAAACAACAGAATCAAAGTGTGAGTGGAATTTTTAGTTTGTGGCTGGGCAGGTGCTCCACCCATGAGTCATTTGTCCTACACAACACGGGATGCTTCTGTTCTAAAGCAACTGTCAGGTCTTCTATAAAGCATGAAAAAATTTAACAAAAAAACCATTTCCCTGTCAGTCACAGACCTTGAGGCTGATTTTTCACTCTCAGCTGCAGATGAGGGAAAAAAAATAAAGGTAAACAGGCACTGTGCTCCTTGGCAATAACCTTGAGTACTGAAGCAGCTCTAAGGAAACAAGTGTGTGGTCCCACTCAGAAATAAACAGAACACCCCTGTGATCACAGAGCTAATAAGGAACAGAACTCTACACTCTCCACATCAACTGATTGAGCCCCACAACCTGCAAATAAATGCAAGGGAATGATTTGGGATTTTTTTTTTTTTATAATTTCTTAATACAATTCTTCTCTTTGTTATATCCAACATCACTTCTTTCTCTGTAACTTCCTTTCTTCTCTCACTACAAACACAGAACAAATTTCCATGCAAATTCATACACTGGGGACATTGTACAGAGTGCAGGTCAAAAAGAAACTCCACAGAAGTGTGAAGTGTTGCAACACTCAGTAATATTCCTAAGACAATTTTCTTTCAATAAATGAAGTGAGAGTAACTGCACCCAGCAAAGCAATCAGACTTTGGTTTGCATGGTTTTTTTAAGCAAGATGCTGAACCAACATTGTTAATCTAATTGAGACTCTGATGACACAGCATAGGCACAAAATGCTACTAAATCAATTTTTATGCCCAATTCAAAAAGTAGCAAAGATCTGTGCTCTGTTTTCCCCCACTGACAATTCCCAGTATGAAGTCTACGTGAGCTAACAGTGCTCTTATACTGCTTTATTGTTGAAAAATAAGTCTAAAATGATAAAAATAGTCAGACCATAAAATACCTTTATTTTAGAGAAGTGGCACATAAGAAAAAAAACTTTATTTGTTGTTGGCATACTGGAGGAGGAAGCATCAAATACAAAGGAAGACAGCAGCAGAACAGGGCTGTACAAACATCACCTTTCTGCAAGCTGCCTGCATTGCCCTTCTGATTTCTGCAAGCACAGGGGTGGCTGAGAGACAGCACTGAGCAGCTGATTATGCACAGGAGTAGCAAGAGGCTTCCAAAAGGGCTCAAGGGGTGCAAAGATAGGGAATTATTGTTTCTGTAGGTGATGGATTACAATTTGCATCACAGCTAAATGTCTCCAGCTTAGTCCAACTACATATTAAGATCCTGAAGCTTCAGTAGATCAGTTAAAGATCTTAAAGCCCTGACCCCTTTTCATTATTTTTTTTTTAAGCCAACAACATGTTCAGATATCATTTCTTTTCATCTGCCAACTGGCAAGATGAGAAAAAATAGGACTTGATCAGTCAGATTTTGCTTAAGTAGGTTGGGGCCTTTTCTGACATCATTGGTGGGACAGCAAAATACATCTGATAGGTTTGCAGTTTTTTATTTGGTAAAAATATTGAACACTTGCACTCTGGCTGATTAAATGTCCTGTCAGTAACAGCATTACTGTGATTTGGTCATAATTTGTAGTCACTCCTTTGTGCTCACACAGGGGTTCTGGGGCTCCACACAAGCCAGAAATCTCTGAGGGTCTAGAATCTTACTTCCTAATTCAAGGGCTGGCTGGTTAGTCCCCTATTCTGTCCTCTCAAGATGTTTTCCAGTATTTTGACCTTTCAAAAACACTGCTTATCATAAAAGACAACATGAGAATGGAAACAAAGTTCTTAACTCAGAGACAGGTGTTAACCACTAACTTCTGAAATACCAGCATATAAACTTGGTTGCCATCATGTTTCAGAGCTAGAAGGAGTAAATGGATCAAAAGACAAAGCTAAAGCTCTTTGACAAATTCAAAATATTCATTTCCCACTATAAGGTAATACCTGTATTCCAAATAATAGCTAAATAAATTCACTGATTTCTTTCTTACATGGGATTAATTCAATATCCAGTCCTTGGAATTCCAATATGTTGTATTTTTCTGCTATTTATGTAGTGGCATCCCAAAGGAAAACTGACTTTAAAAAAATACATTAGCACTGAAAAAGTTCACTATTAATACAATACCCCCCACCCCTGCTGGTCACTAATATCCAAGATATTTAAGAGAAGTGATAACATTTACCCAGGTTAAGGAAAAAGAAAGATAGAGTGATAGGACTTTTCTATTCTTTCAAGGTTAAAAAGGTCAAAACCACTATAAGCAAGCAATAAACACTTAGAGGAGGTTGAAGGTTACACACTGGTTCGTGGTGAAGGTTCCTCCACTAATATCACTGGTGAGCAGCAGATAACCACAATGTGGAATGCAGAGAGAGGAAGTGGTAAGGGTGGGGCAAAAGCAGTCGGTCCCACGATCAAAGCAGCAGAGCACTGAATTTTACTTATAACCCAATCACTGACACCCACACAGCAACCTCCTGGCCTTTAAAAAAAGAAAAAAAGAAAAAAAGAAAAGAAAAGAAAAAAAAATCTGTTTCTCTCTTTTTGTAATCAACAACTTTTACCTAGAAACTAGTCAGTGGTGAGCTCTGACTGATTTCAATCTGCAGCTCATGGCAGAAAACAGAATTGTTAACCTGTGAGAAACTACAAACCCATTTTAACTGACAGGTTTCAGTACATCAGTTTGCTCTGACACTTTTCTTCTTAACTGCACACAAAGTCCCACAAAAGCCAAGAATTAGGTTTAAGAAATCCAAAGTGACAGGCTGAAGAGTGTTAAACACTGCAGGTAATCCTCTGGGACAGAAAAGAAAATGTACACACAAATCTACAAACCTTGGCTGTGTTTTAGGACAGCTTGAGAAAATAATCTGCACTGCTGTTTAGGTCCCTGCCACAGTGCATCTTTACCTAAGTATGTCAAGATCCACTTCTGTTTTGTTCATGCATGTAATTAATATTGTTTTCTGTTTATTACAGCCCATTATGCAAAGTTTCTGCCTGTTTATAGCTGGATAAATTTTCTGGTGCTTTCTCAGTATTGTTCAAGCTGCAGCACCAATAAATATAGAAAACCTTCCACTTCCCTCCAAAGAAACCTTCAGGTTCTCCAGAACCACCTGGTGAACATCAATTTCCTTCAGCCAAGTCCCAAGGGAGCAGCATGAAACCCAATGTCCATGAGGAACTTCACCAACTATGACTACATTCCAGAAGGGAAAGAACATGCACATACTCCCTTGGGTATTTTTCTTAGAACAGGAGAGTCAGAAGGCCTAAAGAGCTTTTCCTTAGCTTGTGTTTCTCAACCTCAAAAGAGAATCTTAAAGCAGGTGAGGCACAGAGATACTGATTTTTCAAATTTTTTGAATGTAATAAAGATACTCCTTGATGTATCCAGGTTTGCTGCTTCAAAAACACCTTTTCCTTGTCATTCTCTGTTTTTGTTCAGTGATTCATTAGCCTTCTTCCAATTTGCTTTAAAAGATTCTACACTTTATTTTTAAATAGTTATGTTGAAAAAACACAATAGAGCATTTAAGCAGAAGAACACACAAATGAGACTTCTCCTGGACCAAGCAAGGATCAGTTTAAGACTGAGAAACATCTACAACAGCCTGAAGACCTCGGTTCAGAAAGGATGAGAAAGAAGGAAAAGGATTTAGGAAGAACAAAACAAGTGTAAGCCTGAGATGTGGCCTAAGATACAGCTTTAAGGAAATAATTTCAAGACTGACATCTTATCTCAAGACTGCTGTCCTCTCTTGTAACCTTATTTTTTGAGAAGGGAAAGATATGGATCTCAAGGGTGTCCAATCCATGCCACACACTCAGTGTTTGCCTATCTTTGCCAGAGAGTGACAACCACAGACAGCTGTGAAGTATCTGCTGAGACACTCAGCAGGCCACAGCTGCTTCTCAATAGCCAAAATTTGAAAAAAAATTCAACTGAATAAAAGAAATGTAAAAAAGCCCCAAACCATCCCATCAAGCTTCACACTACAAGCAGGCAGCACACAGGCTGGGATTTATAAGACCAGGCAATGATTGCTCACTGCAATCCTCCCACTGACAATGCTGCCTGTAGAAGGAAAGTTCCCCTAAATATGGCCTGAAGATTGACTCCAGAGACTTTATGGGAGCAGCTGATCTGAACAACAAAATCTTCTGATAGGTTTTTCAGGTACATCTGAAGGACTGTAGATCTGACCTTCACTAAATGTTAAACAGAGGCTATGTCTGAAGTGCTTCCTTGGCCCCGTGGTCAGGCTTGCTCTGTCTTTGTCTTTGGGAAGAAATGAGGCCTGATGCACAACTCCTTCATAAGGACAAAAGACAGACACGTGGACAAGAAGGGAGGTGATGACCCAGGACACCCCACAGTACTTTGATGGATCCAGCAGAGAAAGCCTGCACATCACATAACTCCACAGAATTTTGTGCACAGAAAAGTAACACACTGGGAACAATCAGCTTTCAGGGCTCTGTGAAAGTATTTATTAGTATTTCTACTTAATTGTAGGGTGTTCAAGACAAGACAAGCTTTATCTCAGGAATCACTGCACCAGCCTAACAAATCCTAAGCAAACCACACAATGCCCCCAACAGAAAGAACAGTTTTACTAAAAAGACCTCAAAATCAGGAACAGAAAAGCAAAAGTACAGATTTGTCAGGTAATAAGTAGCATTTCTTCAGCCAGATCTTTATCATCTGCTTGTTTTTTTTTTTAATTAAGCAGTCCAATGAGAAAGGTAAGAAACAACGGAAGCTTCTTGCCCGTTGTTTGTTTTCTGAGCAGTGTTCCCATTTCTAACACACACTTGCCAGTCTGTATCTCTTGTTAGCATCACAGTATTTTACTATATAATTTCTCATGCTTCAAGTAACCACTGAAGATTGCCTTAGTTGTGGAAGGAAGGGAGGAGTATAACTGCATAAGCACATGAGGCTCATCTGCTTTAAAAAAAAAAAAAAAAAACAAGAAAAAAACACCCTGCTTTGTTTCCTCCTTAGTCTATTTTATCATAACAACATTTGCTTTTGGTAGAGCAGCGGAACCTCACAAATATTGTGTCTCCCCAGAAAAGGGGAAAGTACTCATTTAAACAAATTTCTGAAAAAAAATGAAGGCTGAGGGCACCCATCTTAAATTCAAAACAAATTCTTAAAGGTAAATGTTCTCCCCATTTACTTGCCATAAATCCCCAAAGCCCCATGTGGGTGAGTCAATCCTACAGAATGCATTTCTCATCTTTGCTGCTACTATTACACTGTATTTGGGAGGAATAATCATGTTTCAAACAAAACTAGAAAGAAGCCATATGAAAGAGATAATGCAGGTATATTTAGTATTTGACTCATTCGACTTCATACAGGCCCTTTGAACACTAAGATATTTTGTGCAGACAGTTCCTAAAAAGAAAAAGATGGCCACTTACATACTTTCCTTGAAAACCAAATAAAGAAAAACATCATCATTCAGAATGGCAAATAAAATTACCTTCAGCTTTTATATTTCTGCTTCTATTAATTTGTGTCCTATTAGCTGAAATTTGTCAACATTACATATTATGTTTTTGTTGGTTGTTTTTTTTAATCCCTCAAGGCTCTAGAACCTCATCAGCAGAAAATATTTACAGAAAGGAAACTTGGAACAGGCTACTTCAAGAACTTTACCACAATCCTAGAGCATTTCCTGACAAATTTTAATCAATACTCACCTACACAGAACCTCACTTGATTTCAGGGTTTCCTTGTGCATCAGCATCTCTTGAGCACAGTAAATCACAGTAAAAGGAACAAACTAATGCTGCTGCAATGACCTGCTTACAGCTCTACGGGAGTCAAGAGTATTTTCCAAACCTTGGATCAAGCTATGGGATAGTTAATGAGATCTTCAGGATTCCCTGGTAACAGAAAGCACTTTTCATGTTAACCAAGGAGTTCTAGCCCATAACTAGCTTGCAAAACCAGTGAGATGAACAATAGCTTGTTATAAACAGGATGGGTGCAAGGTACGTTCCTTTCTCCAAAATGCAACAGCAGAAAAGTTGACAATCCCCATATTTAGACAGGGAGACATTAATAATGGATCTGTTTTCTTTGTGTCATTCTTCCTAACATTGTCATAGGTACATGAGAATTCTGGATGTTGACCCAAATGTCTGGTGCAAAATTATTCCCCTATTCATAAGCAGAATCCAGGTGTTTGGGCTTTTCTTTGAGCCAACTAAATATTTACTACTGCTACTATTAACCAAACTACATCATTGTTGTTAAAAAGGAGACTTGAAACTAACAGCTCTACCGGCTTCAGTTCTTGAAACAGTTTCACTCTTTGGAGGATTTTGAAAACACAACTCTAGGGAGGGCAAACAAGTACAAGCTGAATCTCCATTAAAAGAGATTTTCTCTTCAGTTCAAGAGATCCATGTATCCCCAAGAATTTCCATACACAATGGACTTGAAGGAACAAGCCATATATTCATAAAATGATCTGGCCAGATCAGGACAGGTCTACCTAACTCTGTGCCCTGTTCCTGATAGTATCTAGTGGCAGATACCTCAGGAAGCACATCAAAACAAGGTAAAGATACAGTCATGCTTCAGGCTACCTTGCAGGCATTCAGCAACACAGGAGAAAGAAGTTCTTTGGCTTTTGGTAGACCCTGTTTCCCTGGTTGAATCTAAGAACCATTTAGCTCTTTTTTAAGCCCTTATTAAATTTTTGCATTCAGCATATTCTCTAGAAAAAAAGAATCATTAAAAAATGTTCTTAAGTTTAAAGTGTTGTATAAAAACAATTCTCTTTGTTTATTTTGAAGGTGCCATTTACTAATTTCATTTGTTGCCAACTTGAAAAAGAATTCTTTTCCCTCATCTTTTCCTGCTACATGTGGTTTTGCAGATCTGTATTACCACTCCCTAATCATCTGCTTTCCAGTCTTAAAAGAGTTCCAGTCTGGTTTACTGACAATTTCTGCCAATTTACTGATAACCTCATACCTTCCTCCAAGGCTGAAATACAAGATAAGAAACAAGCTGACAGCCTCCTACTTCATTATGCCCAATAACATGCAGAATATTGGAGGAACTGACTCTTAAATGAAAAGAAAATCTCCTTACCACTGGGTGGCTTGGGTCGTGGAGGGACATTTTTCTTCGGTGGTAATGCTGGTGTGTCTGATTTGCTTTTGAAAGGGTCATCTGAGAATCCCACCCCTCCAAAAGAGGAGGCAAAGGGGTCTGAAGCTACTGACTACGTGAGAAAAAAAAAAAAAGAACATAAGTACATTGTAAAATATCTGTTTGTTCACGAAGGCTACAAGTTAATGTAAGAAAAAGAATTTAAATAATTAGGACATTTAGAGAATTATGTCAGTGGTGGCACTGACAGAGGTGCTAGGATTTCATTAACAGTCAAAGTACTTTGTGCTCTTAATCACTAAAGCACCTCTAGAACTTTTAGTCCTAGCAAAAAGCTGATGAGAAAAATGAAGAACTCTGCTTTTTACTGTTTGGCAGTGAATGGTCATACTACAGTCTGGCCTGCACTCTGATAACAGAACCATGATTGAAACTGGAAAAACATAGTAGATTGCAAAAGGGATAGTTTTTTTCCAAGCTTTCCTTAAATTACAGACAGCCATTTATCTCTTTATTTTTATTTAAAAATTAAAAAATCTCAGGGGAAATTACCAAACCATTTTTTTTTCATGTTTTCTATATTCAGTTGCCCTCTTGATTAAAAAAGGCACAAAAACGTATGCCATGCAGGGAAATTTATCATCCTGAAATGAAGAAAGAGGAATTTTGTGGGCAAAGCTAAAGCTGACAGCCCAACCTTTGCTAAAATTCTAACTCGAACCGAACAAATCAATATTTCTAAAGACTGTTGCCACCTAGTGGAGAACTAAAATCCCACCAAAAAGTCAGAAAAAAAATACAAGCTTGATTAATCAAAGAGATACAATAACCTATTTTCCCGTTAAAATTTACTCTACAATGTAGAAAAGCATTATTGTGGAACTAATATAAAAAGTTGGGCAACTCATGTCAGCAGTGAATTCCATCTCAGAAATCAACTGTGACTGCTCTAAGTGAGGAGGCAGGGACCCAGTTGTACTTGAAATAAACTCAGTTGGTACCAAGAAACCAAGGAAACCAAGCAGTTCTGTTAAGAGCTATAAAATGTCAGCACACCATGCTTTCCACCTCCTCTGGTTCCTTGTACTCATGGACAAGTCAGGATACTAGGAGAAATGAAGCATCCAAGAAGCCAACTTCAGGATAAGAGGAATGTTGGACACTGAATCATATCATATCAGGAAAATCTATCTTTTCTGAAAAGTGAGAACTGTAAGTGATTTATTTTGCTCCTCTGGTATTTGAAAATGTTTGTGAAAAGTTGATTTAACCCTGCTGAATCTACCAGTCTTGGTAATACTGCTGTATTTGATGTGGGTAGAAAATGCTTAGCTAAGTGAGCTCAATTGGAAAAAAACCTAACAGAAATGGGTTGTCAGCTGAAAAGTTACAGTTCTCTCCTACAAAAAAAAAACCAAAGGGTATCTTTAGATCAATTTTTAAAAGGACAGTTGCTTTCCTTGTAACCTTTACCTTTGACATCTGACTGAAGTCTGCAAATCCCTCACCACTGCTGAAAGCACTACTTCCAAATGGGTCCAGTGTTCCAAAAGGATCTGAAATAGAAAGTTAGTTTACATAATATTTAAGTATTATGAAGAATGCCTGGTGTACAGAAGTAGGCAGATTAAAAAAAAACAAAAACAAAAAACCAAAAAAAACCACCACAAACCAAACCACTTGCATTTTGACCTGTCCTGAGATATCAAAAAGAGAATTCCATAAAAGAGGTTTTCTGACAGTTGTTTGGAGGGGAAAAAGAAACAAAACCAACTGTGAAGAATACAATGTTTGCCAAGATTTCATCTTCATAATCCATAATAGTACCACACTTGCCATCAGTTCACAAGAGACTTTATTCTCAACTTTTAAGTTTGGTTCATCTTTCATAAAGACATATTTCCTTATTCATCTTCATAAGAAAATTTTTTCTTCTTACCTGGACCTTTTGAAGAGACACCAGAAGATGTAAAAGGGTCACTGCTTTCAAAAGGGTCAGGCTAAATAAGAACAGATACCCATAATTAATTGTTCTGTGCATTTGTCTTTTTATGCATATCAAAACCTCTCACTTTAAGACAAATTATTTCTAATTACAGACCACTCTGTTCAGTAGGCTAAAACTGATCACATGAAATTTGCATTGTTGGTGCATTTGGGTATTGATTGCATTTAACAAAACATCAGGTACCTACAAGTGAAACACATTCAAGTGAAACACAAGCAGCATTAAGATACCAAGGCAAAAGAAGAAATTACACCCCAAAGTGTTCAGTCTTCAGGCAGCAGAGACTGAATATTCAGGTCAGGCATTTACACTGTTGAGAGAATCTGTATTTTCAAATGCTTAATTTTAAACAGACAGTATCTACTGTTGCTCTTCAGTTTGAGAAGTCTGCTGTTAGCTAAGTATGAAACCATATTGCAAGACTGGAACTGACCTCCCACTGACTGATACTGGATTATTGTAACCCTTGGGTGCCAAATGTCAGTGAATGCCACCTAACTGCATCTTCCTGGGGAAGATACATCATTACCATGGAACTGGAAAGAACAAACTGCTGATTGTCTTAACAGTCCACACTTAATTTTAAGAAAAAAAATTAATCGTATTTCATCACTTCAGAGAAGACTATTTCATGATATTTCATTCCTCTTGGCCTTCAGACAATAAACTTCTCAATAATAAAGAAATGCTGTGTGTAGATTTAAAAACTACTGACCTTTGAGGGTAAAGCAGGTGGTTTTGTGAATGGGTCTGAGGTAAAGGGGTCACTCTTCACTGGTTTCTTGAAGAAATCTTCAGGGGCAGAGCTATGAAATGGGTCACTTTCCTTAAATGGATCACCTCCAAATGGATCTAGAAGGAGTAATAAAAGGTAAAATGAATGTTGTTGCAGCCAGTGTGTCTGTAATGAACCACTCTGTATTTGACCTCATACTGGTCTAATTCTTCTAACAGCCACACATGATTTGGAAAATCTGGTGAACTTCCAGACACCCCTCTAAAGAGATTTTGAACAATTACTTTTTCAATTAAAGCTACGGACTTAAAGAACTACATGCATGTTACCAACATACTGATCCTGAATTCACACCCTGACAGGTTTCACAGTTCCCACATGCAAACCAAAAAACTGTAGCCAGGGAAACCTTAGAGATCTTTGTGTTTGGCTACAAATTGTTTCTATCACATTTGTCTTGTGATCAAAAAGGCTATTACCTGCTGGAGCAGGTGGTTGTTCTGCAAAAGGATCATGCTGGAAGGGATCACCTATGCAGAATAGAAAAATAATTTATTTTATCCACTATTTAGCAAGATCATCAAGGCTTGTGAAAGTATCATTTACTCAACAATTGGTCTTCAAGGTCTCAGGAAAGCCACTAGTCACTTACTGCCTTTGAAAGGGTCTGCTCCCTTAAATGGATCAGATTTGAAAGGATCTTCTGACTGGAATGGGTCTGTATGCAATTCTTGTGTATTATTGGTAAACATCAAGGCTTTATTCTTAAATGGATCATCCTAAAAATTAAGAGAAGAAACATCACAGCAACTTGCCATGAATAAATGCTCACTGACCCAGTTAGCAGAAATTCTGGACTATCTCAGTACGTGTTCAACCACCTCAAAAAATCCTTGCTAAAGAACTTTGAGTAAGTAGTTTCTAAGCAAAAATAATTACACCACAGAAAGAAAAGCAACCTAAAACTACACAGAACTCTAACATAAGAAATATCTAATTACTACTACCCATTTACACTGCTTTTGGCCCAAAAAGATAGAGGATTGCTTTCATCCCTTTGCAAGATACAAATGAAGAACTCTAAATTAATACTTCTCAGAACAGCAGGGAGGGACGTGGGGAGAGGAGGAAGAGGAAGGAAGACTTAAGAAACAGGAAAGGGACACAATGGTTCAGAAAAAACTTACTGTGAACATACACTGGAATTGTCTTCCAGTAAGTGATTCTTATGTTTTGCAAATTAGAGAAGCATCTGAAAGCTTCTACAATGTTTATGCAAGCACAGAAACTAAGCACTAATGTTTTTTCAGACTAAGACTCTCAATGTATTTTTCTTTTTAATCTACACTTTCCTTTTAAGCATTTTGTTTTTACAGAGAAAATGCAAAGCAGTGTATAAAGGTAGCATGCCTGCTGAATATTTGTTGATACACAATACCTGGTATACATTTAGCTTCATACTACATCCATAAAATAAGGTGCTTACAAGGATTGTGGAAAATGTTTTCAGATTAGGAGCAGGTCACAAAACTCATTATTGTAAAGTAAAACAACAGTAATTGGGTTTTTTACCATAGCTCCATAATTGCTTCGTTCTGTGTGCCCAATGCCTTCACTTATATCTGCTAAATTTGTCAGACTGCCACCATGAATCCCATTGAGAGCTTCATTATATTCTTCTATACTCTTACTGACTTCTTGATGGCTGTCTTGAAGTTGAGAAAGTTTACTTCTTGCCTAAGCAGTGAAAACGTTTTAGTATGTTAAGACATTCAGTAACATTGTCATTCTCACATTCTCATTATACATGGTTACCAGACACTTGCATTTTGCCCCCACCAGAACTGAACTTTTCCTGATTCCAACTGGGAATTAAGCAACTGAGCACCAATAAAAAAGGCTTATTTCATGTTTTTTTCCTCTTCTGAAAAAAATCATCTTTCTACTTGAAGGCTTTAACTCTTAGCCTTTCAAGAAGCAAAAAAGAAGTATAGACTCCAGTGGATACCTGGTTTATTTCTTCCTGTGTTGATTTGAGAGATTTGATTATTGTTTCAAGCTGTACTTTTCCAGCCTGGATGCTCTGCTCTAGCTGAGTCTCTTCCTGCTGGAGGCGATTCAGCTCTGCTTTTGCTCTATTAAGGTCATCTTCCTGGGATTTTAAATCTGATTCCTGAGACTGAATCTGCATTTTTAGAGATGAAATCTGAAATAAAATGTTACAAAATTCAGGTTGGAATTCTGAATAGTGGCATGTTGTAAAGCAACTGATCAACAACTAAGGAAGGTAACAAGAACTTAACGTGAAGAACTGCACACTTATGATGTTACACAAAACCCTTGATAAAAGCCACAGGACATTCAGTAAAGCAAAAAAATATCAATATTTTAAATGACAGAAATATTACACCAATTAAGGTAATTAAAAGCTGTTTTCTATATGGCTACCTTGTAGTTTTCAGAACTTGGCTTCTCTTCCATTCCAACGTCTATTATAAAGTTGGTTTTTAATTCTGATAAAGAGTTAAAATCATACAGCTCCAAGGGTCTCTCCCTATACACTTCCCTATACATTATGTTTATACACAAAAATAACATGCTGGGTACACTGGCAATTGTATCCCCACAAAACCCCATTTTTTCTCTGTGAATATTGACATGAGGTTCACAGTGATCAAAATGTGCACCACTGCCCATGGACTGTTTCACATATCAGGAATTATGCTTCTCAACTAACCCATCAAGCTGAATAAATGCTTCATATATTCACAGAACAATAATAATTTCTGCAGAAAGGGACCCCTTGAGACCATCTGGTTCCACTCTCCATTTATGATCAGCATGAAAGGTATTTAAGGTCAGCAAAACTCCTGGACCTCTATGTTTGTGTGGAAATTACTATTTGTGGTAGAAATGAATTAACAAAGCAAACATTCATTAAATAAAGAGAATTTCCTTCAACAAAAGACAATACTTGTCAGCATGGCCAGAATTAACGTACACTCACCACCTGGGTTTCTTCCTGGCATTTCTGCCTCACATCACTCAGCATGTCTTTCAGTTTGGCTTTCTGCTGGTCCATTTCATCCAGGCGGTCTTGGGCATCTTGTTTTTGAGCCTCCAGCTCTTGCAAGTTACTTGCTTCCCTATCTAAATCATTCTGAAGTTCCTGAGGAAAATTCCACAGTTTGCAATTTAAAAAAAAAAAAAAAAAAAAAAAGAGAAAAAAACAAAAAAACCCAAACCAAACCAACCAACAAACAAAAAAACCCACAAAACAAAACAAAACCACCCACAACACATTTCAAACTCTTCACCTATCATCTTCTGCTTAGATTAACCAACACCAGAAGAAAACATTTCTGATGGAGAACAGGAAAATAAAAATATCTCCATAAGTTAAGAGGGAAATCCCATGAAATGATGAAAGAGTTGCTCAGAGACAACATAAAGAATGAATGCTTCATTCTCCATATACTGTTTTAGATTGAAATGAAAACTAATAATGATAAACAGTTTTTACCTGAACTTCATTGGTTTTCTGCCTGATTGATTCTTCTTTTTCCCTGATGTCCTGCTCTAGCAAGTATTTTTCTCTGAAAAAGAAAGAGTTACATGTATTTATGAATAGTTAAATGAGACAACACACAGATGCACATAAAAGATCAATTAAATATTATCCTGGGAACACCACACAGTCAAAACATGAGCCCATATTCTGCTGTGTTCTTCAAAGGAGTAAAGATGTGTACATATAAATTACCCTATTAAAAATATTATCCATTTTATCATCAGTCTTCTGAAGTCAGAAGATTGGCAGAACCCAGGCAGTTTTACATCACTGGTTAACTGCAGGGTGTCAGTGGGGGATTTGCCACCAACTTCAGTGACAAGCAAAGATAAATTAAATGAAAACAAAATTAATGGACACCTCAGTACTACACACTTCATTGCTTCTCCTACTCCAGGATTTTCTGTTAATAGTCCCCAACTATTACCTCTGCAGCTGTGCAATTTCTTGACTAATATCATCCAGCTCCTTCACCCCTGTAAATTCTCCTGAGCCAACAGAACTTGAACTGTCCTGTGAAGAATGAAACAGTCTGTTAAAATGCCAGTTGGGAACAAAAGATCTTCCTTCACAAAGGCTGAGGACAAAGGTGGGACACAAACCAGCACATGCATTTGGACAATTGTATGGGAGACCAATTTTTGTGCAACAACCACTGAGCATGCCACACAATTCTGCCTGTGAGACAGGAGAATCTTCTCTTTGCCCATTTAACCACAGGGTGGCCAAAATACACAGCAGGGCAAGAACATGCACAGTGACAATGAATAAACTGCAGGCAATGAGAGAATTAAAATTTGAAGACTAAAAACTTGGCTCTTCTATAATCAATAGCAAATCTTCTAGGGGACTTAATGAAATCAGTTGGTAACTTGAGTCTTCTGAAACCCTGCCACAACTTAATGACCATTTCTGAAGCTACATGCCATGTCCTGCAGTGTCAGGCACTTCTACACTCACTCATCAGGATGATGCAGGTACATGCATCAGAACATGCATCCCTTGCCTTTTGGGCAAGAAAATAGTCATCAGAAGGTCTTAAAGCAGAATCAGAGCATCTAGTACAAGATTTATTGTTATTATAAAAAGGATTCCTAGCTCTTTGGGAAAAAAAAAAAATCACTGCAACACTGAGCTCTGTTAGTATGACAAGTCAGGAGAACTCTAATTTTTAAACAGTATTTTAAAAATCAGAAAGTACATTTTGCTTACTTCACCTACTTTGAGATCACTGTGATAACCACAGAAAGTTTGGCTTTATTCAATATTAAAACAACAACTCAACCAACAAACCACAAACAACACAGTAAAATTTGACATTTTTCTGCAGAAATAATAGGTGAATATCCAGTTTAAAAAAGTTAATTAAGTCCTCATTGTTGGAAGAGCATTTCTTTTGTTAATATGCCATTAAGTAATCAAAAACAACAACAATCCAGACTTTCTTCAAGCAAATCAGGAGCTTTTAATAGCTCTTTTGTATTTCCAGACTGAAGACAGACTTGCTGAGAGATGTCTGCTGTGTGTTGTGCAGGATCATTACAAGGTGTTACCCAATCTGATTATGAAATATGTTAAACTGAGCTCCTGCATTGGTTAGGACAACACAGTTCATTTCCCATGAATTGCAACCTCATCTGCTCTGTTCAGAGTAACACACAGTTTGTATCATTTTATATCCAGCTAACATGATGAAAGTAAGATCCAATGAACTGAAAATAATGGGAAGCAAAGAACTTCTTGAGAGACCAAAGCATCTCAAGATTGCTGAAGGAGCAATATCACCAGGTCAAGAGTCAATAATGGGAACTTCACACTACTGTGACATTATTCTCATGCCAAGAGCAAGCATCACTGCACACAAGATCAACCAGGCAGGAGAAGGTGCACAAATAAAAACTTTTTGGAAGTTCAAAGTAGCTTATGGAGACAAATTTGCATTCTTGTGGATGTTACAGTTACTCACACGGCGCATGTCTGTTAGTGCTGAGATCTCAGTTCCTACAGGGGTCAAGTAACCTGACAGAGTCTATAGAAAAAGGATATAGGAAAACCTTAAAAGGACCAGAGCAACAGCAACCACTAAAAAGTATTTAGAGGCTCAAAAGGTTTCTGGTTAGGGAAAGTCAAAAAGGAAAGGAAAATACTATATAATTTACAGAAAAATTAAAGTATTGACATGATAGTAGCACTTATCAATTTTGAGTTTCAGACATACACCAACATATTACTGAGGGAAGGACAAAGGTTCAGCAAAGGATTAGATGCTCCAGTAAAATGGTGCTAATTGTGACAGATGTAGGATTATGAACTGTCATCCTAAAAGGGATGAGTCAATTCCCAGAAACTAAGTCATCCCTCTTTACTTAGCCATTAAGAAACTTCTGTATTTTCATGGAAGGAATATGGTATGGTCACAGTCAGGGACAGGCTACTAAAGCAGCTTTTAAAGAGGTTTCAAAAGTTAAAAACCCCCTCTGCTATGACAAAGGAGTATTTTTCATTTGAGGCTTTATACCTTTATTTATGGAATATACTACTGCACTTTCTTTGCTCACTATCTTGTGTTGTTAAAAAGTTATATATAGTTTCAAATGTTAAAGCATTTTGTCTGAGTGGTGAAAAAAATTGGCATTTCTTCACAGTCTCACAAAAGCTAAATTTACAAAAATAATTCTCAAAGCCTGTTACTTTCAAAGCACACAAACTCAATGTCATCTACAAATAATCACTGACTTACCTGTATGGGAGTGTTCCTCTCTGTGGGAGGGATCATATCTGGGGACAACACTTGTGGAGGATCAATCCCTTTACTGACCTTCTGTTGAATGAGATACATGGCTAGTGCAAACTGGTCTTTGCTTAGCTTTCCCATCTGTCTTGTATCTGCCAAAGCCCTGGTAAAAAAATAGATCATACTTATAAACACAGAAAGCTCATTTCTCCTCTACTACACATATACATATAATTTTCTTTTGATTCAGCCTCATCAGAACATGCTTATTCCAATGAAAGTTTCACAGAGTAATATTTTATTAGATATATCTGAATGAATAAAGCAGCTACCCTGAGAAAATATTTAGAGCATTATCACTTGAAAAAACAATCAAAATTCACAGATTGACCTATAACCCCCTCCCAGAAAAGTAAAGTATTTATTTCTTCCTTGTTTTTCCATAGTCATATTGTAGTATGGCAACAAGACAAGTAAGAGGTTGGGGTTTTTATGGTGTTTTGTTTTGTTTTTTTGTTGGTGGTGGTTTTTTGTTGTGGTTTTTTGTTTTGGTTTGGGGTTTTTTTTGGGGGGAGGGGGGATGTTTTAGCCTTAGAATCACAATTCTACCTGGATAATCTGACTTTCCAGAGCAGCAAGTTACAAAAACCCCAGATATTTTAAGAAATTCTTACCATATATGTGCTAGGAGATTCTGAGACAGACCTGAATGCATAAAAATGTCTTTTACTTCTTGGCCACTCACAAAACCATCCATGTCTGTGTCTGTTTTTAAGAAAATTTCATCATATCTCACTTTGTCTGATACTGGTACTACCCAGTTCACAGCTGGCTGTAAAAACAAAATGTTGCATTTCAAATGAAAAGAAACATTCTTTACCAACACACTGAGAATATATAACATTTCTCAGACATGCTGAACATCTTAAACATTCAAACTTCACTGGTAAATAAGTATTTTCCCTTTTCTGTGAATTTTTTAGCTTACGACTTTTGACCTGAATTATAAATACCAAAAGACTGATACAAAAAGGAAAACAAAACCAAAAAAAGAAAGACTTGTACCTGTGCTTGTTTGATGCTATGCTTGGGAGACAAACTCCCTGTGCTGTTGAGGCTGTTGACACTACCATGAGATGGGGTAGAACGGAGGCTGTCTTTTGGTGGAGGACTTGCAGGGAGGACAGGAACTGCACCAGGAAAGACAGGTGTCTTCTTTCTTTTAGAAGGTGGTATGAGAGAAGGGGGCAATAGTGAAGGAACTGGCTCTTTCTCAAGAGCTCTATAAACCAAATGCATTGCCTGCAAAGGCAAAAAGTCAGGGAACATTAACAGTTAGAAGGAAAAAGCAGTAAGATTTTCCAGTGTCAGTCATTTACATGCCAGTAAAACAAAGACAGTAACAGAGATGCTAAGCAGGGCAGATAATTTTGAATGTAATTTCAAGAAGTCTCATCTTGATGAAACATTTGTGAGAAGCAGAAGATGGATTTAAGAAAGATCACTTAATAGCTCCATGTGAGCAATTTAGATTAGGAGGCAACTGTAGCAGAGAAAGCTCTTGAGAAAATATGGAACCATTGGCTCTGGCAGACATGCTGTGAATTGAGAATTTAAAGCAACTTACCACAGCAAATTCATCCTTGTCCAGGTGACCATCTTTATCAATATCACTGAGATCCCAGACCTACAACAATCAGGATTAAAAAAAAAATTGAGAGAACAGCTTACATTTTGTGCTTTTGATGTTAACAGTTCCCACATCAAGCATGCTCTCTAAAAACTCCTCATAGATTTTTGTGAAGATTGTATTCAGTTATATTAAACCTCCTCTGATGAAACAGACTGGATTAGAGTTATCTAGCACTGTGAATCAATGCTGGCTCTGGATGGAACAGAGCAGAGACAGGTTTTTCATCTGTCTATGTTGCAATTGAGGAGTCATCAGGATGACTAAAAATATCAAGAGGTGGCTTTTAGAGTTGTCAAGAGGGTGTGGGCTAGCAGAATGTCAACGTTTGCCTGACAAGAAATCTGAAGTGTTTTTGGAAAGTAAATCCATTTCTAATTTGCATTCCATTCCTTAATTTCTAGACCAAATAAAAGATGTCTTTGCCCATGAATTTTCTATAGGAAAGAATTTCAGCATCTAACAACTTTGTTATTAGGCCAAGTACAGTCAATGAAGCCTGTAGGTGATTTAGACAGTACAGCAGAGAGGAGAGGACAGAAAGAGAGAAGAGAGGACAGAAAGAGAGAGGAGAGGACAGAAAGCTCAGACTGAGGTCACTCATCTGACCTGGACTCCCAGCTTTGTCACTGGACCCATATGCAAATTTAAGCTAGCTGGTTTATCTCCTTTGCCCATTTCCTCAGTCCCCTATCTTGCCACCAAACTTTTCTGGACAAGTAAAAAGCTTCCTGCATTTCTATGGTGACAATAAGATAAAATACAAAGCCTTGCAAGACTGAGCACTGCACAACATTCAAGTACAGATTTTAAAACCAGTCATACTTAGATTCTGTAAATAACAGAGAAAAAGGCAGTTCTTCCTGATGAGGTGAAAGTATGTAACAGAGATACAGCTCTTGCATACAATGCATTCATTCTCAGGCATATCAAAATGCAAAACATTGAAGAATACATATTTTAAATGGAAGCAGAAAAATAATTTGCTTCCCTTGCGAATATGCAATGGATGCACTAAACTCAGATCTCAAAAGTAATTATAAATATACATGAAAAAAAAAATTTGACAATTTGACAGCTACACTGAACCAGGATGTTTTAAAGTGTTCTCTTGTTCAAACAGAGGATAGACTTAATGATAGGTCTAATAACTTGCATTTGGAAAAATGACAAAATAGTGGAACATAATGTTATAAAAGCTCTTATGGTTTCAGAGAGCTCTTTTTTTTAAAAAAAGAGCAACCAAAATTACAGGGATAATGAAGCCAATCTACTCTAAGGCCAAAATTACTACTATTATTTTTATTTCTAAGTGGATGACTTCAGAGCCTACTTAATGTTCTTATTTTACAGCATGCACTTGATGTAAAATCTCAGCCAAAACCTAACTATGTTGATAACTCACTTTTAAATATTTAACATTACAATTACAAGAGGCTAAATAGAGAATAGCTAAATCTAAACAGAATACTTACCCTTCCTAGGATATCAAGAGGTAGCTTTGAATTCATCAGTACTGGTTTTACTTTGTCTCCTGAAAGTAAACCATTTACTGGCAAAAGGCTTTCAAAAATACCATCAAACTTTGCTTTTTCTTCCACCTAGTTGGTAAGAAATAGCCTGAATAAGTAAAAAAGTGTACCTGTGTGAGTGTTGAAAATGAGATCTTGCAAGAAATAAAGATTGGTCAGTAATGTATTCATTCTAATTTTCCAAGCTGTCTTGCAAGTGCCACCATGCTGTGTTTAAGTGTAAAGCCCAAGGAGCTAGATTTAACAGCTTAATTTCAAAGCTAAGGTCATGATACCTACGAGATTTTAACATGCAGCACACAAAGTGTGTTTCTGTAGTGTTCTACAACAACAATGCAATCTGATTAAAACCACTCATGACCAGATTTTAAACCAACTTGGACAAAACACTGGTGAACTCAAAACTATTCTTCCCAAATAATTGGCTTCCCACTTTCAGGTACAACATGCAAGTTAAAAAAACAAAACAAAACAAAAGAAGAAAAAAACCCTCAGCATTATTAAATTTCTACCTCTTGGAGAAGGCTTGCATTTTAAACTGAGCTAAATACAAATATCCCCATGCACATATCAAAAGTTACTTTTTTCCAATTATTTTTTCTGTGTATCACTGAATACTAATTGGAATATATGTGGTCAAATTTTTAAATTAATACTTCAGGACTGATTTGGTGAAATGCTTTGTGTTCTCACTGGCGTTGCTTTACACAAACATGGAAGTGCCCACTATTAGGCTTCTGGAAGAAATCCAGGCAGAAGATTAAAATTCATTGTGTCTAAAAAACATCACACCAGGGGCAGTCAAAGGATTGTTTAATATTTATTTGAAATATAAAACTACAGCTTAATATTATCTATTGTGCACTAATCTGTCATCAGAAAGGGAAGGCTTCTGAAATGGGAAGTATTTGATACAAATTATCTCAGGGGGTAAATTACAGACAAAGAAAATATTTACTTTTAAAGAATGGATGGAATGTGTTGTCTTTTACACTTACCCTAACAGCCCAGTGAGTCTCTGTTGAAGGCGGTGTGATCAGCAAAGGACTGCTAGAGTCATGCTAAAATTAAAGAATTTTTTATTTATATGTATATATATAAATACACACACACACACTTCCATCTCTCATTCTTACTAGTTGCTTTCAGAGATGGTTATAGACATGAGGCTTGACTACACTGAAAAAAAGAGGAAAAGCTGCCCATGTACCCCCCCAAAAATAAGTCATACTGATTCATACTATTACAGTACTTCACTAAGGACATTAGGTACCCTGCCACAAAACTAAGACCCACTAAAGGAGATTCCACAGCAGCTGCTGCAGACAAAGCTGCAGTCATGTCCTATACCATACACTCCTGTTGGCCTAGTCCAGAAATACTTACTTTTTTTCTTTTTTTTTCATGAATACAGTTTAGCCACATCAGCTTCCTGAACAAGCTGACCATGGTTACACTTGCATCAGTTTTGCAGCCCAGGAAAGGGCTGATAGTTCCTACTCAGGAAGGCAGGACTATGATTGCAGCTGCCTTCAGGAACAGTCTGACAGCAGCCTCAAGCCTCTAAACCATGGCTTTTATGAAACAGAACTATTCCAGCATTCCATCTGCAACCTTAGCTCATACAAATCACATTCATACGTTTAGGTATACATTACTTACAAACTTAGGAGGTGGCACAGTCAGGTTCAGACTGCTCAGGTTCACATCGTGGCCGTTCTGGGCACACGCCACGAGACGCAACGCGACGTAGAAACCCTACAAACAGCAGTGGGTTTGTTAAAGGAAAAGCAACCACTCTAAATCACTCTCCAATAACCCATTTATGATTTTTACTAACTCTATATTCCAAAACATTTTTAGAAGTGCTAGTTACATATTTTCCATGCAAGAAGGACTTGTAAAATTAATCTTAAAACCACAGTCACAGTCTGTTACAAAGACAAACTACGCACTCGTATCTCACAACACTGACTGTTTTCTGTCCCTTATTCTGGTTTGTAAATGAGATGCAAATTTCTCCAGCAACCTGAGTAACATCCTTGGATGTATACAGTGCTAGGGAAAACCCTCATCTGAAAAAGCTAAGGATAACTATTATGGATATCAGGGTTTTGTTGAAATGAGGCTCATCTGTGGAAGGTAACATAAGAAGTTGGCAGGCACTTCTCATTTACCTGTTTATCCAAGTAGCCTTTACCCTCTGGGTCAGCCAAATCCCATATCTGTGGAGATACAAAACAAAAGACATTGTGGCTTTAAAATAAAACTTAACTCAGCCCCCCAGTTCATATTGTATGCCTTCTTGAACTGCTTGTTGCAGCATTCAAGTTCTGACATAAAATGTTATTTAATTATCCAGTTAACAACAAAAATGTTCACAAAAGACAATTTTGCCTTTTAAATTCTTATGACCCCCAGCACAACACCTTGGAGCTTTTTCCAAGCTGTGGTTAACCTAATATTCCAAGGATCTGATTTACATTCCACTGAATTCCTTTTTGCAAATCCATTCTGCTCCACGTTAGCTGCAGTTAACCAAGTGTACAAATAATTACTGCATTACCTAATTCCTTCAACTTACTTTTCCAAGGATAATATCAGAAAGGCCGGATTTTTTAAGAAATAGTGCAGCTTCACTTGCCCCAATTCTCCCTGTGTATGTTGGATCTACCTGGAAGATAAAAATTTACATGCAATTGAAGCATGTCTGCCATGCAAGCAGAGATAAAAAATTGAACAGCTCTGGTCTCTAGGTCAAAAGGAGTTCTACAACCACATGTTACCACTCATCAGAGAGAATTTACAGAAGTTTAGCACTGTAACAGGGAAAGGAAAGGGAGGCAAATCTTGGGGAAGAGGAAACTGCACTTTTTGTTGTTGAGCACCTACTTGTTTGTAGTATGTTTCATATAACGGGTGGCCAGTCGAAAACTGAAAAAGAAAAGAGATTAAGAAAGCTAAGAATGAACTGCAGTCAGAGAGAGCTCACCTCTAGCAACTGACAAAAAAAAAAAAAAAGATGTGAACAGTTCTGTATGTAAGACTTCTATCTAGAATATAAACCAGTGTGTTAATTTGCTGTGCTCTAAACTGCATACTGAAATCTAAGTGTGGGTAACAGTGATCCCCCAAAACCTGTGGCCAACAGATCACTGTCACCTCCTAAAACCTGTTATTCCCCAGCATTCACACTTACACTTGTGCTTTTAATTAACAACACTGTAAGGTAATAAGGTTTTGTAGGACACCTTTGAATTATCTGCCAAGGTTATTTCAGATCAAAGTTTGAGAAACACTGGTATCACAGGCAGAATTTGCAGCACTAGGACTTTAAACTGAAAGGAAGTTTTAAAAAATCAGAATGAATGGTTAATTAACAAATATCACAGTTCTCTGACAATGTTGTTGGAGGATTTTAACTTGGTGTTATCACTGTATTACACAAACACAGCAGACACAAAGGTAGGCCCTGCCTTTTGGGAATACTAAACAAGCAGATTCCTCTTCCCTCTCACTGACAGTCCAAACAAATGGGAACTGAAATCCCAGAAGAGGCAGAAGCACCCCCCACGTACCTTCTCACCTGCCTCCTACAATTGCCACACAAGTTATAACCACGTGCAGGTTATATCTACACACCCTTCTCCAGTTCCAGTGCTAAAAGCAGAAATATTATAACCCAGTCTCAAACCAGTCACCCCCTAACTGCAGAAAACAAGACAACCTAATAAACACTGTCTAAAAACCAAGACACAGATGTCAAAACATCCCCAAGGCTGCTGGAGACAACTGCTCTCCACCTACAGGACACCAGGCAGACATCTGACAAATTATTTCACACTAATTCTTAGTGTGTCACCTCCCAAACACTGCTCTCTTCCTTGTCATCCACGTGGATTTCCGGATGTGCTGCCCACATTGAGAGGAAGGGAGGCAGAAATCTGATTAAAGATAAAACCTATCTACCTCTCTTGAGCTTGCTTATCAGAAAGCTCAGAGAAGCTATCCAAAGACCAATTAGAAGCTCCTCTAACTAATCTGGAGCATCCTAGAGCATGCAAGAGGGTGGATTCATACCAAGATACAAGGAAAGCACTCCAGCAGCAGTGCTGAATGATCTCAGCCCATGGCCAGACATTCTTGCCCTCCTCATCTGATACTGTAAGCCCTGACATCCCACTGACTTACCTGAAAGAGCTGGCAGGAAGCCAGGGTGATGTGCCTAAATGCTGTGAAGTTTCTTCTACAGCAATATATTCATCCAGCTGCTGCTGGAAAGCACTCCATCACTGTGTTCTCTACGTGCAGAATTTCACAGAGATTAAGCCTCTGTGATTGATTTACCTAAATGACTGCATCTCTGGGATGAAGCAGAGCAGCCAAAATGGGCACAAGTGGCAAGAACAGTGTAACTGCCTTATCTGCCCATCACCACCTGTGACTACATCACTGTCATTCAAGAGGATTCTGTAATTTGATGGAAACTGATGTGGAACCTACACAAGACAGTGGCAGTGCTGGCAAGCAGAAAAACATTTTGAAAAGTCTGCAGCTGCTGAGTGGGCAAAGGACATCACCTGTCATATAGCTGGTCAGTTTGACAACAGTTTACCAACTCTCCAGTTTTTATGCCCCAAAAAACCATCTGTGCTCAACCCTTTACACCGTGTCTCAGACAGACCATGGTGTCTTGCCTGACCTCCAGGCTGATTTCCTGTACAAATCTGAAGTTTAAATCCCAAGCTCACACCCATAGACTGCTTTGCTGGCATGCAGTACACACACATGGCTACACCTCCATGTCCCTTAATGAGGGTCTGGAAAAAAAAGGCAGACATAAGCTGCTGCCACCACAATTAATAAAGCCAGTTCCTAACAGCTCTCTCCCCCTTGAGGTCATCTCAGTGCCACGAAGGACTCTGGATGAGATGAATTATTTTCCTTGGTGTCCTGTTTCACAATGTTCTTTAAGCCACTCTTACCACATCATACAGTGGATCAGAGGTACCATGAAAGAGTAGGGGGAAAAAAAAAAACGAAAAAGGTGTGCCACAAAGACAAGAGCCAAAAAAAGGCCCAGAGAGATTACCTTTGCCTTTAGCCTACTTGCCAAGCACCTCATGTTGTCTCAGGAGACTGAGATACAAAACAATCTGTGCTCTCCCAGTATCTCTAACTCAACCCTGTAACCTCCAGAGGCTGTGGGTTGAACATGCCTGGCACAGTGGAAAGACCAGTGATAAAGTGATCAAATATTCATGACAATAAAGTTATCAAAGATAAACAACAACTGAAACTAGATTTGATTTAGCTCCAAGAACTCATTTTACATGCTTGCTCTTCAGCTGTTTTCACAAGTACCAAGTCAAAGCAAAGACAGTAGAAATGAGTTTTCATATTGTTAAGACACCTAAATTATCTTTCAGAAAAAGGTATCTTTGTAGAACAATTGAATCTGAATAAAACTGATTTCTGATACTATCATTTAACATCTTCACATGCTTGAATTACTCATATTGTTTATAGGTCCCACTATATTGACACCAATATTCTCATTTTATATCTGAGTGAAGATGCTTCAACATTACAGCACACATAACCCCTCCTATTCCTTTTAATACCATTTCTGGCATTATAACTAGCACATACCTCTACAGTAATCATGAAACTGAGGATATTAAGAGAGGAAGTTTATTAATTTTCAGGGAAATTCTATTTACCACCCTGATTATAGCTAGATTACTCTTGGCAGTTCCATACAGAAAAGGAAGCTCTAAAACTAGAATGCTTCCATTTGATTAGCTGGAAAATAACACCAAAATACATGATATGATCACAGAACATGGCCCTTTTTCCCCCCCTCAATAGCATAGGTTGTACAAAAGCAAATACCATTGATGCCAGGCTCTTGAATATCAATTTAGAAATAAAAAAAAAAAACAACAAACCAACCACAGTAGAATTTCTAATGTAATAAATACTTAACACATTTTTACTGACTCTTTCAAGACCAGAGTTTATCTTCCATGTATAATTTGCACATTACTTGACTTGAAAACTTTTGGTAGCAGTTTAGATGTGCGCAGACATTTTCAGATGTTTCTGAACATGCTCACTGAATTGAACAGATGTTAATCAGGACTCCTACTGCTATTCAGAAGCTAAAAAGCAGTGCACTCTTGTAGTAAGTTACACAGCAAATTACACATCACATACTCTGAAAATTTATCTTTCAGTGGAGTTATCACAAACAGAAGTTCCTTTTTAAGAGGAAATATATATTTGCATAATTTGAACTACCAATAGCAGTTTTCCTGAATTTCTGACTGGCCCAACCCCAGTGTAGAAGACAGTTTTAATGTCAAGGCATTAAGGAAAGGTGAGGTGGTGTTGCTTGTCCTTTGTTTTAAAGGAAATAAGTAAACAGGCTGTCTTGACAGGAGCATGGAAAAGAATGGACAGCGATGGCACTGTTCAGGTTTAAATTTTTCAAGTAAAAAACCTTGTAATAACAATAACAACAAAATCCGGCCCAAAGATCCCAGGAATTAAACCAGAGTGGAAACACAGCTTCTTCCCTGAGGCATGCCACCCTCCTTGAGCGAGACAAGCTCCAAGGTTCAGGGTCTTCCACTCCACTGCATTCTCCTTCTGATGGGTTAGAAACTTCCTCTTCATTCCTACACACCACGTCCCTCACTGCTGTATTCGCGGCTATGGCTCCACTACTCATCCACGTCCCAAAGATGAAGCCCAGCCATGACCCCCCCGGCAGCTCCAGGCGGCATTAACCCCCTCGTACCGGCAGCAGAACACCCTGACGTGACCGAACCCGGAGCGAGGGAGCCCCAGCCCTCCCGCAGCCCAGCTCCACATTAATCCCCGCAGCTGCAGCTCGGGGAAGGAAAGGGTCCGGAAAGCCTGGGTTCTGCCCTGCCCTGCCCCTTCCCCAGGGAGGGCAACTCCGGGGCCTCTATGAGGGGAGGGCGCCAGCGCCTTTTGTGCCCTCAGAGAAGCGGCCCCTGCCCCGGGAGGCTCAGCCCTGGGCCCGCCGGCGGGGGTCAGCCGGGGGCTGCTCGCCCCCCTCGGGGCCTTTTCCCCC